>JAAIXJ010000078.1:406058-660750 GCA_013403705.1 Heliconius hermathena
CTATCAAGCGAGGTGTAAGGCAAGGGGATCCCTTATCCCCAAAATTGTTCTCAGCGACACTAGAAATGGTTTTTCGAAAACTAGAGTGGTCCAACTACGGAATAAGGATAAACGGAGAAAAGCTAAACCACCTTCGATTTGCTGATGACCTTATAATAATTTCTGACAATCCAGATCAATTACAAACCATGCTCAATCAACTAGTGTCTGAGAGTAGAGAAGTGGGCCTACAAATCAATATGGCGAAAACTAAACTAATGACGAATCATTTAAAAACACCCATAATTGTCGACAATGACCCAATTGAATACGTGGACCAATACACATATCTTGGGCAGATCATATCTCCAACACATAACACCTTAAAAGAAATACAAAATAGAGTAACGGTAGCTTGGAAACGATATTGGGCTCTAAAGGATATAATAAAAAACAAATTGATACCAATTAACTTTAAAACCAAATTATTTAACTCGTGCATACTTCCTACCATGACTTACGGTTGTCAGACATGGGCTTTGAATTTACAAAATGTTAAAAAACTTCAAGTATGTCAGCGTAACATGGAAAGGAGCATGCTTAATATTAAGAGAAAGGACAGAGCCAAATTGAATGATATTCGCCAAAAAACAAAGATTGTAGAAGTATCTTACAAAATTAAAAAACTAAAATTTAAATGGGCAGGGCATCTAATGAGAAGCAAAACCAACAAATGGGCAAAACAGGTGGCAGAATGGTATCCAAGAGAGGGTAAGAGAAGAAGAGGAAGACCTCCCAAAAGATGGGATGAGGATGTAAAAGTGGCTGCGGGTATATTGTGGGTGAGGAAAACCCTCGATAGAAACATGTGGAAAGCTTTGGGGGAGGCCTATGCTAAGGCAAAACAATCTTTACCGGTGTCAATATTATAAACTGTATTATGATTATTTAGATTGTTAATAAAGGCTTTATTATTATTATTATTATTATAACGTAAAGCATAGTGCCAATTTTCATATTTGTTTTCATTATTTTTCTCTGTATTACTCGACATGGTATATTTGTAGGTCACCTGTCATCTTGGTGGTAAAGAGACCCAACTATATATTACAAGTTTTCAGAGAATAAACGGGATATCAAATCAAAAAAACGAATTTGCCCTTAACTTCAAATGGATCAAATTTATAAATCAAATGTTTATTAATAAATTTATTAGATTTAGATTTTTTTTCATTATATTTTCAACTGGCAAAAAATCACAGGAGGATCTCTTTTCTCATATCTTTTGCACCCGATTTTTTAATGAGTAAGTCAATTTTAATAAAAAAATTTTTTGGATTGGTTTTATCCTGAGTCGTTCCATATATATATTGAAATTAATTTCCAATAAAATGACTGACTTTGACTTTGACTTTATAAGCCTTAATAACTATTCTAATATACATCTAAGTATTATAATTTTAAGTCGGCACCCAACAATCAATATTCGAAGATCAGTAAATTATAATATTATATTATAGTATAAAATTAAAGAAATTACTAAATGAAAGTTAAAAAGGCGTCGTGAAATTTCTATAAAAGGCGTGCGTTGCGACGATGACTTAAATATTGTCCAATATTTTATTATATTTATTTAAAAGCTGAGTTTTGGGCAAGCTAATTTTTTTTTGCCAGTTTATTTTTTTATTTTAACTTATAACTAACTTATAATATATGGGTTGTCTAACTTCGTTCCCGTTTCCTTGACGCCTCACAGCTTACGGTTATAACTCGGGATATGCGAATATGAACACAGAACTGGTCTCATATTGCTAAGTTGTTACGACTAACTTTTGTAATATAAGTGGCGAGGGAAACGAAGTTTGTAACGTCTTTGTTTCATTCTACGTGTATATAAGGCTGTGTATAGACGAATGTGAAACAATAAAGCTTTATCGTTTTGCAACACACCTAAAAGAATAACATGAAGAAATTTACAACTATCTCAAAAGAAATTAACAACTACCTGCTCTCAAAAGTGATATATAATGCTTTATAAATAGCCATCCCTTGGCTTACATGGAGGATCACCGATTGATCAATGACTGTGGGTAACCATGGATTCCGCCATGGTCGCTTTACCGGTGATCTTCTTGTTTATCTAACTCACAGCTGGGCTGCGGCTATCGAAAGCAAGGGAGAGGGCCTGGCGGTTAGTTTGGACATGGCGAAGGCCTTCAATCGAGTGCGGCACGGGGCACTCCTTGCAAATCTTCAATCCTACGCTTTCCGAGAATTTATATAAGTGGATTGCCAATTTTCTCACTGGGCGCAGCATCAAGGTTACTTTCAACGGTTTTTGCTCAGAATACACGACCGTGACTGCTTGCCTGCACCAAGGGTGCATGCTGCCCCCTGCGCTGTTTCTTCTGCATATGAAAGACATATTAGAGGAGGAGGAGCTATGCAGATGATAGCGCAGTGGATGCTGTATATTCTGGCCACGCAAATCTTTCTCGGGAAAACTTCGATTAGTGCTAAAATAAACTTGTATCTTCCGTTGAAGCATCCCTTAGGAATGTTTCCCCACGGAGTCAAAGAATCTGTTTCAATTCAACCCCCAGAAGACACAAGTTTGCGCGTTAGCCACTAATACCATTTGTTGTGTCAACAGTTTTTCCAGAATATTTCTTTTTAAACCGCGCCCAGTATCAGCACATTGGACCTTAGCGTTTTGACTGCCAGTATAAGACCAAATCGGCCTCAAAGACCTATATAGGGCCCAGGTTCGGCCGCATATAGAGCACTGTTCTCATGTCTATCTATATACGTGGAACTCCATTACTGTGCGGTTTCGTAACGAACCACGGAATGGCCTTCCTGTGGCAGTCTTTCCCTGACGACATGGCTTCAAAAGACGCGTCTATCTTCACCTCAAAGATCTCTTTCTTCGAGAAAATGAAATATTTAAATGTATATTTCCATTTCTTTGCTACGTTGAGTTCCACCACTCGATACGTAATGCCTCCAAAATTTCGGCGGAAAGCGGGAAACGAAGTGTCTTAAGTATTAAGACACACGGTTCCCTCTCCCTACTCCGCTGTGTGCGGGATACAGCGTGAATCCGATTTAATTATTTAATTTTTTTATCAAACATTTTATTTACGCTAATGTTAGATATATCAATGCAAGAATTGGTAAAATTGAAACGTCACTTTATTTTATTTTTTAAATACCGCCATAATCCATATTATGTGAAACTGATAGTAATTTTGAAAGATTATCTAAATATTTCATAGTTTTAGGAAAATTAAATTAAATAATAATTTTGAAAACACAATAAAAAAGATCCAAAATTACTATCAGCAAATTTCAACTTGAATTTATTTATAATCTGTAAAATAAAGCTTAATATAACTTATCTCTTTCTCTCATATAATAACATGTATATGTGTGACAGGAATGGAATGATTACAATTTGAAGTGGAATGACAGCGAATATGGCGGCGTCAAGGATCTGCGAATCACACCAAACAAATTATGGAAACCTGACGTTCTTATGTACAATAGGTGAGCTATTGCATGCTTATAAGTTGTACAATATAGCACTAATCCTTATTTTCAGTGGACAGCTGGCATCGTAATGTGGTAATTTTCTTACTTATTATATTTTCTTACATATATATTAAAAAAAAACAACGCCAGTTCTATTTTTTTTAATTACGTAAACGTTACCGCATATATAAATCATTACACATCTTGTCCATGCTAAAAATATTTCTAGCACATTAAATATATAGAAATAAAAGGGGACGTTAAACCAAAAAATATTTTTTTGAAGATTCATTATAAAAACAATTTACAATAATTTATAATAAAAAATATGGCTTTGAATACTACTGTATTCAAAGCCATATTTTTTTATAAAACAAAGTAAATTTTTACTTGCTTTTCTCTCACTCACTCATCTTTTTAAGTTCTAAAGTACATCTGTTTATCACTTTCCGCTCATTTAGTATCGCTGCGTCCTAAATGACGGAACTCAACACTGCACTTGAGTATGCCTATATAATACAGAAAAACAATTTAATTTAGCAATTAATCAGGTTCGTGTGGTAAATAAAATTTTATATATTTATTAGAAAGACAAAAGTTCCACATTAAAAGTTAAATTTCGCTCTCATCTGTCACCGCTAAATTAAAAATATTCTATATAAATTTCTAACATAAAAAATGCTTAATAACATAAAATCAAAGAAACAGTTATATAAATATAGTGCTGAATAGTAAATACAACAAAATACTTGAACAAAATAAATTAAAACGTATCATAAAAAAAGTAAAGTTGAGGCCAGTCGTGGCGCAGCGGCACGAGGTGTGACTGTAAAAGCGACTGGTTGTGGGTTCGATCCCCACTCGAGGAGATGAAATATTTACTTAAATTTATATTTCCATTTCTTCGCTCTGGTGTCGAGGTTAAGCGCGGCGTTGAGTTCTGCCACNATTTTTTAGCTATAATACTAAGCAAAAAAGACAAAAAATCTATTACTTCAACAATACAAATTTATAAATAATGATTTCTTCATTACGTATGGTAAGTACATGTATTCTTTTTTATTTAAAAGATATAATGAAAAATTTTAATCAAAATAATAGATTAATATTAAAATTCCATTTATTTTTTTTAAACGAAACATTGAATAAAAGAAAATGCCATAGTTGAGTACAAATTAAATGTTTTTAACATTTTAAAGTGTTATTCCAAACTTAGAAAAGAGAAATACTTATTTAGAAAATGTATAAGAATTTTAACGTAGCGAGATTTGAGCCCGTGCCTCTTGGAAACCGTCCAAGCGCTCTGACGACTAAGCTATACGTTCACATAAAGCTATTAAAATTCAATCAGCTTCATGCTGTGTGTATCCATTTTGCAGTCACACTTTGTGCCCCTGTGCCACGCCTGACCTAACTATAAAGTTATGTTGAAATTTTTAAACGCTTATTACAATTTATTTATGTTGCTTCATTAAATATTTTTAATATTTTAAAGTGTTATTCCACATTTAGGAAAGAAAAATAATTATTTAGGAAATGTATAAATGATCACTCTGATCACTAAGACCATACGATTATTCTTATGATGACTCATTTAAATATTTATTTAATTGTATTTAAGATTCTAAAAATAATAAATTTCTGTAAAAGACGGTAGATATAGAGAAAAAGACTATAAAAGCAATAGAAATGTGTAGTGTAACTCTAAACTAGGAATCTCGTGTGTAATATTATTATTGGGTGATACATATCACTTATCGCAATTACGTAGATTCTCTTTCCAAATAATTTAGAAACATATAGACGATATGTGTTTTAATTTTTATTTTTGTGAAAAGTTAACCGCTTCCCATTTCTAACAATATTAAAATTATAAAGTCAAATAATTCTATTCAAAATAAAAAGTTTAAAGCTTTATTTTTTGTAATACAAATAATTTACCACCGGTTCACTAAATTAGTTTCAGACTTAAAAAGAACCGGGGAAAGAAACTCAGCGGGACTTAAACTTTAAAAAATTCTAATCAGAAGGAATTATCAAAGTTTATGTACTTTGATAATTCCTTCTGATAAGGACATAATCATATCAGAACGTAAACTAATAATTTTTAAAAACAAAATTTTTTGAAAATTTAGTTTTTAAAAATTATCCTATCCTATCTCAGAAACGGCCTAACCTTATAAAGTTATATCAATTTAAAGTGTTTATACAAAATTGCTCTAATTTTTTTTAAGTTAATTGGCTAAATCCTTAATATGTAGATATTATTTATAAAATGATAGTGTATTTGGTGACATTTCTAACGTTCTAAAATAATAGAACTATGAATGTGATATTATAACTGAATTCTTCAAATTTATTTTCTCTATCTAGTTTTAAATATAATTATTTTAAAATAAAAAAAACAATCAGCTTCACGCTGTATCCCGCACACAGCAGGGTAGGCAGAGGGAACCTAGTGTTAAGACACTCCGTTCCCCACTTTCTGCCGAATTCTGGAGGCATTGCGTGTTGAGTGGCAGAACTCAACGCCGCGCTTAACCTCGACACCAGAGCGAAGAAATGGAAATATAAATTTAAGTAAATATTTCATCTCCTCGAGTGGGGATCGAACCCACAACCAGTCGATTTTACAGTCACACCCCGTCCCGCTGCGCCACGACTGGCCTCAATATATAATTATTTTGTTGCCATATATAAAAAGTTATATCAATTTAAAGTACTTATCCAAAATGACTCTAAATTAGTTTTAGTGAATTAGCTGAATCTCTATTATAAAGATATTATGAATGCTGAATTTTTATTATAAAGATATTATTTGTAAAACAATCGTTTATTTGATGATATTTCTAATATCTTGAAACAAAAGAAGCGTACAAGTGGTGGAACAAATCATAATAATACTGAATTCTTCAAATTTAATTTGCCTATGTAGTTTTAAATATAATTATATTCTTATATTAATTTCGAACGTCGCATTTCTAATTTCCACTCATAATTTCGGTACTAAAAACTAACTTTTGCACGAAATTAAATTTGCAAATATGAATGACTGTACTTTGTCTTAATGCATTTGAAACGACGCCAAGTTACGAAACACTGTTAAAGAGATACTGTTATGTTGTCGGCAAGTTAAGAATATTTGATTTAAGTATATTGCTTATAATATAAGTAAGAAAATTGATAGTTAATTAATATGGATACGATAGGACAGTGTGTAAACAAAAAAAGTATATAAATAGTAAACCTCAAAGACGTATCGGTACAATAAAAACTAACTAACTTAAAAATAATAATAGAAAGCAAAAATTTTTTTTTGAATTTCTTATCTGTCTGTCTGTCTGTCTGTCGACATATTTTTGTCCGCATTTTTCTCTGAAAGTACTGAACCGATTTACTTGAAAATTTCACCAATTGCTTTGTTTTAACTCAACTTAACTACTAAAGTTTAGTTCATCAAAATCGGTTCATTAAAAAAAAAGTTATCGTCATTTGAAAGAAGTCGTAATTAATTCAACACAGAGATAAAGAACGATCTTGAAAGAAATATCAAGTAAATACAAAGATTTTTTGGTTGGTTCGTTCATATAATATATGTAACTAATTTAAAAACTGTACAGGAGTTAATATGCAATTATTACAGTTATTTTACAAAGAATATTATGAATCCTTCAAATCAATAATTTAACATTTAAGGCTGTTTCTGAATGAGTAAATTAAATTATTCACTGACATCAGCACATTTAACAGAGTATATTATATAGGTACAAAGAACATAAAGTTACAAAAATATATACGTGTAATAAATAATTAGCTTTATGTATATTTTATAAATATCAAATATCAACAATGGTCGTATTTTTTTATTTAAAACAAACAAAAATTCTTTGACGATAATGTCGTAACAAAATCATAATAGAAGTCATAATAGTTGTCAATCAATTCTGCTTATTAAATTAATAATCATGTATTTTAAGCAGGCGAAGCCGTGGGCGAGCCGCTAGTATATAATATACAGGAAAATATAAAATATCATTTAATTACTTTATTATTATTATATAATGGTTTTGTAAAAAAAAATTGTAAAGATCTTCCTATATAGATGCTAACAACATAAATAAGTTGTAACAAGCGTATAACAATTTCGACGTAGCTTGATGAAAACGTATGGCGCGGGTTCAGATCCAAAAAGACAACAACGTTCAATTTATATACGTTTTTTAAATAAGATTTTTCCTTTCCTAATGTGGAATAACACTTTAAATACATTATAATAGCATCAAGCTATATCCCCCTTATAGCAGTAACGAATATATAGATATTTAGAAAATGTACAAATGTTTAGGAAATCAGTTGCTCTTTAATGTCTGAAGCCAGCCAATTAAGGTTAAAATAAAAGTATAATATATCGGAATAAACATAGAAATATATAGCTAAGGCTCGGAAAAGCAATGGAATAAAGATAAGAACAAATGACTTAATTTACTTTGGGTATTATAATTTTTTTAGCTTCACGCTATATCTTGCATTTAGCAGGGTATTCAGAGAGAACCTGGGGACCTAGTGATAAGACACTCCTTTGCTCCATCTTTCACGTTGTTGAGTGGCGGAACTCATCGCCATATTCCTCTTTTTACCACAGCGAGGAAAAGAAGATATTAAATATTGAATTCTTGTTCACATAATATCAAAGAGAACATTTTAATAACGGTGGAATTTCTGCGCAGAACTTTGCTTATCGAATAGAGAGATAACAATAACGCCCGGTTTTTCCAAAATAAAATTTCAATCATTTATTTACTTTACACCATAAATAATGATGTATATTATAAAATAATAACAAGTAATGATCTGTTACTTTTAGATAAAAGTGTAGTAAGTTAGTGTTGGGTCGGATTGAAGCCCCAAAAAGATCGATATTTTTAATATTAGTCCTAATTTATATGTCTATGACTTGAAGAAATGAATGCAGCATTACGTTATCTTTTGGTTTTCCCGTTACGTCCTGTGTTTGATTCCCACTCGGGGAACTGAATTATTATTTATGAATATTTTCATTTACCAAGGCAAAGTTCCGCCTCACAACACGCAATACTACGAAAATTCAGCGGAAAATAGGCGACGGAGTGTCTTAATACCTCCCTCCCTCTGCTCACCTTGCGATATACGGTATACTGCGTGTAGCTAAAAAATGGGATACAAATAGACTCCTAGATATAGAAAATATATTTTTGATCATAACACAAATATTAATCTTAGATAGCGATCGTATTCACGACTTTCTCGCGTAATGACAAATAAATTATAAAAGTATTGGACATTTCATACTACAAGGGATACTTATAGTACCAATCCTTTTTCAATAGTCATTTATATCTCGATTGTAACTCTGCCTGAATGTATGCTAGGGCTCTATAGCTAAGTAGTGGTTTTGTTAAGGTTCGTGATTTAATAAACTAAATTTACGTTAAACACTTTTATAATTTTTTAAAATATTTTATATAGTTACATATTTTGCTCGATGATGCCTGGAACATGTTGACGCAAGAGACCCAATGGCTCTCCGTTCATATTCGTGTTAATGTTCGCCTCGAAAAATCGCATATTTGGTGATTAGTCACGAAACTCTTAAATCGTATAAAAATATAAAAACTTTTTTATAAGTTAAATGTGCGTCTTTATTTTATGTGAAAATAGCAAAACGATATTTAAAATCCCTTAAAGTAAGATTGGTTCTATTTTGAGTAAGATAAGACCCAAGATAGAATTACAATTACGTGAGGACAATAAAACGTGTATGTTACAGAGGACAGCAAAACTTCGTGAGTAACAAATTTAATCAGAATAAAAGATAGGTTTTGGGAAGAGTATACAAGTTTTTTTATTAACTTGCCACTCGGTCTATTTACCTTTCTATTTTATCCTTACGCCGTTCCAAGAACTGGTTAGTAGATTGATAAATATAATAACTCAGAAAAGCATTTTTAATAAAGTATTATTTTTCTCTGAGGCCGGTCGTGGCGCAGCGGCACGAGGTGTGACTGCAAAACCGACTGGTTGTGGGTTCGATCCCCACTCGAGGAGATGAAATATTTACTTAAATTTATATTTCCATTTCTTCGCTCTGGTGTCGAGGTTAAGCGCGGCGTTGAGTTCTGCCACTCAACACGCAATACCTCCAGAATTCAGCAGAAAGTGGGGAACGGAGTGTCTTAATACTAGGTTCCCTCTGCCTACCCTGCTGTGTGCGGGATACAGCGTGAAGCTAATTTAATTTAATTTTTATTATTTTTCTCTTGAGAATTATATGCTATTTTTATACTTAGTCTGTAAAAAAAATTTTTACAACGTTATATAATTTTGAAATAGTATCGAGCAAAAATTAAACTATCACTATTGCTTATTGCTTCTATCAGTATAACTCTCATTGATAATGTGACATTAAATATTTAACCTCTGTTATCTTAAATGCTCGTTCGTCTTCAATAATATTATTCCTCACTTTCCTTAAAGTGGTTCACAATGTATCGCGTTTTGCTCTTACTATTCTTATTAAGTGCTGTGGAGTGCTGTGGGCATTCACGTTTTTGCCGTCATAACAGAAGATTTGGAAGTAAGTTTCACCATCGCTTCCATTATCATGGCGTCGATCGAAGTATCAAAGACATCGCCTACAAACTGCAAAGACTAGATGCTGCTTTCTATAATATCTGCCAACAAAATGAGAATCGCACTACCGAAACATATGGTATGGATTATATACTCAAATACAGTCTCCCAGAATACGTGAACCCCAATATAACTATCAAAACTAATTATCGTGTAATCTATACCACCGTAGAAGCGGAAGGAAAAACGTTTAACGATATACGAATTTTACCAAATATTCTTGATCTAGATAAAGCTGGATGGGTGTTTGGAGACGGTGAATTGAAAGTGGTGATTCCTTATGCTATAAAAATAGGCGAAGAAAACGAAGTTAAATGTGATTCAGTTGATACATCTATACCAGAATGGCGTGATGTTAATTACAAAATACAATTAAGATCTGCAAGCGATATTGATGTTCGAGGTTTCGCAAAAGATCCTTTGCAACTTCCAGAACCATTTTAGTATAACAACGAATATATTAAAAACAGTTAGACAGACAGGCAAATGCAGGAAGAAATTCACTTTTTATTGAAATGGCATCAAAATATTATATTAATAATTAATAATTTATGAAAAATAACAAGAATAATAACTAAAAAACTTCTACAAATATATCAAACTATAGTATTGTATTGTTGTTATTGCTAAAATAAAAGATATAATTTACCTTACCTACCTAATTTACCTTTAAACAGTATGTAAAAATTATATTTATTTTTAAATATATAGTCTAAAATTTTAAGTAATCTAATGATATTCCCTAAAATTCAGATTATATAATATATTAAAGAGTTTTCGCTCATCTGAAATTAATAATAAGTATAGCACTGCATCTTCCACTGTAAAGCCGACCTTTGTGGGTTCGATGTCAACTCGAGGATGTAAATTATTTTTATCTACTGCGTGGGCTTTGGTAACAAGATGAAGCGCGGCATTAGGCTCCACCACTTGAACTTAATGCTGTTCCGATATGCGTACTCTAGTAATTTAAGCTCAATAAATAAAATTGTATGTGTTGTCAAAATCTGAGACGAAGACTATTCATTCACCATACTTGGCTCATAAAGTATCGCATAACAATATAATTAGTTATACACTAACTGTTATGAGCAGTCTGTATACATAGTTCGGTATTCAATACAGTTTTGTACAGAATCCCAAAAACATGTAGGTAATGTATGAAATATTATTTATATTATAC
The DNA here is from genome assembly GCA_013403705.1 of Heliconius hermathena. Taxonomy (NCBI): domain Eukaryota; kingdom Metazoa; phylum Arthropoda; class Insecta; order Lepidoptera; family Nymphalidae; genus Heliconius; species Heliconius hermathena. The sequence goes on from JAAIXJ010000078.1 coordinate 417,424, forward strand.
TAAATCTTAGTCTAGGTGCTTTATAAAATATCGAATGCACACCCGGTAATGTACGAGTATATTCGTATATACAGGACGAGAGCAAGGAAGGTAGGAAAGTGCGGGCAAGCAGGTAATAAACTTGTTGCGAATTGTTTGCTTGCTTGCATTTTACGCAGATTTTTATTACATTTGTACTAACACCACCGGAGCTACAAAAAAGCGGTTTAGGTTAGGTTATTTTTAAAGTTAAAACTTTCTAACGTTTTCTTTTATCGTGAGGAAAAACTTCACGGTGCTCCTCTGTCGTCACAGATCGGGGCTACGGGAGCCATAACCTCGGCGGTGAGAGCCGCTTAGGCAGCTCTGAATGTTTCCAATCTAACCTAATTTGCATTTAAAAACGGTTAAATTAATAGTAGCTTGAATATAGAAATATGGACAAAGATCTATTTATTTTATACATTGCCGGTGGAACAGCTGGTACTTTATACAATTCCTAAGAATTTTATTCAATACCTAGGCAAATGTATAATGGACAATAATATTTATATAATTTCATACTTTGCTTGAACGCCCAGGTAATTTATACATTGCCGAGGTATTGTATAGAATATCAAAGTTATACAGATTGCCGGTAACATATAAAATTTTTTGTCAAAAAAAATAATAATAAAAAATTAAGTGTTCTTAACGAAATATTAGTTTAAAAAAAATCTACATAGAAAAAAAAACTCAACAAAAAAAATAAATTCTTAGTGAATCATGAGAATTTACGTACATATAATTGTATAGCGCAGCGTTAAGTGTCGTTATTGAATACACAATGTCTCGAAAATTAGGCTGAAAGTAATGATCGTTTCTTAAGCTCCAGCTGGTTATATAAATCTATATTTGAATACTATCGAAAACGACAGTAACATAAAACTAAAAAATCTACAAGATCAAAACTCAGAACATATAAACTCCTCTCCAAGATAAAAATAAAAAAGAACAAAGTCGTTTCTAACACCACAGAAATGTTTAAAAGAGCCAAATGCATTATCAATGCGATAGAACCCGAAATCGGTGCAAATTCACGACAACAGAAGTCTCTAGAGGCGGATGTAGTATTTACGAGATACGGCCGGCAACATTGGAAGTTTGTCATACGACTATATACTTTAAGTCTTAGACAATAAATTACAATTTTATAAAATGCTTTTTAAATTTGTAGTCCTTTGTTAAGTTGGCACGCCGCCAACAAATCCACATAAAGGTTGACCGCGTATCACACCGGATGTGATAAAATATTTTATAAGGTCATGGACCTACCCTTTGAATCTTGTTTTTCTTTCCAATGTTTTGACAGGTATATAGAATGTGCCGTTGAAGACAGACATCTACTTTGTAATTAAATTACTTCAAGAATGTGTGTAGTCCATCCATATATGTATCATACGCACACACTTACATATACACACCGACACACAGAGACGCGCACACAAACACATACAAACTAACATATTTAATACACGTTCCATAATCAATAAATCGTCTTAGAAACCTAAATCTCTTTTAATAACGTCTCAAGATACTTTAAGGGTACTAAGCAAGATTTTGGAATTAAGAATGAAAAATGACAATCACTTAGTTTTTAATATCTCGTTTATTATTACAGACATTGTACGACATTTAACCTTGTGTATACATATATAAACCTCTTGACTGTAGCAAGAAGGATTCTACACAATGCGCAATAACAGCTTAACAGTCATGGAACAGTCAAATTACTTGTAAACAGTATGACAAGCATCAAGTTTAATCTCAACAATCTTCGTTAATAGAATCACTAATATACATAATGAGCATTCCATTCATGTACTTGCGTTTGTACACAATTGTTTCTGCGTCGAAAACGTTTAACAAAATTTTAGGCAATGCGTTCGTTCCAAGATCCCTATTTTTTATTGTAATGCACACATAAATAAATTTTAAGTGTTCACTAGTGGTTATCGTGGCGCAGTGGCATAACGTGCAACTGTAATCGTGACTTTTGTGGATTAGATTTCTACTTCGGGGGAATGAGTTATTTTCATTTCCTCGTTTACTCATTCAACACGTAATGTTTTCGAAATTGGGCAGTGTGTGGAGAATGGAGTGACTTAAGACTAGGTTCAACTCTTTTATATGAGAGATACGCCGTAAACTTTTAAAACAGAATAGAAAATATTTATGGTTGCTCAGAGAGTAACTTTAAAATATATAGTAAAATGATATAGCACAAGGGATAGGACTGTAAAATATGAAAATATAAATTTAACATATCCTTTAGTTTAAGAGATTTCCGACTTTCTTCTTCTTCTTCAATTATTGAAATTTTTCTTTCTTCTTCAATTATTGAAATAAAGTAATAAATCTCAAATGATTTTGGAATAAAATAAATTAAAAATTATAATATATATATATATATATATATATATATATATATATATATATATATATATATATATATATATATTCAATTATTTAATTGGTTATGTCATTAGAATCAGTAATTACATTAGTTCACCATTTTTATTTCAAATACTTCTCAGTGATCAATTATCGCTTATAAAATAAATAAATAAAATAGTCTACAAAATATGCTTAGGCAATATAAGATTCTACCAATTTCTAATTGGTAAAATTTAAATTTAATGTGAAAAGTGGAGAAGGAAATGAGATGTTACTCAGTACACTCGGAATTTGGGATAACATTAATAATCTCGACAAAGTAATCATAGTACTCAAGATTTTTTATATTATTATCTTTATTTTAATAAGTTATTAAAATTACAAATTGTTATTTTATAATATAAATAATAAACAAAATAATTGCAAAGCCTTTTTAACGTTAAATTTTAACAATATAATTTAAATAACGGCTGATATAACAGTTGTAATGAAGTCATCAAAAACAACGCTCAAGAATACTTATAGGTATACTAAATATTTTAAATTCACTGGCATTTACAAAGAGGCATGAACCGCAGCATCCCATTTAAATATCCATTATATAGACGTAAACTTGTTCTGTCCAGTTGTGAACAGCACAATATAATCTACATCTCCATTCTGGCCGAACACGGGCGCTCCCTAGATAGCATTCTAGACAAATAACAGTTTAAACGTTCTCTAAATACTTCTTGTGGACTACTAAAAATAGCAGGGATTTCACCTTCAGCTACTCCACACGAACTTGTAACAAAAATTAAGCTTCACTATCCAACGAATAACTAAAGATAATTTTGATAATTAATATATATTGCAGCAAGAGCACATTACATTTCCTACACAGGTAACTGTAATTTAAAACTAGTGTTAAAATTTCACATAACGTAAGTATTAATTTTGCACGATTAATATATATAAGCTTGCTTGTTTAACCTAAAAGTTTAAAATTGATATTTTTAAACACACTTTCAGAAATTGTGACAACCCAGTAGGAGGTTAACACCCGAATGTGACGATTGGTACTTGACATAAGTAAGAATCGTTCGCGTGGAATACCTAACCTGCTATTCGGTGTTGCCACACTTGAAAATGATCAAATAAACGTACATGGCTATCTAGTCGCTGATTTGAAACACCACAATCATCGTTTCGCTTATCAGATGCCTTTATAAACATATAAACCAATTAATAAATAAAATTTTGAAGAGAAAATATTTTTTGATCTGAATAAGCGATGGGATGTTATACGCTGACGTTGACGGTAAACGGTTTCTAGTATGAATCTTTTACCATCAACATGATCCTAAAACCGTTCCAGATAAAACCAAGGCGCTAATAAAATATAACGTAAAAGTCAACATAAAATTCACTTCGTCACAGCTTAAAATAACATGTTAATTTGTAAATAAACAACATATTTGACAAAAAGCTTCTATAATAAAATTTTTTGAAACAATTTTATTCTTTCTCTGGTGCATTTTCTTTTTATTGCTTTAATATTTAAAATTTAAAGTTTTGAGTAAATTTTTTATACTTTATTTATCGTCTGCACAGTGTTGTTTGGAATACTTTAACAGTAGTTTTAAAATGTTGAAACATAATTTTTAATGACTTATTCACGGTACGTTTAACGCAAATTAAAAGTGTTCTACCATTGATTAAAAAAGCTTTTTAGGTTAACAGTTTTAAGACTTGATACGGATCGGAGGATTTGTTTAAATTATTCAGCGGAGATTCATTAGTTACGTTCATTTGGGATTTGTTTTGATCAGATTGGGTCAACGGTTTTGTTTCTGACTTCATAACTTTGGAGCATATTTAAATATGGGAAGGCAATAGTTTGAAAATGGTAAAGTTTTTTGAGCTGAAAATATATGTTTGTTTCAGTTCAAATTTTAAACTTTAACTGTAATTTACTTCAATGGGAATATGATTAATTGCGTGTTAACGTAAATAGTTGACGATTTTCTCATTGGTATAGTGCTGACGAGGGTTTTGACGGGACGTACCAGACCAATGTGGTGGTCAAAAACAACGGCAGTTGCCTGTACGTACCCCCGGGCATTTTCAAGAGCACATGCAAGATAGACATCACGTGGTTTCCTTTCGATGACCAACATTGCGACATGAAGTTCGGTAGCTGGACTTACGACGGCAACCAGGTACTAGAGACAATAAGATGGTTGATATGATAAATTTTTACAATTTTAAATCGATAATAAGCAGTTTTCTAATAATTCTTAGTACCTAATTATCGTATACAGCAATTATATATATTTAATTTGGAGAATTTGAAAGTTGCGGTGACTATTATGTCAACACAAATTTACGTATATTTCAATAAACAAATTTTGAAAAAAAAAATGGAATATATGAAATTAACTCAAAGAAATAAGGCTAGGGTCTGGGTTTGTCCTACTAATGGTTGACCATTAAGGGAACCATGTGAGAAACCAGAAGGATATATTTATCCTAAACGTTTTATATGTACTATTTTGCATGGTGCAAATAAATATTATAGTTCTGAATATGTGTATCATATTCTATCTTCAAATTTATCTGCCAAATGGATGAATAGTTGAATACCTTTACTATTATTTATTTATAAGTCAATCCTAAGTCTATTTCTTTAATATCGAGATAAAATAAAATAAAACTATCTTTTATTATGAGTAACAATTTTTTTTGAAGAAATGGATTTATTCAAATTAAAATATGATAAAAATTGCATGTTAGACTTAATGTCTTTATTATTTCTTAGTAAGTCTCATATTGATTATATTTCTCCGTTAACATTATGTGATTCCGTATGGTAGTTTATATTAATAAAATTGGCATGTATCAATCCCCGTTTATTTTTTTTCCAAAGCACTGATTTGTAATTCTTACAATTCCCTGTTTCAGTAAAATGTTTACGAGCTATTTTATTTTATAAGTTTGTTAGTTAAATTATTAAGTTGATTAGATTAATGAAAACTTAATTATTATAGTAGTATTTTTAGTTGTAATTCACTTTGTTTAGCATCAATTTAATAATGCACGTATTTTCCTATTATAATAGTTTCTGTAGAATTAAATTACTAACTAATTCAGTTTCCAACTAATATTTGATTAAACTAACAGCTGGATCTTGTCTTGAAGAATGAAGCAGGTGGTGACTTGTCAGATTTTATAACAAATGGAGAATGGTATTTAACAGGTAAGTTAGTTTAAGCTTAAGACATGTAATTGTATAATGTTTATCTATTTCTTTCTTCTATTTTGTTACTTAATATATTTTTTTGGGGAGTAATTAATATAAACAATCTAGATTATTTATTAAATTATAATAAAAGTAAATATGAAATTAATATTCATGATACATTTTTATTATCAAATTATCCACAGGTATGCCGGGAAAAAAGAACACAATAACATACGCGTGCTGTCCAGAACCCTACGTAGATGTAACATTCACAATAATGATAAGAAGAAGAACGTTATACTATTTCTTCAATCTGATAGTTCCGTGTGTTTTAATATCTTCAATGGCCCTTCTTGGGTTTACACTGCCACCAGACTCCGGAGAAAAACTTACTTTAGGTAAATTAAATTCATTCTACAATTAAAAAATTAAATTGTTTAAAAAAAAAAATTGCAATATATTTTTTGTATGATTTTGTATAGTCTAGGGATTAGGCGGACCAAAATTTGATATAACTGCAAACTTATTTTTGCAATAGGTGAGTGTTAAGCGATAAAATTTTTCATTTATATCGTATGCTATCTTGTTATAATCTATATATCAAAAAGATTTATCTGATTTATTAACAACAGGTGTGACAATTTTGTTGTCATTGACTGTGTTTCTCAACTTGGTCGCCGAAAAGTTGCCTTCTACGTCGGATGCAGTACCTCTGATAGGTATCGCGAAATAGAAGGCGAAATTTGCGCATGCTCTTTCTATATTCTATTCGTACCCTAGAAACTTATTTCGAATTCTATTTTCTTTGCCAAGATTAAAATTGTGGTGGTATTTTTTCACTCAACACATATAGGAATATTAAGTTCTAATTTAATGAACGAATACTATTAGAAAAAGCGTGCGCTTACGGAATTGAATGTTTTTAGAGAATGCAATGACTGTTTGTGTTAGATGTACCCAGCATTATTTGATATATCGCAGATTCCATAAATGTGTGAGTATTTTTCGTTTATCATCATCTACGATATTCCACATTTTAAATTTTTTATGACCATTTAAAGTATAATAAGTAATCGGAGAGTTGTGTCCAGATAGGCGGCATAAAGGCGGCTACCTCAACGGATTTAAAAATTAGATCTCGTAGGGTTAACTATGCTTTTGATTTCAGGAGTCACTATTCTTCTATCGCTGACGGTGTTCCTCAACCTGGTAGCTGAGACCCTGCCGCAGGTCTCCGACGCAATTCCCCTGTTAGGTACACGGTCCAAACCAAAAACCCTGACATCCTGTCTGATCTCCTTTTTGGCTTATTTTCACAACACTTATTTTTTATTTTGAACTATTTACCTTTTTGTTGGATCTATCATTATCATTTTATCCCTTTTTTAAATTAAATACTAAATATTATTTTAAAACATTACAAGGAGTTAATTATGTACAGTTAACGTAGATCTGTAGTTAAATCAATCCATTAAAATTCTAAGTTAGCTGGAAAGATTTTCATTTGATTTACAATATGCTTTTGCCTGTCAAATACCACATTTGTTGTTTTGACTAAATTTTACAACCACTCATTTCATCGTAGCTAAGGTGTCTATGATGCCATTGTTATATGCTGTGTATACAAGTAAAAAAAACAATCTTGGAATCGATTTCGGACGTTTCACTTAATTTCTAAATTTTGTCACTGTATTGTGCATTATAACAAATTTGGATTTCTTCAAATATTTAGAGCAAATTATGCTATAGTTAAGCATTTAAAACTAACACTATAGTGCATTTACTAAATGCATGAAATATTTCTATAAATTAATTGCATAGATATCCTTGAGTTGAATATATGAGGATTTCGAAGGTAAGTTTGTTTATTTATATCTACTAATCGGTATTATAATATCTTGCATTACTTATATTCAATTCACAAACGTGATCGATTCCATGGTATATAATTTGTGTTGTGTTGTTGGTGTTTATGTACGACATATTTAATCATTGAAATGTCTTTATTATAATTTCTTTGATACTTGGAGGGTGGTTTGAGGTAATCGTTTCAGATAATCTAATTTCTATTTCTATAAATTATTTAAATGAACTATTAACTTATTTAAATAAAGAAAAGCTAAATAAAACAGTCTGTAAAACAGTATTTGCATGAATTTGTTCTATTTTGTTTATTATTTCACTTGAGCCCCTATTACCGACTCAGCACACAAACAGGAATATTTATCAAAAGCGACGAAGTGTCGATCAATGCGGGATCTGACGTAAACTTAACAGGGTTATATGAAACATATATTTAATTAGTCACTGTTTTTCATAGAATTGTATATTGATCTTTCCAGGTGTTACAATTCTCCTGTCGCAAACTGTTTTCTCTCTATTGGTGGGGCACGTCATCACTAAAACCTCTGAGGCGATCCCCCTAATAGGTGAGAAATGCGTGTTTGCTAGAAATAAAATAAAATTTAATAAATTAATAAATAAAAATGAACTGTGAATAGATTATATAAATAATACAACTTGGGAATGGGTTTTGAGGAATTGTTAAATATTAAGAAATTTACTATGTTTATTATAATAAATTAATAACTTCTCCTCTACCCAGTCCCGAATCAAAATTTCTAATACTAAAATAAATAGAACGCTTGAATGAGATCTATCTAAAAAGCATAGTGCCTAAAACTTTTTACTTTTTAATTCGCATTTTAGAATCTCAAGATGGAATTTATGTGCTTAAGGGTTGCCAATGCTCAAAATGAGTGTTGCGTCTGAGCTATGTTTAAATTCAGCTATCTTTTAACCTACTAAACATTCTCAAGATACTTTTCAAACTGGCCTCCAATCTTAATCTTGTAATGTATTAAAATAATTTATGCCTTTTTATCTTATATATTTTTTTAATTATATTATATTCTTCATTAATTAACATTTTATTTATATCATAACACGTTATGTATTTTTATTTTATCATTTTGTTACCTTGACGCTATACAAAGTAATATATTTAGGTGACTACTGATGTCAAATATTTAAGCATGTTCGAAACTTAGAAAATAAGTTTAAATGTACATATATAATGTAAATAATGCACAACTCTCCTTAATTTATACATTTTAAATTTTCGTATAGTTTTAGTTACTAAATAAAGTATTAATGTTTTTTTTTATTTACAAATGAGGATCCAACCTCCAAGTATCCTGATAACTTAAATAAAAAAATCTTATATAATAATATTACATGTGTTTAAGTAAAATAAACAATAATGTGGTACTTAAAATTTAAACTTAGCTTATTATTGTTATAAAAGTAATAGTTCGAAATCTTTTACAATTGGGTTTGACATTATTGTTTATAAAATTGTATAGTTATTGCTCTTCTTCTTGTTTTTTGAGTCTCAGGTCTTCTCTATTTTTTTTTATATTTATATCTTATTCGATGTTGTGATCAGTTTCATATGTTTTTTCAATCAATTTACTTTTAAACGAATCTTTAGCATAATCTATGTTAGTATTTTCCATTTCCAAAGCTTTTCTTATGTTATTATTGTAAATTAATATCATAATAGCATTTTTGTAAATCGACGCATGCACCGCTTTTGCTGTTGTCTAATATAGAATTAGATTTTAATACTAACTGAATAATTTGATTTTAAACTAGAGTAAATATGTATAATAAATAAAGTACCTAATTTTCTCCTTATAATTTTTTTTCTTTTGAGAACCCGAATAACGTATATAATAATTTTTTTGCTTTTTTAAATTTAAATTTAATGTAAATATGAAAAGTATCGATGATTTTTTAGTAAAAGTTGTAAAATGTAAATGTTCTGGGTAACAGGGACTTACTTCAACTGCATCATGTTCATGGTCGCATCGTCCGTGGTTCTGACAGTAGTGGTATTGAACTATCATCATCGGACTGCGGACATACATGAAATGCCACAATGGGTAAGATGCTGTGTTATGTTATTCTATGCATTTATTCTAAATATAGTTATTTAGTTGGAATATGATTTAAATTATTATTGAAATATATATTTCATTTTGATTTTATGCCTTAGTATTCATTTTATTCCTTGGTATATTTTTATTATTTATGTTGCTATTTCGTTTGTTTTATAGATAATAGACTGAAATTCCATGGCCCTCAGTCCTATGCAATTTTAGCAAAGATGAAATAGTCTAATATATAGTTAAGATCGTATGTGTACTTACTGACTTGAAAGTGAGGCTCACCTACGTTAAAGTTGAAACGCTCGTATTTAAATATATTGTTAAGAATAATATAAATAATGTACATTTATTATTACTAGACCCTTTAAGTGGGCCTTTACTCCTGCCAAACGCCCTAAAAGTTTTTTAAAGTTGGGGCAAAACGTTATATTAGCAAGCTTTAATTTTACATATATTATTTACGGACTATTTCAAGACCCCCTATAAGCACCCAAACCAATCCGATGACTCAATCATCCTCCCAGACAGAGATATATCTTTATTTGTTAGGGAGTACGTATGCTGTCTTAATTACATACTAGCGGCCTGTTCGCGGCTTTTGCTTTACATGATTATTCATTTAAGAAATATAGATATTACAAACAGCCTTAATTATTAATTAATTGATTTGGATAAGTACTCACGATATTCTTTGTAAAATAAATTATATTAGCTCCTGTACAGTTTTTAAATTAGTAACATATATTATTAGTTGAATGTACAATTGGTATACAGAATATACATAGAAAGCACGTTTTTAGGTATTTTTATATAATCTAAAAAATAATCAACATTTTCGGTCAAGTTCAAGTCGTACTTATGCCCCGAGAGTTTCGTACCAGTTTAATGAATGGAGATACACCAAAAAAATAACTAATTAAGTTGTCATTTTTTTTATTAAATTAAGTACAGATTAAAATTTGTACCTAATGGTCTTTTTCTGTGACACAAATACAATAAGTAGTCAATTTTTGAAAAATAATTTTGGAATTTTCCTTTATACGTGCCGTAAGTTTTAACTTCTTAACAAATTTCGTAATTGTATATCAACGGGAAGTACCCTATAGTTATGATAGAAAATGCGACAAAAAACGAAGCATAAACCCTCATATTTCATCGTCATTTGATTGAGATAATTTAGAAGATAGATTTTTTGTGCTCTAAGGGAATATAGACTTGTAGATTGAGGTATCTAACCTTTAACCGATCTTGTACAAAATAGTCTTGACAGACGGACAAACAACAAAGTTATCTTATAAGAATTTTGAGGTATGTACCCTAAAATACCCTTGGCACATACATACATGCAACATACAGGTGCAATAGTGCAATGTCGGTACGTGTGCTTGTAAGTTATGAAATAATACTGCGGGATATTTTTATAAAGAATGTCAGAGCATTTTTTTCTTGAGACGCAATTTTTTAGAGGTTGCTCCCAAAAGATATTTTTTTTATACGTTTCTTAAAAAAATATTAATAACAAACGAACGAACGGACTGAAGAACCTATACCTTTATCACTGTGTTAAATAATTACGAATTAAGCTAGACTGTTACGAAGGTAATCTTCACCAACAATTCAATTTAGTTTACTTTGTAGTTAGTACTATGAACAATTGTACTTTAAAAACATAACGTATGTAAATTTATCAACAGTCAAATAAATAAGACGTTTCTAAAGTCATTCTTTTGGACTTACAATTGAACTGTAACCATTCGAGCATTGTTAGAAAAATATTACAATGTTATGTTAAATTTATTATAAGTATAGATTACACTTACATGACGTAATTAACGTTTAGCAAATAATAACTCAACAATATGTTTTATGCGTTATCACCATTCATTATCATATGTAGTCAATAGATATCATTGCGTATGTTTCTTTTTTTCTCGAATATAAATTTAAAACTTTCTTTATCTTTAAAACTTTAAGTTTAAAACTTTAAGTTGCATTATTTTTTGATAAAGTGTAGCGGTAACCTTTCCAAACTATAAAAATATATTTTTTTTAATGTACAGCGCCATCTGTTTAAGATTTAAAATTAAGGACAGTTTAAAAAACGATGTGTTTTGCTAAAGTATTAAAATGATTAATGTTCCTCCCGTCGTAATTAGTGTTTAACTCCACAGAATGCTTAATGCGTTACCAAGATTCGTTAGTATCTAATATTTGTTGTCAATAGATAGCGTTACTTGTATCGATTTCTACTATCTCAAATATAAACTTCTTGAAAACTTGAATACTTATATCTTTTAATAAAGTGAAGCGATTACAATGAAATAAACACTTAAAGCTAACTGATTTACTTGTAATTTTTATGTATAAAAGTTGCTTAAATTTATTGTGTACTTTTTACGTGATACGTGTTTACATAAACAGATAAACAGACAAACAGACAAAAAGACAAAAATTCCAAAAATGTTGGAAATGGATTCTGTTCATTATCACAGAAATGACTTTTCTACAGATTTATTATAATTATTATAATTATAATAATTACATATTAGACTAATAGCCCTCAAAATTTCAGCTTTGCTAAAATGACGTAGGTCTGGCGGCCCTGGGATCTTGGACTATAAGAAATAAATATTGTTAACTACTATTTCACTTTAAAGGTGGAATAAGGCACAGAGTCTACGTTTGAAGTCTTTTGCTAGTCATGATTCGTTAAAAAAATAATTTTGAAAACACTGTCTCTTACAGAATACTGTAAGAGACAGAACTGGCACAAAGTATAAACCTCTATAGTCAACATAAATTTTGGGCCTAAAACAATATAAATTGTACAATTTTGTTATTTTTTAATTATATTATAACACATCAAATCTTGATATAATAAATAAAAACGTTTATTTTATCTTTTTAAACATTTTTAAAGTGTTATTCCACACTTAGGAAAGAAAACTCGCGCCTCCTGGTCGGTTTCCAGGAGGCGCGGGTTCGAGTCCCGCTACGTTCAAATTTTTATATTATACGTTTTCTAAATAAATCCATCCAAAAATATTTTATCTTTTTTTTATTTGAGTTTATTTTACCTTTATTCCATATATTTTAGTTACTCCAATTTTTCATTGTAACCAAACAACATGCTGTTGAAGCGTAAATTAAATAAATTTTCATCAAAAGTTGTAACAGTTTCTATTACAGCTGTTACGCCGGGTTTAATATCGGTTATGACATGATCTTATCGTAAAGTTAGTTATGTAGTTTGGTTAAAGTTTAACGATCTTTTGTAGACCAGTGTAAACCTTTACATTGATATTAAGGACATGCTTATTATAAGTTTTACAATGACGCGTTTAATAAAATACTGATCTTGGAACAATATACATTTAAAATCATAAATGAAATATTCGATTTCCTGTGAGTCGAGTAAAGACTAAGTATTTCAGATTAAAATTTAAAATTCATTAAAGAATTCAGTGAAATTATAGTAAGGAGGGATCATTAACTGAAGCTGATTGTTATCGTACATTAGTATATATATTAATAGTAAATTCTTTACTGCACCAAATTTATACATAATAAAAAAAAACGATGGACTTACCTCTAGATGACAACTCTTCCAGCCAGTTCGTGGAAGTGGATATACATTTATAATAGTGGGAGTGAGATACAAAACAGTGTAGTGCTATGAAGAGAAAAAAAAATAAAAATATTAAATATCTAATAAAGAAGGACATACATCGCGTATACATAAAAAAATTAAAATATAGCTATACAAAATAATTAGATATAACTATATGCTTTTTAATCAATCAAGAAGTAAGAACTGCGACTAAGTGAGAATCCATAGTTAGGACATGTTTAACAACTTAATAAGTCATTAAATTATGAATCAATTAATTTTCATTAACATATTAAGATATATATTTTATTCTACAGATAAAAACAGTGTTCCTACAATGGTTACCATGGATTTTAAGGATGTCGCGACCAGGGAAAAAGATAACTAGGAAAACAATAATGATGTCGAATAGAATGCGAGAGTTAGAGTTAAAAGAACGTTCGTCCAAATCTCTCCTAGCTAATGTTTTGGATATAGACGATGACTTCAGACATGTACCGCCACCACCTAATAGTACTGCATCTACAGGAAATTTAGGACCTGGGTAAGAATTTTGTCTAGAATATTTCTAACTACAATTACTACGTTAACTGGGCGTGATTGTTGGGCGGGCAAATGTTATTTAAGGGGCATTATTATATAATGTTATATTCACTATAGTTCTGAGAGAGGGAAAATAAAACGCAACCTTAGTTTCCGCCATTAAATACGATATTATATGATATTAAATAGACATAAACAAAATAGAAACTAAAGAATTAAATGACTCACCTCATATTATTAATAAATGTTTTATTTCTTTACGCTGTATCCCGCACACAGCAGGGTAGGCAGAGGGAACCTAGTGTTAAGACATTCCGTTCCCCACTTTCTGCCGAATTCTGGAAGCATTGTGTATTGAGTGGCAGAACACAACGCCGCGCTTTGCCTCGACACCAGACCGAAGAAATGGAAATATAAATTTAACTAAATATTTCATCTCCTCGAGTGGGGATCGAACCCATAACCAGTCAGTTTTACAGTCACACTTTGTGCCGCTGCGCCACGACTGGCCTCATTAATAGATGTGAAAATAAAAAATAATAACTATATGTTACCAAAGTACCAATTTGTGATTTGAAATTTCACAATACGTTGCTAAAATTCTCTACTTCAAAACTATTTCTTTTTAATGGTAACTTACATTATTCTCTCACAGATGTTCAATATTTCGGACGGACTTTCGTCGTTCGTTCGTGAGACCATCAACTATGGAGGACGTTGGTGGTTTGGGTAGCCATCATCGAGAACTACATTTAATATTAAGGGAGTTACAATTTATCACAGCGAGGATGAAGAAGGCAGATGATGAAGCTGAGCTCATCAGTGATTGGAAATTCGCAGCAATGGTAGTGGACAGGTAAATAACATACGATTTTTAGATTAGTTTGTGTATTAAATTCCCCGCAGAATGTGTATGTGTGTTATATAAATACATTCTGCGGGAAGGCAGTTATATCACTTGTTCCTCAGAGAGACTTGTCAATTTTCACAAAAAAAGTTTTCTTTGACCATGCGCGAATATATATATATATATCTATATATATATATATATACATATATATAGATTTATATATAAGATTNAAGATCTATATATATATATATATATATATATATATATATATATATATATATATATATATATATATATTTATTTGTAGATATAATATACTCATATTATATATTTCATTAAACAAAATACATATTTTTTATTAGAGAGAGATTTTCAGTTACTTTGACTTCATCTCTACAAAGTTTTATAATATGCCATAATAGATTTTTTTTAATTGACTTAATTATCACCATATTTGTTTTATGAGGAATAATTAGTGTCTATTGCAAAAAGGTTTTTCGAAAGAAAATAATACTTTTCCTCAATAAGGTACAATGGATTTTTGGTTACATAATGTTAATTTTTCTACACTTCACTATATAATAATATATAGGGCATTAATTTGTACGCCTGGCATATAGCTTATTTCTATTACACCCGCTTAAGATTTAATTCGTTTGGACATTTTTTAGGATTCCGTATCTTTTAAGGAAAAAAAGGAACCCTTATAAGATCACTTTGAAAAAACTTATTTCTACATTTACTTAAAAAAAAAAGATATGGCCGTTCATATTGCAAAAACTAATATTTCGCTACTATAAAAATTAAAATCATAATTCCGGTTAATCTAGAATTATAAAAATTTGACAGCTAGTATCTACAGGTAGTACTAGTTCAGGAAAAAAATCTGATAACTATAGATTTGTAGTTAAATCCTAAGAAATAATAGACTTAAAATGGGCGCAAAATTTGGTATTAAATCTTTTTCAAATGAGATATTAGATGAAAGGAATCTTTTAAAATCCCTCTGCATGAGCTAATAAAAAAGTGAATTACATTATAAAAAACCGGACAAGCGCGTTTCGGGCCCGCCCACCGAGGGTTCCGTACAATTGGAGGTCTCGAGCTTTGTCTGAAATTCAAGCTCAGCTTAGCCAGAGAGATTTCATCTTCACTTCATTTGAACTAATTTAAGCTTTAGTACCAAACTTTGCCCCCTTTTAAGGCTATTATTTTTTAAGATTTAACAAATGTATAGTTTGAGATTTTTTCCCCAACTAGTACTACCTATAAAGCTAGTTGCCAAATTTCATAATTATAAGTCAACCGGAAGTACTCTATTAATTTGGATTGATTCCCTTTATAGTACTAATATTATACTTATAGTGCAATATACGCGTTTTTTGCTATTTTAAAGGCCATTTTTTTAAGTAAATGTACACATATATTTTTTTAGAAAATCATGGGGCCTGTACATTTAAATAAGCGGTCCTGAGATAAAAGCTCTTGACAGACAGACAGACAGACAGACGGACAACAAAGTGATATTATAAGGGTTCCCCTTTTTTCCTTACAAAGTACGATACCCTAAAAAACGGATTTATCAGGCTTACAATCTAAGCCGACGATATGTTATTATTAACTGTCTCGTACTCAGGTGGAAATTGGAGAACAAAGTGTCTTGTATTTATTTTCTCTCTACTTAACTCTCTGATGTTGACTCCCTGACTATATTAAAAAATCTTTCACAGGTTCTGTCTGTTCGTGTTCACTCTGTTCACAATAATCGCGACAGTGGCTGTGTTGCTCTCGGCGCCTCATATCATCGTGCAGTGAAGTAACCGTGTCCGTATCGCATCTACGAGAGAACTAATATTAGTTATAAATGTAATTATAATTATGTATAGAATAAACTAAATACGTGGTTCAAACGCACACGTCTCTATAAACTAAAACTAAGTCGGAAGACGGTAAACGTATAAAATTTTAACAATACTTATAGTTAGGTCCAGCATTAAAATAAAACAAATGTGATGTTGAATAGGAATAATGCATATAACTGTTGATTTATAATTTGTTAAATATATAATTAATTATATTTCTAATAAATACAGTTTAATATATAATGAATGAAT
Source organism: Heliconius hermathena (assembly GCA_013403705.1). Classification (NCBI taxonomy): domain Eukaryota; kingdom Metazoa; phylum Arthropoda; class Insecta; order Lepidoptera; family Nymphalidae; genus Heliconius; species Heliconius hermathena. Next base: position 434,132 of record JAAIXJ010000078.1, read on the forward strand.
ATGACTAAAGTGTTTATTTAAAATGTTTGGTGGGCGTGCTTGAATCAGTAGGTACTTTGGTTCGAATGGGATCCGCATATAATTTTAAATATTTGATATCTTTTGATACATGACAAATATATCTTATAACTTTAGGTGATTTTGATACACAATGATTTTATTAGATTTCAATATGGTAATTATGGGCGTGGGTAACTTAACAGACGATGACGAAGAATGCGAAATTTTTGGAATATTTTGGATGAATTTCATATTGTTATGTATGTAAATGCGGGATCACTATTGATGACACTACCGTAGGATGTTAAGAAAATGTACATAACTTACACGACTTAATATTATTAAAATCAAATAGATTAAAGGCATGGATTTTGTTGAACGGTTTACATTAGTTGTCGGCATATCTTTCAGTTCAAAATTCAGATGTAGATACAATGCGATATCGGGAATTGGCGTCTGTGGAATTGAAACAGATTATATAAGTAAAAGGAACCAAAGTAACGATAGAATAGACTAGACACACGTATAAAAATAACTTTTTAAAAAGTAATTATTAAAATTTATATTCTAAATAAAGTGAATTATTGTTTAAGATGAATGGTGAGTATTGTAAAATTGTGACGTGTGTACATGTTTTAGTATGAAGTGTTTCTTTTTAATAGATATAGATATTTTTTGTTGTATTTAGCATAACTTCAATAAAGTTCACGTAAATGATGCGCAGGAGTGTCACGCTGCTGTCGACTATATATTGGATGTATGATTTTGTACGAACTTGTATATAAGTGCGGTTAAACCCGCAAATTAGATTTTTAGCGATGATAAAATAAAAATGAAGCAACGTTCTAAAAATGTAGGTGAAAATGCCCGAGATGACGATACATTTGGAGATTTATCGGCCAAAAAGACTGTCGTGTTAAATTTCTAAACTAGTGGCGTCATCCTTGTACTGGGTATCCTTTAGCACATACTTTCTGTAGTTCGCATCTATTATAACTTAGTATAATTATAACATTTATTCACATCTTTGTCTATGTCCGTTCCTCAATTTCGCTCTTATAGATGTCGTGATAGCCTAGTAAATGTCGTGTCTATATTTAAGGCTCCAATAATATTTAAGAAAGCTCACTAATTACAATATTTTAAATAGATTATAATAAAACGTGTATGTGTTCTTTGAAACTTGCATTTTACTTGTTGGATGTTTTGATAGATTTATGTAATTTATATTTAGATAGTTTTAATTATTTTAACCCTTAATATTTCGATAGTTGCTTTGAATGTGTTTTTATTTCATCGTATACTGTATGGTGCTGAATTTACCGAGATTGTTAATTTGCTTTGTACATATATTTTTGTTTATATGTACGTATTTTGATTATTTGTTATTACAGAATTCTCATAGTTGTCGTACTATCAGTAAAATTATAACTGTACTGATAAAATGTACTCGTCTTTCCAAACGATGAAATAATAATCGACATATAAAATTTAGATTTATTAGTGCCAAAATTTAGGATTTATAAAATTATATTAAGTTCGTTTCTAGATATATAAATAATAAATGATAATGTTGAAAATTTTATTGTAAAAACTATTACAAGAAAAAAAAAACGAAATAGTGTCTTTGTTAATATATAATTTAACGTTAACGGTGGAACATTGAGCCGCAGCTACGGGTTGAATCAGCCAATTTTAAAAAAGCTTAGTTTATTCAAACAAAAAAATAAATAAAAGGTTGTGAAAAGGTTTTTATAAGGCCCGTAGTTTGCGATTCTGTGTTTGATAAACTATACATTTAAAAGTGTAGATACGAATCTACGTATAAAACTAAAGTGGAATAACTAAAACGCCTGCTCGGGACCGGGTTAGAAATAAACGTACAAAATGAACTGATTCATTACAAACACTCTTTCATCTGCAGTGCTTTATTTTAAATATTAAAATAGCTTTTGCATTTAGAAACAATATAATCTATATATTTTTTTTTAAACAAATCACGCCATTCACGTCGATGTCAATCGAGTACAGATAATAAAATATAGATTACCTATACAAATATCGTCGTAGAAAATGTTTGTTTATATTGATATTGATTTTATTTATAAAATTTTATGGTGGAATTGTTTATAGTTTATTAAATTATATTTTTTCTTCTGGAAACACTATCGCTAGATTATTAATATTAATAGTACAAATAATATCATTAATTTTTATCATGCTTTTATTATTACAGCCATCGTTAAAATTCTAAATACGACGATATGTAAATTAGTTAAAAATATGTGTGTTTCCGTGCGTGTTTTTTATATTAAATAAGAAAATAAAGCTGCCATGTTGCTATTATTTCTAGTGTTTTATATCACCAGTGCTAGATTAATATAAATGCGCTATTGTATATTTTCTTAATTTATTCATGCAGCCCATTCACTATCAAATTTTACTCATGCTCAGACTTCTAAAACGCTTTTAAGAAGCTTTTTTTTCTATATCATATGCTTAGTTTGGTGTTATTTGTGTAGTGCTTTGTCGAAGTGAGTAGGAGGCTTTACGTAAAATAATCTTGAATAGAAACTTGGATTAAAATTTTCAATAAGAAAAAATATGAGAAAATTTAAAAACATAATTGAGGATACTATACAAATAATAACAAATGAGCACTAAGCACCACCGAAACTAAATGCTTTAATTGTGAAACAGGTATTTTTAACTTTCACGTATACTTATCACTAATCTGTACATCTGGTACCTGTAGTTTAAGGTTTGTTACACCTAAGGCTTATATTTTCAAATGTTTAATTAATGCAGAATTAGCTATTAATTATAAATATTTGGATGTTCTTTTGAATAAGTCATGAATCTTATTGAAATCTCAATCAGTTAAAAATATCTATATTGATTTAAATACTCATGGATAGCTTCAATATATTTTTTCTGCCAGACGTATATATCAAGGAAAGATCAATTAGATAATTAAAAAATATTTTAAGTTTTATAATTAAATTATAAACCCCTGAAAAATAAATACGAGAAAATTTAAAAACATAATTCAAGGTGATTTTTGTTTACAAAAGTACATCTGCATATTCAATTTATAGTATTTTAATAGCGATCGTGAACTATTTGGCTTGATTTCATGTGTATATGATAATAATTTTAAAATATAAACATATGTAGAAGTCTATAAAAGTATTTTTATGTATAACTCAGGGAATTATGGATGAAAAAAGAATTAGTTATTATTGCTAATTTGGTAACAAATTATTATTCGTAATATTTTTTTCTGCCGACTTGGCGAAATGCAAAAGATGGCAGATGATAAAAAAATAAAATTACAACCCTCAAAATTAGTGTACAATTTTAAAATTATCGAAAATTGATTGAAATTTGGTAAATCAGTCCAATATATTTTCACCAAAATTATCTGTCCAAAATAAAGTAAACATACACTCAGTAATACAAAGTAAATATCGCAGGCTGGGAACAAACTGGAAAACCAATTACGATTGATACAGATAAGATATTGGCTATAGCGCGGTGTCCGTACGGTACGGCACGATTCAATATTCGCTGCCAAGTTTTGGGTTAGCCAATTTAATAAGCAAATAGACGCCGAGATCTGTTGGAATTTTAACAAGATTTTTTTCTTTCTAATTAGTTAGATTGAACTCTGTTGTTATAAACAGTTCACTTTTAATAAACAAATACATTTAAAAAAAATTCTATACATTACGTAAGACTTTAAGCATTTGTTTATATTTTAAAATTATTATTGGCAGTAAAATATTTTCACTTGATCAATCAGCTTTTATTACGTTGAAAATTTATATTTCCGCTTAATAATTCCAATGTGTAGTCAACCTTTAAAATGCAATTATGCAATAATATTTCTACAGTAAAGAACTTGTACCTTGTAAGATACTTTATTTTATTATATCGTACTTTTAAACCTTCCTTTATAGAAATAAAAAAAATCATAATTTATCAAAGTTATAGAATATACAACCAACAACAATTGAAGAAAATGTTTCTAAGATGCTTTCCAAGTTAGCCGTTTGATGCGAAAACATTATTTATCACATTGAAATATTATAGTGCTTAAATATGTTGTGTATTCTCTGTCTCCATTTTTGTTTCTCTTTATTCTGCAACAAAAGTTATGCTCGCGGCTTTGTCCACGTGGACTATATGATGGTTATATCATTATTTTACGTTTAGCCATTAATCAGAAAAAATATAATATGTTTTCTCATGAAATCTGTCGCGTATTTTGGAAAAATTAAGAATTTTGAATATTAAAAAAATCATGATAATATGGGTTGATTACACTAAACTACTTAAAACTAGTTTTACTCCAATAAGCATGATCACTTTCGCACATCATCTCGCATTATTTTTGTATGCCTCTTTCTCTCAAAAAAAAAAACTCCACATTGTGTTCCTGTGGCTTATCCATAGACGAAAAATAATTAAAATTAATTAAAAAAATATGACTGCAGGTAAGATTAAATACCGAGTGTAATGTAAGTAATAAAAAAGCCCCTATGGAGGTTTTTATAATAGTCGTCATTAATAAAATTACAAAGGTAAATTTGTAAAGTTTAATAAAAATCGACGGATAATACGTTTATTCGTTAAATTGACTAAGTAGTATTCGATTTGTATAAAACTAAAATTAAAGCAATCTGATTTATACTATTTTGTGGTTTTATTACACCCCGTATAGACCTTAACTTAGATTTATGGATCCAGAACATTATCTTATTATATTTAAATAAGTAAAGAAATCACATACTCCGTTTTAGAAAAATGGATATTTTAATATAACATTCGAATAATAGTTTTCACATAAGTATCTTAGTAAGAGGTTAGTCTTGGCGCACAAAGATCTGACTAAACGCGACAGGTTGTGGATTCGATTTCCACTCCAGGAAAATGAAATGTTTTATATTTTCACTCCAGAGGGGTGTCGAGGCAAAGCGCGGTTTTGCCACTCAACACCTAATGCATCCAGAATTCGGCGGAAAATAGCGAGCGGAATGTTGTAAACTTAACACTGTAACAATCCTTTATTGCATATAATTTAATAATATAAATTAATAATTTATAAATAAACAAAAAAAAATAAAGTTACAGAAATGAGGTTAACGGAGGTAGACCTATCTCTAAAAGAGATTTCTTACAGTCAAAATGTGCAAGTGGGCGAAAGAAACATAGCGGGATGACAAAATTGTGCAATGTTTGAAAAGATTTTTTTTAACATAATAATGGTATATTAAAAAAACATACCTACATATGCATACAAACATACATACTTACATATAATACAGTAACAAAATAACTTACATAAAGTACATTAACACTAATATAATTATGATGATTTTTTTTAAATCTTTAATAAATCAAAGAATTAGACAGTACTTATGTACTGTCTAATTCTTTGATAAAATGCTTTTTTTAATGAGGCATTAAAGGACACTGTTATTGAGCTTTCTTGCATAGATTTAGGAAGTTTATTCAAAAGTAATGCAGCACGTACGGAGAGGCTTGCATCAATTTTGTTTTACTCTTGCAAAAGTCAAGCGACGAATGATGACACAGGATCTCCTTGAACGAGTTACGGCTGTTTTTTTTTCATAAAGTAAAAAAACGTGAAATATAAAATAAGACTTTTATTCACCTCTATATTAATGTAAATGTGATGATTATGGTTGCCACGAACGGAATGATTTAACATCATGTTTCCTTAGCCTAGCCAGCTATATGTGGGAAAAGCGTGAAACTAATTAAAGGACGAAAATTTTATTTCGGAATATGAACCTACGGTCATATATTTTATGAAAGGCACAGCGCCACGACACCACTTCTGTAAAAAATATATTGCCTTTCAAAGGTCCGTTACAGCGGGGCGCTGGGAATCAATTTCTTTCTTATCTGTCAATGTGCCAATATCTTCACACCTGCCGCCGTCACAGCCTGACGAATTGGGGAATAATTTTATTAAAATGCAATTTGAATATCAAGGAATATGTTCCAAAACGTGTATGTATAGGAAATTACTATGAAATATATTGCATAATGTATGAACAGAGAACAGAATTTTACATTTATAAATGCTTCAAATAATAGATTTTCTCATATTCATAGCGACGAGTAACAGTTTTATTATATCTATATATAGATATTCATTATCCAAGTGGGAATCGAATCCACAACTGCTCGTATTTATAGTCAGACGCTTTTCTACTGCACCATGATAGCCTCGATATTTTAAATATGATATGAAAATTATTCTACAATTGTGAGAGTAATATCGAGAAGCTATGTATCTATATATCCTGCTATGCGGGAAAAACGGTGAAGCTGACTTTTTGTTTTAATAGATTTTTAATCTATAATCATTAAGTACCACAACTTCACCAAAAATATAAATAATAAATATCCATGTATTATAAATAAGTGTCGGTATCACCTTTATTTTGAAACAAAATTTCAGTCAATGCGTTAGATAGAGCAAATAACTCGTTAGCTTATGCTAATTTGAAGGATGACCCGTTGTATTAAAATCACAGTCGGTTGCTATTTGGTCCCTCAAACTTCGTAATATTAGTATATAATTCCAGTATCTCTTCTATACTAATATTATTCAGTGGAAGAGTTTGATTGGTTGTACGCGTTAATTTAAACTATTGGTTTAAATAGAAAAAATATTATTGTACTCGTATAGCTATTTTTCGGGAAAGACCGTAAGTCATATTTTATAACGTTAATATTTCCAATGTAACCTTTATCTCATTTCTCCTTATGAAATATTGCATTAGACTCGATTAATATTAAATAATTGAGGCCGGTCGTGGCGCAGCGGCACGACGTGTGACTGCAAAACCGACTGAAGACTGAAGAGATGAAATATTTACTTAAATTTATATTTCCATTTCTTCGCTCTGGTGTCGAGGTTAAGCGCGGCGTTGAGTTCTGCCACTCAACACGCAATGTCTCCAGAATTCGGCAGAAAGTGGGGAACGGAGTGTCTTAACACTAGGTTCCCTCTGCCTACCCTGCTGTGTGCGGGATACAGCGTGTAGCTAATTTAATTTAATTTAACTCTGTTTGTCTGTCTGGGACGCAACCACGACCGAACCGCTGACTCGATTGTTATAAAATTTCACATAGATGTACTTGAGGGTTTTGTAATGAACATAGGCTACTTTTTAATATTTTTTATTTGTAATATTCTAGATATATATGATTAAAATATGTTTCTATTTGATGTGCAATTTTTTGTCTAAAGACGATTTTTTTAAGATAGGTGAAAAGAGAAAGTGGACTTTCTGAATGCTTACATGGCATGCGCTGACTCAACACAATACGCAATGCCTCCAGAGTTCAGGGGAAAGTGGGGAACGGAGTGTCTTAAAACTAAGTTCCATCTGCCTATCCTACTGTGTGCGGGATACAGCTGAAGCTAATGAAGTATAGTATTTCCCTTACTTATATCTAGCATTATTAAATATATTAATGAAAACAATTTCATTAATATATTTAATAAATATTTGTATAGTTCAAGCAGGCGAAGCCGCGTGGTTCCGCTAGTATTTATTATTTAAAAAAAAAGTCCAATTTCAGTCAGTTCTTTGTTCATTAGCGATATGTTTTTTCTGTTCCATATATTTTCTTTTAGATACCAATCATGACGCAGGAGCAGCACCAGTAAGCGACATGAAATATTTAATGGGGCGTTGAATTCCGCCACTCAATACGCATGTGAAAGTAGGGGTTGGAAATGGTTCATAGGTTCAATTTGCCTGGCCTGCAATGTGTGGGATATAGCTTGATACTAAAAAAATGTAATTTTGTTTGTTCAACTACGGATGTTTCCATATCTTCACTTTCAAACTTTTCTCCGCATTTATGTACCTAGTAGAAAAGACAGGCGGAACATAGTGTTAAGATACTCCGTTTCCCGCTGTCATCATAGTTTCAAAACAATGCGCTTTGCGTAGTGAAACCTAACACTGCATATTGTCTACCAAAGTGAGGAAATCAACACAAACCGTTCCTCCGCGTGAAATCCATAAAAATTGCATTTTACACTCAGACCCTGATCCACTTCGCCACGACGACAGTGTTTTTTTTTATAATTTTTCTATAATTACTCCTCATTTTTGTGATTCCGTTTACTTTGGCTATTTCTCTTACTAAATGCTCCTGCTAAATGCTAAATACTCCTGGTAAATTGGTTCTAGCGCCGGTTCTTTTTAGCTCTGAGGCCGTAACTTTAGTGAAACAGTGGTAAACTCAACGGCGTGCTTTTCCAGTTGTAGTTCGTTATCAGACTTCATTCCGCCAGGGAATCAAACCCACAACCTGAAATTAATATAATTTATATATAACCATAACTGCGTCTACAGTGATTCAACAGTTGTATCAATGTTGCACGACAACCTCACGCAATTTATTTATCGTCTACAAAATAAGATTATGGCACTAGTGCGTTCATTCCCTTAAGATTGTATTAGGTGTTTAATTCCATTTTACGCTCTGCTACGGTCTAAACATTTGATAGTTGATAATGGTAAATATAATATCATAATATAATAATAATTAATTTTCTAATAAAATGAAAATGAAATCAGTTTCACGCTGTATCCCGCACACGGCAGGGTAAGTAGAACCTAGTGTTAAAACAATCCGTTCACCACTTTCTGCGCGTTCTGGAGACATTGCGTGTTGAGTAGCAGAACGCAACGCTGTGCTTTGCCTCGATACCAAAGCGAAGAAATGTAAATATAAATGTAAATACATATTTCATTTCCTCGAATTGGGATCGAACCCACAACGAATATCACACGTGCGCCACGACGACCATTTTAGCATTTTCAGAATTTTATTTCAGTAATTTAAGCTACACATAATTTTTTTGAGTGTACCTAATTGAGAGTTGTTAGTTACAATGAAATGTTTATTATAGCGATGGGAATATTTCAGACAAGTATTCGTAAAATGAAATATTGCCGCAATATGGATTATAATTATCTATTATTTAATACTTTATTTCATTACTTTGTTTCATGCCGTGGTGCTGTTGAGAAAATAAATTAACTTTTGAGAAAACTGTCTTTTTTAGTTTTATTAGCCTTAAGGAGCTTTTATTGACATGACCATAGTGCAGTGGCACAGCGTTTGACTGTAAACGATGGTTGTAGGTTCGATAGAACAACTTGGGGTAATGAATGATTTTTTATTATTATAATTTTAAAAATAAATAAATTTTCAAACTAAATGAGCATCACCTGTCTAATTTACATGTATATGTATCAATCAATCAATGTCTTGCTAAACTTTTTAAAAAATTATTTTAGGCTCACTTTTTTCCGTTCGATTTGTTGAAAATTTGCACGTGTTTGGATGAAATGACTATACAATATTTTCTTTACCTACTGATGTCTTTACAGAAAGACACAAGAAATTTTCTTCATTTTAGTTTGCAATTTTTTTTTTGTTTTGTCATATTCTTATATATAATACTTTGCTTATACCTATGTAAAGATTTAAAAGGATCTCTCTGATTAATTCGATTCATAAAAAAAACTCATGTAGAAATAAAGAAACGAAGTCTTTAGAATCTTTCCAAGTCATATTTTTCGATTCATATTATACCAAAAAAAAAAAAACTTAACTATTACGATTATGACTATTGAATAGATGCCTAACCATTTTTCAATCATCATAAGGAATCCTGACCGTGGCCCTTACATTACTCATACAAGTAACACATCGACTGTCATCAATATTTGTAAGAATTTTGTAGAAAAACTTGTGCTTTAATGAAATTTCACGCGATATATCAAATAAATGGCGCCACGCTCGGTATAAGTTTTCTATGAGTTATGGGTCGTTTTATTCTTTATTTATAGTTTAATTTAAAGGTTGGAGTTGTTTTTTATAAATAACGATACCTTGCGCCTCTGGAACTGTGAACGCGGTGGTTAGGTAGGCGTCGATTCTTATTTAGGACAAAGAATTATTTTCATTATCACAGTAAGACAAGACCGTACACGGCGTTCAGTATCACCACTCACAATTCAAAGTGTCGAAGTCAGCCTACTCTGATAGACAGACACAGCGTGAATAGTTTCACTCTTAGAACCTTAAAAATGAACGAGTTCACATTATCTAAATGTAGAATATAATAATTATAAATCTGAAATATGATAAAATCAAATAAATAGAATCAATCAGCTACACGCTGTATCCCGCACACAGCAGGGAAGGCAGAGGGAAGCTAGTGTAAGACACTCCGTTCCCCGCTTTCTGCCGAGTTCTGGAGGCATTGCGTGTTAAGTGCCTCAACTCAACGCCGCGCTTTGCCTCGACATCAGAGCGAAGAAATGGAAATATAAATTTAAGTAAATATTTTATCTCCTCGAGTGGGAATCGAACCCACAACCAGTCGGTTTTACAGTCACACTTTGTGCCGCTGCGCCACGACTGGCCTCATGATAAATATGATAATAATTTAATAACAGAGATTCCAATTCGAAAGTTTTTTTTTATTTATAAAGAAAGTTTAAAAAATGAGGTTTCAGAAGTGGTAAAATAGTGGAAAAGTTAACAAAAGAAAATGAACGGTTCCTTAGTTAAGAATATAAAAACTGGTTTTTAGTATTGGATTGTTTATTCAAGGTTCGATATCTCAACAGTGAAAATCAACTAAAATTAAAATAGAAATAAAACTGACTGTAATCAGCAATTTCGTGAACTACAAAACGGTAAATTTAATTTTTCCCCATTCCGTGATAATATTGGGAATTCCTTTCTTAGTGCTACCCTACACGCTCCAAGAATCTTTCATGCTAAATTTCAGCGTTCTACTCCGCGTAGTTCCAGCTGTGCTTGTCTGTCAGTCACTCAGTACCGTAAGAGTTTTTTCTACATTTATAAAGAATTTTTACTTTGTTAGAATAGAATCGGTGACCATCGTGTATACACGATTTTAACTGACAACGTACAACTGGTAACGTGACAACTTGAGCTATTGTGCACACTATGAGTTTTAATAAAGCCAACCTTTTGTGGAGGTCCCCATTGGTATACTTTGCATATTTTCTATTGTATTTTTGAGAATTTCTAACAACTTTTGATTAACATAGAGAGTTAGTGAAAGTTGAAATTACAAAAAAAAAAGAACTTGCACAAAGACTACGGAAGTTTGTAAGAACAAAAGCAACAACAAACTTTGGCTCGTTCATCAAAAAGTTCATAACCAGTCATAATTACGTGCTTAATTACCACGTTTATTACATTAACATGGCTTAACCTAATTTTATGTTTAGTTCGAATTTTTTGTATACAATTTTTTGTTATATAAAGGATATTATACAAGCGGAGTATTAATGTATCGTATGACTAGAGGTTCGATTTACAATTAGGCTATCCTTCTACTAGTATCAAGACAAGACACAATGTTGGGTTGAACTACAACAACACGCAATGTCTCGAAAATTGGGCGGTAGACGTGGGAGAAGGAGTGTCTTAACACTAGGCTCCTTCTGCTTACTCTGATAAATGCAGGTGTATCTCGTTTGAAGCGCAAAATACACTATATTAAATAATAAAGATGAAAAAAGGCACAAAATATTATTTTGATATACAGTCTCATATGTTTCATTTGATCCTCCCCTCGGTTTGTCGTAAAAAAACAATTCAGAACATTAATCTATACTACATTAGTGTATTACTAATGTAGTGTATGTAATGTATCATTATTTTTAGTGCAAATAAATCTATTTTTCACCACACGAAAGCCACAGAGAATGGGTTGGCTTTAAAAAAAATAGCGCCTAACCAAAATCCAGACTCGTAAATTCAAGTTTCACGAAGTATTCACGGAGTAATACCGTAAACCAAAATTACATCTAAGCCCGCTGAGACCTAGGCAACCTAATTTCACTGATGAGTCCTCGACATTGAATTATTCATGTTAACTCAATAGTTCTAGATTGTTTAATGCGGTTTGCTGGTGCACGTGGCCGTAAATATAATTTTTACTGTTTTCTGACAGTCCTGGTGTCTTACGAAAGTAGGTTTTCTACTAGATAAGAAGCTTTTAGGTGTTTGAAGTATTAAATTTTTTTAAATTGTTGTGGCGCAGCGACACTATGTGCGGGTGTAAGCGCGACGGTTGTGGGTTCAATTCCCACTTAGAGTAAAAGATTATTTTCAGTTTCCCGCAATGGTGCGAAGATAAACGTAGCATTGAGTTTTGCAACTCCTTATGCAATGAAATTACATCTCGGAAATTCCTAAATTGAGAAGTGCAGTGTTTAGTTCCGACAATAAACAAGCAATATTTCTATAGAATGGCCAAAAAGATAATATTTTATTGGTCATTAGGTTCCTTCTACCTACATATATATAGTATTCTTTAGTATGTCAGTTACGCGCTTTGTATTCTAGGACTGATCTATTGAAACACGTCGGAACGTTTACATGGGTCCTTTAGATGTTTGTTTTGTTAGTTAGCGCTTATCACTTACATGTGATCGAAATCTAAATGTGGAGGTTTTCATATTATATTATATTTAATATTGCACTAAATACCTATAAGTAATGTAGTGGGTTCGATCCCCACCCGAGGAGATGAAATATTTACTTAAATTTATATTTCCATTTCTTCGCTCTGGTGTCGAGGTTAAGCGCGGCGTTGAGTTCTGCCACTCAACACGCAATGCCTCCAGAATTCGGCAGAAAGTGGGGAACGGAGTGTCTTAACACTAGGTTCCCTCTGCCTACCCTGCTGTGTGCGGGATACAGCGTGAAGCTAATTTAATTTTATTTTTATTTAAAAAGAACAATGATCTATATGATCTACAGAAACACAGGATCTACTCTACATCCAGGATACTAGATTGAATGTTTAAAAAAAATAAAATATTGAGTGAAAGAAATTTTGTAATAGAAAACTATAACGAAATTTTCTATTAGAAACTTAAAAATTTGAAGTAAAAATGCAAAATCCAATGAATTTGATTTGGTTGAATTTGGGCGGAAAGTGGAAAACTATTATATATTTTTATGTGTTTTGCGTACTCTTCTGTATATAGAAAGTAGATTTGAATATATAGCTATCAAACACAATCAATAGCTCTCAACTGCTCCAGGATAGCGTTATATTATTTCTTTGAAGTTTGAATTTAATTTTAAAATATCTTATAGTGGGTTTGCAATAAAATATGGAATAAATTCTCCGAAGACCCAACGGCTTCCTTTGAAAGTTCAAACAGAATATGCAAGATAGTTTTCAAGAAAACCGTCTACGTGTTCTGCAGTAATAAAACATTTCGTTATATTTACTTATAACTTTATTAGATATTTTATAAGATCTATGAATAGTCGTGATCACGAGGACGTAATGGCATTGCGGCAGAGGGTCTTAGTGTAAGCGTGATAGTTGTGGGTTCAACTCCCACTTGGGGAAACTTTTCCTTTCCTCGATCTTTTAACAAAACAAAGCGTGGTCTTTTTTATGGAAGAGGACAAGACCGTTCGGGTCACCTAATGGTAAGTGATTACCGCCGCCCCCGACCCCGTGCAACACCAGAGGAGTTACAGGTGCGTTGCCGGCCTTTAAGATGGGTTGGGCGCCGAAGCCCGGCATTACCTGATGCGAAACGCAGTGGCATAAAGCCACTACTTAACGCCGGTTTTAAATGCCGAGGGTGGTAATGATCCGGTCGAGTCTGTCCATGCGTGTTCCCATTGCTGGCGTGACTCTATCACACGTACTTTAGTCGCTGCTTACGACACCACCAGTACTAGGATGATCCTATTCTAGGCCGGGATCGCACGGCATGAGAGATGTTTACGCGTAATGTCTTGAAAATTCTTCGGAAAGGGGAGAATGGAATATATTACCTTTGTTTACTCATACATACATACATATACGAAATCATACATATACGAAATACAGCGTACAATTAAAAACAATATATTTTTGTGTTTAACCGTTTCTAATTATAATCTCTTCTCTATATATAATAAGACAGAAAAAATATTTTGTCTGTACATTTAGTAATTTTGACTGAAATGGATAGAGGGACACTTAAAAAGAATAATAGGAAGCAAAAAGATTTTTTTTGAATTTCTTGTCTGTCTGTCTGTCGATATTTTTGTCCACATTTTTCTCTGAAAGTACTGAACCGATTTACTTGAAAATCACCAATTACTTTGTTTTAACTCAACTTAACTACTAAAGTTTGGTTCATCAAAATCGGTTCATTAAAAAAAAAAGTTATCGTCATTTGAATGAACTCAAGGCATTAGTTTGCCTGCGAATATTATATAGCAATCGCGCTGGTAAGATTCTTGGCTAAAGAATGATATTCGAAACGTCTGGGTTATATGATTGTTGACAAAAATATATATTTTTGAAGCACTATTATATAATATTTTATACAATAAAGTAAACAAAATTGAATTGTTAGTGGAGATTACCTTCATAAATCATAAAAGTTAAGTTTAAGTCGTAATTAATTCAACACAAAGATAAAGAACGATCTGGAAAGAAATATCAAGTAAATACAAAGATTTTTTGGTTGGTTCGTTCATATAAAATATGTAACTAATTATTATTATTATATATTACTTATTTTACAAAGAATATTATGAATCCTACAAATCAATGATTTAACATTTAAGGCTGTTTCTGAAAGAGTAAATTAAATTATTCACTGACATCAGCACATTTCACAGAGTTTTAGAATTATGATGAGACGTATATTACATAGGTAAAAAGAACATAAAGTTACAAAAATATATACGTGTAATAAATAATTAGGTTTATGTATATTTTATAAATGTCAAATATCAACAATGGTCGTATTTTTTTATTTAAAACAATCAAAAATTCTTTGACGATAATGTCGTAAAAAATCATATTAGAAGTTATTATAGTTGTCAATCAATTGTGCTTATTAAATCAATAATCATGTATTTTAAGCGGTCGAAGCTGTGGGCGAGCCGCTAGTTTCTAACATGTTGAATGTGGGTTGACTCTCCTCACCACAAAAACGACAATATTTTTGTTCTATACGCATCTGCATATTGTAGTAATCGCTATTTTCACACAAATAATTTAAAAAAAGAACAGTTAAGTACAACAAGATAAGATAGGATTTGAGCACAGATTGATCGTATAGCGCCAGCAAGAACATTACTATGTGCATCCGGTTACCATAGTTATGACTTGATCGCACATTCATGAAGCTATCTGAGTATATACAGAGTTTTGTATTTTTATTTAATAAAATATAAATTTTGTGACTGTGAGTACGATAGTTGTGGGTTCGATTTCCACTCGGGGGAATAAAATATTCACCATTATCATCTTGAGGGTCTGTTAGTTTCATCATTTAAATATAATTTATATACTGTTGCCAATTTTATAAAGCCCCATATAACTTTATGTTAGCCATAGAACAAATACTCTTTTGTCTTTGAACAAGGACATTTTATGGTGACTATAAAAAGTAAATGGACCCCTTCACAGGGTCTCTAATGAAAGGAGCCAAGTCACCGTGACGGTGTTTTTCCATAATAACTTCTTTTCACACGTTTTCGTATGTGTTGAAATTGTAAAAATGAATGTTTTGTATGAAACTATGTATTTATTGTAAAACATGCATTTTACAACGTATATAATTAATCTTTTATATTTTTTAACTTCCTATTGTATCTCACATCCGCTACATGCAAGACACAAAGTGAGGCTAGGCAGAGGGAAACGTGTTAAGACGTTTTTCTACATTTTTCTAACAATTTTCGTGGTATTGCGTGTAGTTAGTTTTTATATAAAGGTTTCATTGAAATAAATGTCTTCAAATATATATTAATTGATTTTTTTAAATGGCTTTATAAAAACGAAATGTTTCAACATTTCTCTCCTAATGTATATACATACACATTAGTAGTATACATGGAAGATGCGTGAAGCTAATAAATTAATTACTTTAAAAACTTTTAAAATAACGATATGTTAGATATAAGTTGGTATTTTTAAATGTCCAGTAATTTTATTTACTTAAAACCTACATGGATTGACATTCTGCTTGGTTTACAGACAGTTTTTTTTTCAGTCTCACGTTTTTTTCTGGTGTCGCTTTTTATAACGAAAAAAAAAATATATCTATTTGTTATAAATTTTAAAATCAAACTACCCTCAGACAGACTATTTAAATAAATAAATTATGTATAGTTAGGGACGCTCGGCAAGTCGACGTAACCTTCAGCTAAGACTTCACAACTAAAGTCTAAAGTGTATGTTATTCATACACTTTAGACCGTGTTAGAGTAGATTAATGTTTTAATTATTGAAGCGGCCCAGCCACGGCGGGTGACAAAGGCGTGTTATTAAAATTAATATTTAACAGTGCTATGCGCTCCCGACCCCGTTGTCTACTGATGACTCACTTTTACGACGTAACGACTCTAATTTTTTATTGACATTTTATTTTTTTTTATATTTATTTTGGAGTTTGCTGTTAGAGATGCTTTTTTGGTTTATAGATAAATTAATTGATTAATAAAAATTGATCAATTGCAAGTTGGACTCGCCCTCCGAGGGTTCCGTACCAATATCACAAATTGAAGATAATGGGATGTCAACGGTAAGTGCAATTTATAAAAATTGACAAACTTAAGGAGCGTATGCATTCATTTTGTATGAAATGAGCTAAAAATATATGTTTGCATTGTTTTTTTTATTAAATACCTGTATATTTTATTTTTTTTTTATTATTTTTATTTATTAGTATTGTAAATTCATACTTAGTTCCAAATTTCATAAATGTAGGTCCACGGGGAGTAATCTATAGATTTTGTTTACGTGACTAATTTCATATAAATTTCTGCTTGATATCTCCACGTGATTATGACATAAATAGTCTTAATAAACAAACAGTCAATAAGAAAGTGGTCCTATAAGGGTTCCGTTTTTTTCTTTTCAGATACAAAACCCTAAAAAATAATTAGAATTTGTATTGTTATTAACAAAATAAGATTTATCTTTTTTTTTCGATCTTAACAATTTGCCAAATTTAACAAAAAAAACATATTAACTACCTCAATTCAGTTAGATATACAGGATGGAAGCGTCAGTGCTCCTTTTGCGAGAACAGCATATGGGGTAAAATATTTTAAATCCATTTCTAAAGAAATTAATCAAGATTTCTCTAGTTTAGACGTAGTATTTTTTTTTCATTTCACGATGTTTATCCATACCTGTATTTCACGTGACGAAGTTACGCATATTTACCAATATACATACATACTACTACAAAAATACTAACGGTTAAACAACTTTGCCACCAATGCTTACAACTCGATTTCGGAATGAGGTGTATGCAGCGGTTTCCCTTTGATAGGTTTATGTGTGCGTGCGTCGTTCTTGACAAATGGCGTTTTATATTACAACGATAATTTTATTATTTATTTTGTTTGAAAAATTCACTTTTTATATTTGGGGGAAAAAAATTGTATTAGGCTTTTATAGAGTAGTTAAAACTGTGGTTTCATGTAAAGTGGTGCTGATTAAAACACTCTGTATATTATATTTTTTGTGCGTTATTAGGGGACCATGTTAGGTTCCCTGTTCGCGATGTTCCTTACGTTATTCAATAAGAATCAAAACAATTTCAAATCTAGGAAAATAAAATTTTCGCAATCATTAAGATTCGATTTCTTAATCATATTGTTCAGTCGAGCTCTTGTTTACTGCAACAAGACGAGATACAAAAAGTTTTCGTTAAGTTCCAAGTACATGGAACTTTATAATTATTTCGATTTTCTATTTAATTGCCAATTTTCGTTGCGTATTTCGTTCTCTTCAATTAAATGTTTATATACACAGAATGATTTTTTTATTAAAAATATACTGTTAATGAGTAGAGTGTAAAGTATTGAGGTTATCTCAATAATCAAGCTAACAAAATAGATAATAAAGAACGTTATTTCATGTGTAAGTATATTTTACTGCTTTGAACTTTGATCATGAAAAACTATACAAAATATTTTAACAGTTTAAAAGTCAAAAATCATCATTCTATTATATATTAGACACAATTTCTAGTGATGTCAATTTTATGTATCGAGACATCAAATATAACGATAGTGAGCACTGAGCAGCTAGGGCAAGCTTAATTGCACATATAACTAACTAAATATAAAAATACAAAAATGTCTTTAAGAGATAAATATTCGATTATCTTTAGACATAGGTTTTTTTTTAGTTTCTATGCGCCACAGACTTTTGTCACCCTTTCCTTGTTCTTGCGTTGGGCTTGTTGGAGTTTTGGTTTTTATAAAGGGGAAGGGAGCATTGATCGGTCTTTTTTTTTAGATCTGAATATTCTGCGTTAATATGTATCAAATGTCAATATTCGGATTGGGGGTGGTCGATCATGTTGATTGTGGGTATACGTTGGTATGATTACCGCTAGGTGTGTGATTTGAAAGTAATCCTTATCATGGCTTAGAAAGTTAAAAGCCCACTTCTTTTTTTGTAGTCCGCCCAGATTCAAGACAATGTTTCTGGAGCAACAGAACGTAACGCTGATCTTCGTCTTGCCAAAGTAGATTAATAAGAAAAATTAAAATCTAATCATTTCGTCGGGCAGAGAATTGAACCCAAAAACATCGCTCTTACTACAGTCAGCACTACCATGTTCCCTTTAAATAACTTGACACCAATAAATGTATTTGGGCGCCTCAAATTGGATTCTGTTCGAAGGTAAGTCAAACATTACAGCTTCAAGAGTCCTCTCTACGTGATATGAATAAATTCAGCTACTTATCGGACATCGAAAATTACGTAGAAATTGTAGCTTAGTTCTGTTATTTAAAAAAATGTGAATATGATATATTCGATTTGACAGTATATTAGATGAATTAAAGTTGAATTGGATGTATTGAACTAGGGCGGTGTGGTTGTTTTTATTCAAAATGGCCCCCATTTTGAATGAAAAAATAATTATAATAAATAAAAATTTTAATAATATAAACATTTTATTAGTCAAAGCTTATTATTATATTACTATAAAAGATTACAATAATTATATTACAGTGTGAAAATAAATGGTGTTAATGATTTCTCACCTCGAAAGCTATTTAATTTTCCGTTTAAAATTATTTATTAATTATAAAAATTAAACAGTTACACTTTTAAAATATTGATTTTAAAAGTGTAGTTGTTTAATTTTTGCCAGTATCGGATTTAAGATTTGATCAGTTTGGATTTGAATCTACAATCATACTCACAAAACTCAACACGTAATGTTAGTACTTTTATACTTTGTAATTCTCTTCCAATTTCTTACATCCATAGAAGAATCGAAAGTCGGTATAGAAATCGGTTGAAAGCTCGAGTTCGGCTTTCGGCACTTTTATTTTGAGGGCACTCCAGAAAATTGAGTCTTTAGCTAATTGGTACCTTTCATATCGATATTTCAGTCATATTTTAATCAGAATGTTACAATCGAGATAATTATTGTCTCGATATTATAATTAATTATTATAATCTATTCAAGGCAATTTCATATGTCATAATTGATGTTTGAACTATTCTTGGGAACTACAGATACATATATTTAACTTTAAGAGTAAGGAGAATATTTGCTCTCTTATAGCGCGTCGTAGAGTTCTGCCACACAATACGCAATGCGTCAAGAATTCGGAAAAGTGGAGAACGGAGTATTTTAACATTAGGTACCCAAGTTCTGTTCTCTCTACCCTGCTATGTGCGGGATACAGTGTGAATCTAAAAAAATATGTTCTCTATTTTCTAGAGGCCAGTCGTGGCGCAGTGGCACAAAGTGTGACTGTAAAACCGATTGGTTGTGGGTTCGATTCCCACTCGAGGAGATGAAATATTTACTTAAATTTATATTTCCATTTCTTCGCTCTGGTGTCGAGGCAAAGCGCGCCATTGAGTCCTGCCACTCAATACGCAACGCCTCCAGAATTCGGCAGAAAGTGGGGAACGGATTGTCTTAACACTAGGTTCCCTCTGCCTACCCTGCTGTATGCGGAATACAGCGTGAAGCTGATTTATTTATTTTTTATTTATTCTATTTTCTGTTCACTTTTGGTACTATAGTGATGCACTTAAGAAAGTGAGCAGATAGGCTTCTAAATTTTGAATCATAGCTTGAAATGTTCCTAAATTAACCATTTTAAATGTAAAGTAGCACACAGTAACAATACATCCTTCGACTAAGAGTTCTAAAGGAAGTTCTTAACGAATTTTGTTGTTCCTATACAAGTATGATATTATTTGCATACAAAATGCAATTCCATCATAATGAATGTTGTGGAAATTTTCTTGCTATAAACTACTTAATATACTTTATATCATATACTTTTTATAGCTTTTACAGCACTAAGGTGAATGTTTGTTTAATATTTCTCCGTTTGTCCGTCGTCCGTCGTTTTCGAGATTAGTCAGAACAAAAGAGCAGACAAAAAAATATTGTGTGCCTAAGATATGTTTTATGCGTACAATCATTGTCTCTAGAGAGTGGTTGAGAAAATTGTGGTGGAAAAAGTGGAATTGTAGTAATCCTAATTTTAAATCATACTTACTTCAGATAAAATACTTAATCATACTTACTTCAGAAAAATTTTGCATTAAATAAAAAACAAAAATCGCGACAGCTTAAAGAGATAGAAGAAGAGTTGTGGCACACCGGGCACAAAATGTGACTGTAAACGCGACAGAACTGTTCAATGCCCACTCGAGGAAATGAAAATATTAAATATTACCATTTTCTTCGCTCTCGTGTCGAAGTAAAGCACGGCGTTGAGTTCCGCCAGTCAACACGCAATGCCTTAGCTAGTGCGGAGTGTCTTAGCTAAGTTCGCTCTGCCTGTGTACAGCGTGACGCTAACAAAAAAGAAAGAAAATCGATTTAATTATAATTATAATTTTGTATAAAGTTTCCATCAAAAATAAAGTAATATCGACCTAAAAGGCTTCAATTAGCTAAAGACTCAATATCGGTGAGAGCCCTTGTTACAAAAAGGCCAGTGCAGCTACACCGTTACTATTAAAACTAGGAAAGTAATACTATCCATTTCAAAACGTTTGGCATATTGGTTACTTTTTTTTACATATTCATTCTGATTTACAATATGTATATGTGTCGTTCTGAATTTTTGTTCCATTTAGTGACATAGAGGCGGAACACAACGCCGCGCTTTTAAGAACTTATAAGAACAAGAATGGATTAATGAAAATAATAAAAAAAATTGAAATAAAATAAAATGGAAATGAATTATTTCCTATTTGCCACTGTGGTAAATCAAATCTTGGTAATGAGTTGCGCCACTCAACACGTAACATCTTAAGAATTGGGCGTAAAATGGGGGTTAGAGTGTCTTAACACTGCGTTTCGCCTACTCTGTTATATGTGGGATACAATGTGAAACTAAAAAAAATAGATATATAAAAATTGATAAAGTAGGCTTGTCCATTCCATAAATGTTTCTCCAGATGCTAGTTATAGTACCTATTATGACTTCAATAAATTACAAGTGAAGGACTAACAAATGTTGTCTTTAGGAAGAAATATAAGAAAACATCACAGTAATAACATTGTTACTGTAATAAAGCCAGTCGTGGCGCAGGAGCACATGTCAGCGACTTTAAACGCTAGAGGTTGTGGGTTTGATTCCCACTCGAGGAAATTAAATATTTAATATTTTCATTTCCTCGCTCTGGTAACGAGGCAAAGCGCGGCATTAAGTTCCGCCACTCAACACAAAATGCATCCACAATTCAGGGAGCGGAGTGTTTTAACTCTAGTTCCCTAGGTTTCATCTGTCTACCCTGCTAAAAGAAATATATTATTTTTAAAATATTTAAAAAATAAACATTAATGTAAAATGTGTATTGAAAACAAAAATTTAACTTTGAGCTAATATATACGTAAACTATACGTCCAAACTTCTGAGAATAGTACTATGATTAATGCAAAAGAAATTAGGTTCGACCAAAAGTGCCGGTGAAATTTATTCATCTCACGTTCAGTTTACACTTGCTTTACACCTTTTGCTTCTCTTGATAACCTTTCTGTTGATGTTGACTGTTCATAATGTACCGGCTAATAGTATTTAAATGAAATTCATATTGCGACCTCGTGTTTCTTAAGGTAGCTCTGAAGTAGTAGTACATGATTCATTCAGTTCTAAGGAAACTTTAGCAAACTAAAATTTTGTGTTGGTTTAATATATAAATACATAAAAGAGTGATTTTTAACGACCCCATTAGAGTAAAATCAAGAAAGCAAACATTTTCTATTTTAGATATGTCACTCTTAAATCAATAAATTGAGGCCACCTATCCGCGTTGGTTGTGGATTCCATTCCCACTCGAGAAAAAACGTAATATCACGAAAAATTGTCCGTGTATGGGGAATGGAGTGCCTTAACTCTAGGTTCCCTCTACTTATCTTGCTATGCGAGAAACCAACTAGTGTGAGGTTGCTATTTAAAAAATATAAATTTTTCACGTAGACTCATAAATAAGTAATACTAGACAACTATTCTATTCTAACAAAAGTTCACTTACAATAGTAGGTACGTACGGCACAATGTATCCGACAAACACAAACAAAAACAAAAGCAAAGGCAAAAATACTAAATAATTCGTGAAAAACACCCGGCTTTTGCTCAGCAAGTGACATCGTTAAGTGCGACATAAATTAGAGACAAAGAAACTCAACTCGTCATAATGACGAACCATGCGTTCTCACTGAGCCCTTGTATTGGGTTGGTGTTTCAAATTTGGCGTCGCGATGAGATATAGAAAAATATAAATTTCTATTGAGGGCAGTCGTGGCGCAGTGGCACAAAGTGTGACTGTAAAACCGACTGGTTGTGGGTTCGATCCCACTCGAGGAGATGAAATATTTACTTAAATGTATATTTCCATTCCTTCGCTCTGGTGTCGAGGCAAAGCGCTGCGTTGAGTTCTGCCACTCAACACGCAATTCCTCCAGAATTCGGCAGAAAGTGGGGAACGGAGTGTCTTAACACTAGGTTCCCTCTGCCTACCCTGCGAAGTGCGGGATACAGCGTGAAGCTTATTTAATTTTAATTTTATTTAATTTTAGCTTAGCATTAAATGATTACATTTTAACTATTCATTTCTTTGTCCTGTAAGACGAGACTCCACGGAGTATAAAAGTAATCGGATGGTAAGCGAAGAACGAAGTGTTTTGACACTCAGCATTTATATTTTCTCTCTTTATGTATGTCATTTACTCTGTTATATCAAGAAGTTAAATTTAATTGATTGGGATCATAATTTACTTTTCAGGATGATTACAGCTTATTGTGCTAACGTATGCTACGTTAACACCAATTATTATATTCATTTCTTTTGCTTAATAATTATATCTTACAAATCTACGACAAGATGATCAAACTACAATACAATACTATTACTATTGTATATTTCTTTTATCTGTAATTTACCATACAAGTAAAAGAAAAAATTACAAACCTACCTGAATACTTCATTCACAAGAATATAATAGCGAAGCTATACTATGCTATATGTTTAATGGTTAAACTTCTTATTTTAAATAGAAATATACCAAAGCTGGAAAATTGTAATCTTTTATAGCGCTTAAAGACTAAAATTGTTTTTTTATGTATTATATTATAAAAATACATACACAAACATCATCTTATAATAAAGCCAGCTAGCAGATTCACGCTGTATCCCGCACAAGCGGGGTAGTCTGAAGGAACCTAGTATTAAGACACTTTTCAGCGCTTTC
This sequence comes from Heliconius hermathena, assembly GCA_013403705.1. Lineage (NCBI taxonomy): Eukaryota > Metazoa > Arthropoda > Insecta > Lepidoptera > Nymphalidae > Heliconius > Heliconius hermathena. The sequence goes on from JAAIXJ010000078.1 coordinate 457,972, forward strand.
TGAACGAAAGAGATTTGTTTCTTTTTGTGAAATTAGTAAGTGTAAGTTGAGTGGCAGAACTCAACGCTCAGTTTTATTTTGATACCAGAACGAGAAAATGAAAATAACTCAGGGAAGAAAAATATTTATTTAGAAAACGTATAAAAATTTTGAACGTAGCAACCACGTCCTGGTCCTGGACCCTGAACCTGGTCGGTTTCCAGGAGGCGCTTCGAGGCCAGGCGCGTTCGAGTCCCGCTACGTTCAAAATTTTTATGCGTTTTCTAAATACGTAGTTTGCTTTCCTAGGTGTGGAATAACAGTTTAAAAATGTTGAAAATAACTCAGTTCCTCAAATGGGGATACAAGCCCATAACTATGTGGTTTACAGCCAGACATTGTGCCGCACGACAGATTCATAATATTATCAATTAATTAATTCTTATAATTGCAGCCATCGCGACATAGTGACGGCGTCTGATTAAAAATGCAGTGGTTGTGGGTTTGGTCCCCGCTCGGGGGGACAAAATTGAATCATTTACATTTATCACTTTTTAAACAAATTACAGTATTGAGTTGTTTTCTGTGGTACTCTCTACGTCTGTTGTGCGAGAGACTTCGAAACATTCATTTTCAATAAAAATCAAACCCTTCGTATACGTTCACTATTATGGACACTGATGCTCAAACATATAATATACATATAGCTCCATAGACTCATTTCACTCAATATTTGTTAATTAAATGGGTGACGACGACAGGCGGCCCATTATATATATTACGAATATACAGACCGCAATATTTTATGTTTTAAAATAATAATATTATAATATACAGGAATTTGTATAAATATAACATATACTTATGTATCTAGAATTTTAAAAGTCGTCGTGGTGCGTGCCGGCTTGTAACTGGAAATCGAATAAACAACATCTGTCCTTTTTTTCTAAATAGTTAATAAAAAACAAATGGGGGTCTTTTAATTTTGTTTTATTTTGGTCCTATTTTGGTATTCCGATCCTTAATTTGCACGACCCGTATTTTCGTACAATGTCTCGAAAATTGGGTAGAAAGTGGGAAGCGTATTGACTTATGTTCCCTCGCGTATCCTATACGCTGTATACAACGTGGAGCTAAACATTTTGTAAAGTGTTATTTTTTTTTAATTTTCCCAATATAAAAAAATAAAACCGTATTACTCTACGTAGATCGCGGGCCAGGATGATACAGGGGAAAACAGAAAAGCAAAGACGATCCCAGTTCAAAATTAACAAATGTCAGTCCTCTGCTTATACAATACCTTGCTGAAATATCGGCTCAATGAAATTATTTATTCGAGTCGCGCCCGCTCAATATTCTGAATAATATTCTTGTACCGTGGGCAACAATGTCAAGTATGCGTTAGATGATTTTACTACGGGAAATTTAGCTCTTGTTCCGATTAGCGTACGGTGTAAATTCCTTTGAATTTTTCATCTGCTCGAGGCGAAATCGATGTGATGGATAGATGTCAGTACCCGTCATTCGTGCTAAGAAATTTAAATTAAAGCAAGTATTAGTAGAATGGCTAACGCTCAAAGTAATCGTAATTTAATATATCGCAAATTTCGCCGAAACAAATTGCTTAGGTTTTAATAAATCAAGCGGAAGGTAGACATCATTAAATTTAACGTAGATAAGGTTTAAATTTATTATAATAATGATAATAATTAGCTTCACGCTGTATCCCGCACACAGCAGGGTAGGCAGAGGGTGCTTTAGTGTTAAGACACTCCGTTCCCTACTTTCCGCCGAGTTCTGCCAATGCCTCGCGTGTTGAGTCGCGGAACTCAACGCCGCGTTTTGCCTCGACAGAAATGAAAATATACATTTCAATAAATATTTCATTTCCTCGAATGGGGATAGAATCCACAACCAGTCGATTATACAGCACATTTTCTGTCCCTGCGCCACGACTTGTCTCATTGGACTGGTTTAAATTTATTTTATGTTATTTCAAATTAAGGCCTTCGTGGCGCAACGGTACAGCGTCTGACTGTGTAACTGTATAAGTGACGGTGGTGGGTTCGATTCCCACTCTGTGAAATAAGTTATGTTCATTTCGTTTTGGTATGAAGGCAGTAGGCGGTATTCAATTCCACAATTTTTTTATCTTCACGCTGTATCCCACACAGTAGGATAGGCAAAAGGAAACTGAGAACCAAGTGTTCCGTTGCCCACGTTGTCTTGCCTCAGCTCCACGACTGGCCTCATGAAGCTTAATAATTTACTATTTTACCAAAACTAATCTTATTTACTCGTTTTATAAAAACAACAACTATTATAAGTATCAGGGTACCCTACATCTTTCAGAACTCAGTGTAAATACACAGCGAGTGTTTCAAGATCCTTTTAATATTTATGTCCCTGTAAGTAACAACTTTATATATTATTCCATAAATTACCATTGATTCACTTGCTCTGGGAAATTATATGGTACTTTATGTTGGGAACGCAGACGTCTTGTTATTGAAATTACGTCATTTTTACTATAACGATATTAATACAAAGGTACAGTGCAACGGTAACACGTATGGCTGTAAACTCGATGGTTGTAGGTTCAATTTCCAATCAGGAGAATTAATTCTTTTCATTTCTTCGCTCTGCATAGGCGGTAAAAAGTGGTGGAGTGTCTGTGGTTCAAGTCCCGTTAAAATTTTTATACGTTTCTGAAAATATTTTATTACTTTCTATCATATATATTATACATGGTATTGATATATTTAATGTAAGTAAATATATCAATGTTACTTTACATAAGTGTCGCAATAATATTTAAGCAAGTCAGCAGCTTCACGTTGTATTCCACACGTAACAAAGTAGGCAGACGCAACCTAGTGTCAAGACACTAAGTCCGCCCGCTCCGCACAATTATCAAGACATTGGGTGAGGGGAGGCGGAAATCAACGCTCCACTTTGTCTTGCTATGAGTGCGGGAAAATAAAAATAATCCATTCGTCCGATTGAAAATCGCATGTACAACCAACGCCTTATTTTGCCTCATTTACTTTAATCTTAATCGTGTAATCGTTGAGAGGCCAGTCGTGGCTCAAGGGCACAAAGTGTAAAGGTAAAACCGACTAGTTGTGGGTTCCAATATTTACTTAAAATATTTCCATTTCTTCGCTCGGGTGTCGAGGCAAAGCGCGGCATTGAGTTCTGCCACTCAACACGCAATTCCTCCTGAATTCGGCAGAAAGTTGGGAACGGAGTGTCTTAATACTAGGTTCCCTCTCCCTACACTGCTGTCTGCGGGATACAGCGTGATGCTGATTATTATAATTAAATCGTTTAAAAATATATATTTCTTTTCTAGGACTAAAAATGTATGACATTTGTGTCTAAAATATTATTTTAATATGGAACAGAATATACACGTACATATGTACCTACTTCTACTTAGTCATCAGACGAGAGCGCTCCACTATTTCGATGGTCATTGACGGTCGCAATAACGCAGTAATTATGTGTTAGCGAAAATATCTTTTGTTTGTTAAATAAAGTTCCATATACATATAATTTTGAGGCCAGTCGTGGCTCAGGGCCTCAAAGTTGTGACTGTAAAGGCGGCTTGTGGGTTTGATTCCCACTCCAGAAAATAAAATACTTAATATTTCAGAATTCAGCGGAAAGTGGGGAACGGAAGTGTCTTAAAACTGTGCTCTTTCTGTCGACCTTGCTACATACGGGATACAGTGTAAAGCAGACAATATATAACTTATATACCCATAACTTTAGTGTTTGATTTATTTAAATTAGTTTATAAATGAAGAAGTTATGTATATAAATATAAAGTAATATGTTCGGCCAAATTGCTGTAAAATAACTGTTTTATTGAATTGGCTAAAACTTAATAGATATAGATATAGATATCGTATTTAAAAAGATAATGTTATTAGAACATGAAAGTAATCTAAATTAGCAAATAAATTACTGTAGAGTTCAGGCGAGCGCATCGCTAGCATTAAATAAATCAATGAATTTATTACGGGGGTAATAACCCCTAACGAGTATTGAGCCTACAACAGTAGCACTTACAGTCAGATATTACCAGTGTGCCAAAACGGCCTCACAAACAAGCCTTTTATTATATTGTAACTGATATCCCAAACTCCTTTGAAAATATTATTTAATAAATAATGCCTTGGCTCGTGATGTGCTCGTGAAGAACCCAAAATCTTTTAGAGATTCAGAGGTAACAGTGTTAAGAATTTTATATTATGCCATTAGAAGGTATCGCTTTAATAAGATATTTGCCATCAGAAGTTGTTCTTGTGTTAGTTATTTAGATAACTGGAAACTCGACAATATGACATTGTCATAACTCGAAGCTCGTCCGAAGAAAAGCCAAGAGCGCGTCCTATCTTCCTCTCCACTATAACTGCGAACTAGTTATAATAAAAGGAAGAAAGAGTACGGGCACCGCCCCGCCCCTACACCGTGAGTTCCGACCAGACCGTGGCTTTACAGTCATCGTTGAACCCTCCGAGACGTTTGTGTGTGATCTTTCCGAAGGTACTTGTTACGCTTGTTTATATTAAGATTGTATTAGAATGGTGATTCGTGATGTTGATTGATTTGTGAGATCAATATAAGTCGTTGGAACGAACGCACTACCGCTAGGCGGCCGATATGTTAAATAAACGCACGGCACACACCCCACAGTCGTGTCTCGAACCGTAGGCGGACACTACTACATACACCAGAGTTCCAGGACATAAAATAGCACCACACACCCGTATGAGACAGGCGGACACTACTACATACACCGGAGCTGGGACATAAAATAGCACCACACACCTACTAGTCGTATACCAAGTCGTAGAAGTGGTATATAATATGTCAATGACCAACGCCATACAAGCACAGCTTACGTATCGCGAGCGTACTGCGAGACGGCATCAGCCACGACATAGTTAATGTCGCTATAACAGTTCGCATAAGCCCATCACGTCAGCTTCCGCGACGTCAAGCAACATTCAATATCATAATATTGGTCAAAGATCACTTGGATCCACAATATGTGTCGCCCCTACACATATATTGCCTTTATAAGAAATTCGATCCTAAAAGATCGTGGCATCATAGGCTTCGAATTATCATATTATATTTATTATACATTTGGTACGAGTCTTTATGGCATCATATTTATTTGTACCGTAGTACTTTAGAGTTCGACTCGACCGCTGCCTTCCAACCACTACACCCACTCTATAGACAGAACGACGGTCGCGACACTCGGGACGACAATACACGAACTCGTCTCGATTAATATTTTATTCAAAATATATAGTTTGTATTATTCATAATTAACTATGTTATTTATGTGTATTGCCATGCATATTTTATTTATTTATTTATTTATTTTTTACTTATACTCAAGGTACATACTGTTACAATATATGTAAACAAATCTAAATTTAAATCACATACAAATAATTGATACAATCAAAAAACAAATTAAAAAGGAAACACATAAATTAATATAGCACACAAGAAACCATATCGGAGTACACAAAAGATTTTTTTTAACAAAATACAATCAAGTGAACGGTGTTTCTGTATAAAAAAAGTAAAAGTACTGGTCCCTTCACATCAAAGCTGTGACCCAATTACGAGGGTAGTCACGCCCGTAATTGCGTGGACGACGGATGAACGATTTGTTCTCAATATATTTACAGTTTTTCAGGAAGTTTTGTTTTTTAAATTTCTTATATCCTTCATGTAAATATTTAGGTAAGACAGTCTGACTGTAAACGTTGTGGTTGTCAGTTTAATGTCTGGAAAATTTTGCGGAAAGTGGGGAACAGAGTGTTTTAATACCAGGTTCCCTTTGATTACTCTGCTAGTAAAAAATGCAAAATTGATTTTTTTGTATTCCAACCAGGGGGCTTCGCCCCTTGCTCGCTTCGCTCAAAAACCCCCGGCTTTCAACGATCAAAAAATAACTTAATTGCATGAACCTTGTTATTTGCCTATTGTTTAGAGTATAAAACTTGACAAGCTATACAAATTTTATAAAAAGGAACGTTTTGCTTTTGTTGAACTAAATAGTAACTTGGTATGATTTATCGAAGAAGTTAAAATGTTAGAAAAACGGAAGAACTGGAAAGAAATAAAAAAAAATAAACGGATATTTGGAAATTATTTAACGCAATACTTAGAATTAAAATAATTTCGACTTCTTCTCTCTTATTGTCAATTACTTCCGTCTACCCGCTTTGCTCGATGTAATTATGAAAAATGCAATGCATGCAAAGACTGTCTTTTCCTTTTTTACAAACTATATTTAGTGTTAGTGTACATGAAATCACACAAGCAATTCAATTCAGACATTGGCAAGTGGGTAACCAGTGTCCGATTGCGGTGAAATTTGGATTACTACTTCAGTTTTAATGTCAATTAAATTACATATAAATACTTATTTAGAAAACAAAACAAGTATTTATTTGTATTTTTATTCAAGTATTTTTCCTCCCTAATGTGGAATAACACTTAAAAAAAGTCAATAATGAATTACGTATAATCAAAAATCACCGAAAAAATGATCAAAAATGGCCGATGACTAATTTTAAATAAGCCACCAAACATAAGTACCTATCAAATTAAAGGGCTTATAAAATACAACATGAAATAAATAATGGAAAGCTTTTTTTTTAATTGATATTATAATACATTCACACATTTTTGTAACGTCCTAATGTGTCCCAAGATCTACAATAAAAAAATAAGCGATATAATAAACGTATATTTAATAGAAGGTTGTTGCCAAATTTTATTCTCAATACATTGTATTCGGCCAATTTTTACCATTAATATCGAAGGCAAACTCGCATTTACCGACTAACAGTTATTGTTCACAATTTCCTTTTATCGCTTCGACTTCATTCAGGAAAATGATACAAATTTCATAATAAAAATAATACATTTCCGGTAAAAATATTTTTTTTTATGTTTCACTCAATTTTGTTCTTCTGATAAAACAATTTGAATATTGAAGTTCGCTTTAATAACGAACCTTTATTAACATATACGGATGTGTAGCGTTTTTAATAATTTAGACAACATTATTTGTAATACTTTCAGGAAGCCCTGAGAGTATTCCAAATAATATATTTTTTATATTTACATTTTATCCTGCGCGTAGCTGGGTAGGCAGAGGGTAGGAATCTAGGAACTTAATGTTAAGATACTCCGTTCCCCATTAAAATACTTTCATTTCCCACGTTCCGCCAAATTCTTGAGTGAAAACCCAGTGAATACGGGGTGTTGAGAAGAAACGTCGCGTTTAGCCTCGTTACCAGAGCGAAGAAATGAAAATATTAAAAAATACCCCGTGTGGGCGAGTGGGATCGAACCCACAAGCGTCGTGTTCTCGTCCATTTCGCCCATTCAGAGACTTAATATATGGTAGCAGTTAATAGAGAATGATCAGCCAAAATTCAAAATTTTAAAACATAATCGTTTCCATTTATGACGGAAAAGTGAACGGTAAGAGAGATAGGGGCGACATCGGTTGACCTTCGAAAACACAGTTATCAAAGATACTGGATTTTCTCCAGTCACGTAAAAAGTATGAAGACCCCCCGAAGGGCATGTATGAAGAGGTTGATGACACTGAACGAGGCGAAAGAGATAGAGAGAGGGACGGTAGCGTTTGGCGCTCCGTTCTCTCTGACTACCCTGTAAGGGATACAGCGTGAAGCTAGTATAGTATAGTCCTTTCTAAAATGGGATTATAAACCGTAATTTTAAATAAAGGTTGCTGCAGCTCATGAGCAAAGCATGTAAATAGAAGATAAACTATAGGATTGTGATTCCCACTCGAGAGAATAAAATATAGGGAATATTTTTCGCTCTGATAAGAAAATAATGTTGCGGGAAAAGGGCGAATGGAGTGTTTCTGTCTACCCAGAATATAAATATATTTCGTTAAACCGTGAATTCTAAGTGGAAAATGTCTGTTCCAAATGCACTACTTTGTGTATACAAATTTAACAATAAAAAAATGAGAATAAAATCAATTTTGAATAAAATTTAAAATGAAAACCAAAAAATTTACAAATATATGAAATTTATTAAAAGGTACAACGGTCGGGCGTATCTGTAGAATATAAAATATAAGTGTATTAAAGGCGGGTCGGTCGGCTACTATCCTAGCGGGAAGCACTGTAAGTAGGCTGCTGTATGATTTTATGAGTGGACGTAAAACTCGCCGGCTATCAGGAAATCGGTTTTGAAAGAATTGGCACTGTGCACGTACAATGTCGCTTAGAAAATGCTTGTCTTTTGAGAGTGTAGGTAGGTTTTATATATCTCTGTGGATCTAGATGGTTGATATAGTAGTAAGCGTTTAATATTTTTTTTATTGCTTTCTTACTGTATCTGTTATTTTTTTTAGCTTCGCTCTGTACCTCTTAGCAGGGTGGGCAGAGGAAACCTGGTCTATAGAAGAAATCTAAATTTTTAGTAATAGTTATAGTTAAATCACCCCGTTCCCATTAAGACACTTCCGTTCCACACATACCGCAGAACTCTGGAAGCATTGTGTGTTTAGTTGCGAGGAAATGAAAATTATTCACTCTTCCGAATGGAGTCAATCCCACAACCGTAGTATTTATTGTCAGATTACTGTCAGCCGCTGTGCCACGACGACATCAAATATTGTCATTATTCATATAATGTTAAAAAATACCTATAAAATATTAACAAATTTTCTTATTTGTTAGACGACGAAAAGACATTCAAATCTTTTTAAACCTTGTACTTTGATAGTTTATTTATTTTTGAACATAAATAAAAAACCACATTATTTTATTTAAAAGAAAATATATTATACATTTCCGAAACACGAGAACATAAACAAGCGTATGATTTACTTATAGAATAATGCCTATCTACTGTACATTTGTCCAGTATATTAGATTTCAATGCAATTTGTTGAGCGGATTCAATTGTGATTGATATATAAATCAACCAGGATTTTCATTTAAATGTTATTCAATATTAACTTTTAGTCATACATAAGTTATATTCTGTATTATAATAAATAATCTACTTCACGATGAATCCCGCATAAAACACGATAGGCAGACGAAACCTAGTGTGAAGACACTCCGTTTACCACTTTCCGCTGAAAGTTTGGAAGCGTGTCATTGGTGGAACTTGTAACAGTATGTATTATACCTTGGGTATAAGTTAAATATAAATAAATAAATAAAATAAAATATGCATGGCAATATACATAAATAACATAGTTAATTATGAATAGTACAAATTATATATTTTTAATACCACATTAATCGAGACGAGTTCGCGTATTGTCGTCCCGAGTGTCGCAACCGTCGTTCCGTCTATATAGTTGGTGGTGATGCTTGGAAGGCAGCGGTCAAGTCGAACTCTTAAGTACTACGGTACTAATAAATATGATGCACATAAAGACTCGTACCAAATATATTATAAATATAATATAATTATTCGAAGCCTATGATGGCACGATTTTTTAGGATCGAATTTCTTATAAAGGCAAAATATGTGTAGGAGCGACACATATGGTGGTTCAAAGTGATCTTTGACCATTATTATAATATTAAATGTTGCTTGACGTCGCGGAAGCTGACGTGATGGGCTTATGCGAACTGTTAAAGCGACATTAACTATGTCGTGGCTGATGCCGTCTCGCAGTACGCTCGCGATACGTAAGCTATGCTTGTAAAGCATTGGTCATTGATATATTGTATACCACTTCTACGACTTCGTATACGACTAGTAGGTGTGTGGTGCTATTCTATGTCCAGGCTCCGGTGTATGTAGTAGTGTCCGCCTACGGTTTGAGACACGACCTTGGGGTGTGTGCCGTGCGTTTATTTGACTTATATTGATCTCACAAATCAATCAACATCACGAATCACCATTCTAATACAATCTTAATATAAACAAGCGTAACAAGTACCTTTAGAAAGATCACACACAAAGGTCTCGGAGAGTTCAATAAGACTGTTGCAGCCGCAGTCGGGTAGGAATTCACGGTGTAGGGGCGGGGCGGTGCCCGTACTCTTTCTTCCTTTTATTATAACTAGTTCGCAGTTATAATGGAAAGGAAGATAGGAGGCGCTCTTGCCTTTTCTTCGGACGAGCTTCGAGTTATGACAATGTCATATTGACGAGTTTCCAGTTATCTAAATAACTGACACAAGAACAACTTCTGATGGCAAATATCTTATTAAAGCGATACCTTCTAATGGCATGAATAAAATTCTTAACACTGTTATCTTTGAATCTCTAAAAGATTTTGGGTTCTTCACGATCACAACTATAAACGGTACTAACCACTAGACACATCACGAGCCAAGGCATTATTTATTAAATAATATTTTCAAAGGTGTTTGGGATATCAGTTACAAACTCAACGCCAGGGTTTTTCTTTGGTGCCAGAGGAAAGAAATGCGGAGATCGAACTTACAACCGTCGCGATACAGTCACACCCTCTTGCCCTTGCGCCACGGAGATTTCAGATCTGTATTTTAATGATGTGAATAAGGCATTGTTATTATAATTTGGTACTTTACTATTATAAATTCGTGAGCTGTTCACCCTATAAACTAATAGATCGGGAAATCTGTACCGTGAATCCATGGAATTCTAAGTAGTTGCTTCCCACTTATACTCTTGGGCTTGGAGCAGTGCTTGGGATTTGTGACTCAAGTGTAAGCTCCAAGGGCTCCTTCACAATAGATTTACACATGCTCATATTGTTCGAGCTTAATACGGCTAGTCAAAACATTAATATAACGAATAATGCCTTTCATACAATCAATTTACTTAACCATAATATATGGCTGCCCATGTATATTATTACTTAAATTATACTATAGTGTTGAGTGTTGTGTCATAGATATACTTATAATAATATTCCATCAAGTGTACAGAACTTCTGCTGTCGAAACCGGCAATGCATCCGTAATCCGTTGAGCATTTAGATGTCCAGAGGCAAAGGTCCACTTAGCATCTGGTGGATCTTTATTGCCCTTTTTCTGTAATAAAAATACAGGGAATATAAAGCGCTTGGACAGTTTCTATATGTATGTAGAATTTATATGGAATGACTGGATGGCCGATCTCACTAAGGAGAAAATCTTCTTGTTTTCAAATTATTTTCATCTCCCCAGTCTGGAATATAATTGAAGAAAATAAGGTTGATATTTATCTTAAGTGCGGCGTTGGATTCCGTCACTGTATTCTGAAACTGCTAAGATATATAGGGGATGTGTAAACATAAAAAAAACTACTTATTTTTAGAAAACGTATAAAAATTTGAACGCAGCGGGACTCGAACCCGCGCCTCCTGGAAACCGACCAGGCGCTCTGACCACCAAGCCATGCGTTCCAGGAGGCGCGGGTTCGAGTCCCGCTGCGTTCAAATTTTTATACATTTTCTAAATAAGTGTTTTTCTTTCCTAAGTGTGGAATAACACTTTAAAAAAATGTTTAAAAATAAAAAAACTGATCCAGTGCGAGTAGGACTCGCCTACCAAGGGTTCCGTACCAATTTCAGCGTCGCAGTTCAACGGCAAGTACAATTATGAAAAATTGAATAACGTAGTACAAAATGAGTCTATATGGACTCATTTTGTACTGCATATTATCACTTCTTGCCAAATTTCGTAATCGAGTTGTAAGAGAAACTTTTTATAGATTTCGATAACGCGGCGAATGAATCTTAACAAACATGAATTTGAAGGCGTATGTATTTTGTTTAAAATTGACTTCAAATATAAGCTTATAATTTTTTTTTTTATATAATATCTATAAATTTTCTAAGATAATTGGTAGTGTAGGGTACCATTTTTTTTTAGGTACGGATTCCTAAAAATATTTTTCTTTACTACTATTAATCTACCTAAATGAAAAATTCATTTATAATATAATAAAGAACGGTTAAGTAAAACTCCGAACGTTTACTTTGCTGTTAAGTATTGAGGTTGATGCATCGTCTTATATCGATTAGGTTTTTAAGCTTCTACCAAAGCGTAAGCAACTTAACTTAATATACATATTTCTTTATTTTTTTTAACTTTGTAGTTGTATAAAAAAAACTAATTTGTTTATTTATTACTTATTTAGAAAATTTCAAAATTCTTTCCTAAGTGTGGATTAACACTTTAAAACTGATAAAAATGTTTATTTATTTTTTTTGAACTTAGTCGGCAAAAACTAGATAAATTCATAGCACTCGTTAAGCGTAAAAGTGATGAGATTGACAATAAAGCATAGAGGGTTCATGTCAAATCAGTTATTAATATAGTGTTTTTGGAATTCAACCGGATCTCGGTTGATACTTCATGGTACTGCTTACTTTCATGATAGTACTTCTCTAAGAATAGAGTTTTATTATTTAAAAAAAAAATCAGCTTCACGCTGTATCCCGAACACAGCAGGGTAGGTAGAGCGAACCTAGTGTTAAGACACTCCGTTCCCCACTTTCTGCTGAATTCTGGGGGCATTGCGTGTTGAGTGGCAGAACTCAACGCCGCGCTTGGCCTCGACACCAGAGCGAAGAAATGGAATAAATTTAAGTAAAAATATTTCATCTCCTCGAGTGGGAATCGAACCCACAACCAATCGATTTCGAATCGACACTTTGTGCTGCTGCGCCACGACTGGCCTCTACGACTGGTCTTATTATTTAAAAATATAAAATTTTATGTCTTGGAAGTTTTACGTCTTTGGGTTTTTTTTATATAACAAATATTTAATAAATAGCATTCTCTTTTGCCAAATGATAATTCTTATTAATAATCTTTAGGTTGCGAAAATTTGTACACATCTCAAAGAGATGCTAACAACATAAATAAAACAAGCATATAAAAAGTCGAAAGCCGTAACAAGATAAGAGCGTATGGCTTAGTGGTGGGAGGGCTTTGAAGGGTTTCCAAGGAGAGAAGATACGTTGAAATTTTTATACCTTTTTTAAAAACCAAGTTTTTTTTTAATAAATAAAAACACTTTTTTATAAAAAATATTTCCCCACAAAAGATATAAGTTCACGTAAGTATGACAATGTGCCGCATCTCGGGAGCCTAAACAAACATTGATGATGGACCACCTGTCGCTCTCCTTGTTTTGTTCAAACACAACGAATTAAGAGTATGCAAATAGAATATACAGTGCGAATATGTTTGCATCGTATTGACGGCTTTATGTTGGTGAGGTATCAATTTAGGCGGTAGTAGATTCAATTCTTGTCGGTAGTAAATTTTGTAAAATATGTAGTAATAAAAACTTGTTGGGTTATTTTGTGTTTAGAAATCTTAATCACCACTTTTAGGATTCCGTACCTTTTAAAGAACCCTTATAAGATCACTTTGTTATCCTTCTGTCTGTCTGTCTGTCAATAGCCTTCATCTCAGGAACACTTGGAGATATCGAGTTAAAATTCAAAACATATACTCAGCTCTACGGCGCCATGAAGAATTAGAAATTATATTTCTGAAAAAAAAAACATTTACTTAAAAAAAGATATGGCCCTTTATATCGCAAAAAACGCGTATTTCAACACTATCAAGGGAATCAAAATTCATAGGGTACTTCCGGTTGAACTAAAAATATGAAAATTTACAGGTAGTATAATACTTGTCCAGAAAAAAATCTAAAAACTGTCCTAGTTTAGTTCAGTTTAAAAAGGGGGCAAAACTTGGTATTAAAGCCGCTAGTTTAAGTGAGGTATCAGATGAATGGGATCTGGCTAACTTTCGGTGGGCGAGCCAACTCGCGCTTGTCCAGTTTTTTTTGTCTGTCTGTCCGTCTGTTAAGACCATATTACTTGATGATTGCGTAGAGGTATCAATCTGAAATTAACAACAGATATTCAATTTTACAGTTCCTTGGAGAACAGAAATTAAGCTGATAAAAAGTTTTTATGTATCGTTGTTGTGTCGCTTTGTATGAAATTCTAAAGTAAAAGTTTATTAGTTATTTATTTGTTTATTTCATACTCAATAAGTGTGTACGCCCGCTAACTTAAGTTTGTTAACTTTAATAGCATTATCAAAACCTATGAGATATTTCTCAATCCCTCCCCACTTTCCGCCCAATATTAGAATCAATCTTATTTTATTATATTTTTTACAATTTTTTTCAACAACAAAATTTATACAAAACTCTCTGTGGGCGAGTCCGACTCGCACTTGGTCGGTTGTTTCTTAAATACACATAAATAAAGATTTTTATATTTCAAGCGTCCGTAGCCGCACGGTGGCCGCTATTATTTGAATATATTTCAAATAATTTTACAGTATTAAGATTGTATAAAGTAAATATACCATTGATATTTTTTACATTTAAATGCGAATAAACGATTTATTCCTTATTTACATTATTATTAATAAAAAAAAATTATGATGATGAACGGATTTTGATGAAACTTAAAATATCATCTAAGTTGGAGTATACTTTATTAAAATCAAAAAAGATAATCTCAAAACAACTTTTGGTTTTTTCTAAATTTGTGGACACACATACAAACATATAGCAAAAATATATTAGATCATTTATAACCGTGTGACTGTTAACGCGACAGTATGGAAATATATATATATATATATATATATATATATATATATATATATATATCTATATATATATATATNTATTTCTTCGCTTTCCGCCGCTCAACAAGCCTGAGTGACCAGAATTCAGCGGAGAGTGGAGAACGGAGTGGCTAACAGAATGCTAACTCTATTTGCCTGCTAAAGCGCAAAGCTGAAAAAAAATTACAATATCACATGTGTATACATGTCAAAATGATAAGCTCCTTTTCTAAAGTTGGTTAATAAAGTACCTTGGTACCTTTGAACGATGTTGAATGCAGTGGCATCGCGTGTCCGTACTGCATTTATCAGCCAGATAAGCTACAGTGTGGAACCGGGTCGACTTTTGTATCTTATTTTGTAAGAAATAGCTTGAAAGTGGAGTTAGTGTTGAGTAATGTTTGGATAAATTCTTTTTACTTAAAAGCTTCATGTTAAAAAGTTATAATGACAGATCTGGATGATCTATTATAATTGTATAATTTTGTTTCTTCTTAACCTTTTTTAGCTTTACTTTGTATCCTGCACGTCTGCCCATCCGGCAGAGGGAACCTGGGAACCTAATCTTTAGACACTTCCATTTCCTGCTATTTTCTGCTGAATTATCGAGGCATTGCGTGTCGAGGGGAAGTGATCTGTGTGTAACTTAAAAGAAATTACAATACCATATTTTCTAAAAAATATAAAATATTTCTATTACAATAAATCTAGGATAATTTGATTCTTCGGGTAACATTGACAGTGGGACCTCGGAACTATGGTGGGGAGGGGGAAAAGACAGTTTATAATCAACTTACATTTTTTTTTGCTTAAATTATTTTGGCTTGTTTTTTTTTTAATTTGCCTAAAAGTTTTTATTAAACATGTTTTTAAGTACTTTTTATGCTGATTAAAAATATATAGTATTCAAAATACCAAGCGCTCTAGACTGAGTCTCCATTTTTTTGTTATATAAAAAAAAAAATAGCTTTACGCTGTATCCCGCACACTGCAGGGTAGGCAGAGGAAACCTAGTGTTAAGAAGTGTCTTAAAAGCAGAAAGTGGGGAATGGAGTGCCATTCTCCACTTTCTGCTGTGTTCTGGAGGCATTGCGTGTTGAGTGGCAGAACTCAACGCCGCGCTTGTCCTCGACTTCAGAGCGAAGAAATGGAAATATAAATTTTAGTAAATATTTCATCTCCTCGAGTGGGGATCGAACCCACAACTAGTCGGTTTACAGTCACACTTTGTGCCGCTGCGCCACGACTGGCCTTATTTGTTGTGTATATGACAAAACCTCAGAGTGATTGTTTAATTACATCAGTTACATCCATTACTTAATAAAAACATGAACCAATGTTACCTAGATTAATAAGAAGAATAATGATGACTACCTTTTTATTAATAATTCTTTGTGATCTGTCAAAGTTACTCCCACGAAATGGGTATCTTTGACTGATTACAATATTCAGATTTTCTTCTATACTGATATATTTTAAAAGGTGTATGAATGTCTATTGGTGAAAAGTATTATGAGAGCACTAATAAAATAAAAAGATTCTTGCAATGAGCTTTTAAGATATAGTTTAAAATATCGCTCGTTTCGGTTAAAGTTATCCAGGTTGACTTGTACTAAATTGGTATTCTTATATACGAAACATACCAAACAAAAATAAATAATTCAAACAGAGGGCTAACAAAATATTAGGTTATCCATTTGTCATATTTCAATACAGCAACGTCAGGTGCGTAGCGGTCTTCAAACAAATAAAATCTTTTTTGGTTTTACATATAACGTTTGAACATAGGTAAACAAAAAAGCAGCTATACGCTTTTTCCCGTAGCAGAGTAGACAGAGAGAACTTAGTGTTAAAACATTCTCTCTTCCGTCCAATTTTCGATATAGCGTGTTGAGTAGCGGATTTTAACACTGCGATATGCCTGAGCGGAGAAAGTTATATTAGTTTAAATATAACCACTTCCCCGATTAAGAATTAAACGTATAAGCATCGTTTTTATAGTTAAATACTATCCCACTACTCATCTAGTAAAGAAAAAGTAATACATAAATTTAAAAAAAAAAGAACAGCTTCACGCTGTATCACGCACACGGCAGGGTAGGCACGCGGAACCTAATATTAAGACACTCCATTTCTCTAATACTAAAATAATACATAAAAACAAAATGTATCGATATAAAAGAAAAGGCCTTAATTTAATAATATTTGAAATATTCAATTGCATTAAGAAGAAATGCTAACCAATTATGATACGAGTGCGGAAGTACGAGTACATGCCTCAATACGTGACCTTTATCAGTGGGAGAGGAAAATGGACGGAACCATTCCATTTCCTTAGATGTTAATCCATGCTCCAATATATTTATATAGCTTCGTTTATACTTTCATAATAAGATTTTTCTAAATGTATTTGCTTTTATTTTTCTGCGTTCTTGGCTTGTTTTCTAGAACCTAGTGTCAACACACCGTGTCGTACCCACCGCCCAATTTTTGCCGAGACATTGGGTATTGAGGACACGCCGGAACTTAACGCCACGCTTTTTCATTTTACTAGAAGAAACGAAAATAATTTATTCCCCGTATGGGAATCGAACACACAACCGTCACTTTTACAGTCAGTCACTGTTTCGACTACCGCAGCTTTACGATGGCCTTTGTCGTATTTATTATTCGGAAGCATTATATAATATCTTAGTACCATTTTCGTTTTAAACTACATTATATATGGTTTTCGCTAATTCTCTTAATCTTAATTCAAAAAAGTTCATTCAACCAATCTTACTTGGAGTTATACTATTTTTTAGGGTTCCGTACCTCAAAAGGAAAAATAAAACCCTTCCAGGATTGCTTTATTGTCCGTTTGTCTGTCTGTTAAGGCAATTTATTTATATCGAGATGGCGTTTAGGGTTTTCAAGCTGAAAAGAATATCTCGTATTCAAGTCTACGGTACATTTAGCCGGTTTTTATTTTTTCATTAATATCACATTTAGCCATAATTTCTAAATTATCTAAGTTTCAATATAAATTATGTTTGTGGAACAACTCGGTTTGCCTGACTGATAAATGTGCTCCCGACACGCGATGCCACTGCAACATCGATTAAGAGAATGCAGGTATACTGCACGTGTTAGAATTTCACGGCTTTTAAACTTAAGTTACTCGAGGTAGATTAATGATAAGAAATTTGTAGCTTATCTCTACTTAGTCCATCTCATATATTTTTACATTGTTTACGCTGAAATGGGACTGGGCCGGACACGTCTGCCGTAGGCCTAAAGAATCTTGGGCGAAATCTTCTACCAGCTGCATCCCAAACTCTAAAAGGAGAATTAGCAAACCAAAACGGAGATGCCGAGACGAACTGAACTATTACAAGCCTGACTAGTGTTCAATAGCACAGAATAGACCAGAGTGAAAGAAATGGAGACAAGCCTTTGCCCAACAATGGGACAGTACAGCCTAGGAAAAAATAAATAAATAAGCTGAGATGACCGTCGTGCCGTAGCGGCAAGGCGGTATTTTCGCACTATGTCGAAATTCTTATACGCTTATGATAACTTATTATTGTTGTTGGTAGAATTGGAATATACACACAGCTGTTGTGGCTTTGGTCACTCCACAGATAAAGAAAACCATAACCTACGTAATAATTGCGAAAACCAGAAATAAATATATTATATAGAATATTCCTTTTAATACAACGCTGTGTATCACAAGTAGGTCTTGATTACGGCTCCCAGGTGGGGCGCCCACTCAAACTTATTACAGGATTACATCTTCCCGTTCTTCAGTATGAATCAGATTTTCCCTTAGCTTCCCTTTATTTATTGCATCGGTACCCGTTTCTAATCTGTACTTATTTTCTAATTTGTTTATGATTTGTGCTCGTGAAACGATTTGATTGCCATAATATATAATTGGTTGGTCAAAATTTAAATTATAGTGAGGTTTTGGTGGTTTAATTTTTATTTAATTCTTTATAATTACAAATAATTAGATTACTTTGTTAGTTTTCAATGTAAATTTGATTTTCAACATTAATTCTTGCGGCGTTGAGTTCCGAAACTCAATACACAATGTCTTCAGAATTCGGTGGAAAGTGGACAACAGAAGTATGTTAATGGTCTTAACACTGGGTTTTTAGTTTCCCTCTTTTTGTTAGTAATACTAATCGATTAATCAAACATTTCAAAAAAAACTTCTTTTAAGTAATACTAATCGTAGGCTGTGCGTCCAAAAGCTATATTAGTCTAAAACTATGTTTTTTTTTTCAGCTTCACGCTGTATCCCGTACACAGCAGGGTAGGCAGAGGGAATCTAGTGTTAAGAAACTCCGTTCCTTACTTTCAACCAATTTCTGGAGGCATTGCGTGTTGAGTGGCGGAACGCAACGCCGCGCTTTCCCCTCGACACCACAGCGAAGAAATGAAAATATAAATGTATTTATTAGAAATAAATATTTCATCTCCTCGAGTGGGGATCGAACCCACAACCACTCGATTTACTCACGGCTCTACTCTCGCTCTACTCTCGGCGCACTTTGTGCCCCTGCGCCACGACTGGCCTCAAATGCTACTGGACTGGACTATGAGTATATGTAACTATACTTATTTCATTTGTGTACTTGTGTCAGTGAAGACTATGTTAAGTAATCTTAAAAACTATTCAGTTTTTTTAGTATATTTATTTTACTTGTATGAAAAAAATGTTTTAAAGACATAATTTTTTGCCTTGTATATTTTTTTAGTTAAATGATAGTATTACCAATTTTAAGTTAAAACGCAAATCCCTGTAGGAACTCTCCTGATTCTCGAATGTTAATAAAATTGTGTTTACGCTACAAACTTCTGCGGCTTCATTAGCACTTGCAAGTTAGCTGTCCACAGAACATGAAACATGTTAGAAAGGGTTTCATGCAGATAAGATAGAACTAGTACTATTCCGAGGCGTTAGTACATTGGTGGAACAGCCTTAGACTGTAAACACGGCAGTGTTCTAGATTCAATCCCTACTCGGGGATTTACATTTAAATTATTCTTATATTCACACAAAATGTTTCGAATTTCGTGGGAAAGCAGAGAACAGAATATCTTAACACTTATATTTTTTTTATTATTAGAATACATTGAGGGCAGTCGTGGTGCAGAGACACAAGTTTGTAATTGTTAACACGACACGTTATGGAATCGATTCCCAATAAGAGGAGGAGGAGGAAAAGGAGGAAATGGAATATTGAATATTTTAATTTTTTCGATCTGTTGTAGAGGCAAAGTGCGGCGTTGAGTTCCGGCACACTACAGTCAATTCGTCGCGTTTACACTCACACGCTTGAACTTTTGTGCCACGACTGCTAGTATATACATTTTCTCTGTTCTTAGGATGAGATGATAAAAACGGTAATAAGGGTGCTGGGGGAGTTGCCAACAGACGTGATTTTGAAGTTTGCCGACCTGTTGCACCCGGTCGAATGTGTTCTGCCTAGAATGGCTTGAAGGGGATTAATTTTATGTTATCTTGGCAACCACTCAAAAATCTTAAGATTTTAAAAGTTTTAGGAGAAAATCTTGGGGTAAAAGTAATAATTTTGTGCTATGATATTTAAATATTTTCTTTTTATATACGAGTACATATTTTGCGTGCATATTATATTTTGGAGATTTATTTTGGCTTGGGACACTGAGTATAAGTAGTCTTCTAAGTCGTACAGATAGTTAGTTCAATTTTCACTTGAGGTGTATTATTTCAATTTTCTCGCTCTAATAACATGACTAAGTGTGGCCCGTCAATAAAAACGTAATATCTTGAATTTTGGGCGGAAAGTGGGGAAATGAGTGTCTTAAAACTAGGTACCATCTGCCCACTCTGCTATATGTGGGATATAGCGTAAAAACTATAAAAAAAATAGAAGAATATAGTGTTCACCGCATGCAGCTAACCATGGCTACAAGCAGATTGACATACTCGTATGTATGTATATTCTGAACATTTTAAAAATATTATGAGTCCACTCAGGTTGTTTAAACTCTAAAAATATAGTGTAAAACGGAAACAAACTTAAACTTTCTCTTCTCAGCCAGGTCCAACTCCACTGCGATAGTCGATTACTGAGCTTCATCTATACAATCAAATCGATCGTCTGTTATTATAATACGTTTCACGCCGCATTGCCTCAGTCACAACGCTTCAGTTGGCATTAGGTGTATAAATTTATTCACCGTTACTACGGTGTATGGACAGAGGCCTTGTAAATGGATAGATGTATATTATCTATATTATGGTATACGCTTATCTTCCTTTAAGACGTTATTTTATTGCTTAATAATGTTGATTTTAAGAATCTTCGAATTGATAATTTAATAAATTTGTAAGCACTAGAGTAATAAATTGAGGCCATGGTGGCACAATGTCAAAAAGTGTGATTGTATATGAAGGTTGTGGTAGTGGATTTGAGATATTCAGAGAAGCGCAGGGATACAGAGATGAAATATTAAAAAAAATCCTTTCTACGCTCTGGTGTTGAGGTAAAAACCACTAAGATCCCACTACTAGAATTCGGCGGATAATAAGGAACTAATAAGAACTTAACACTAGCTTCCCTCTGTCTACTCTGCTGTGTGCGGGATACTGTGTGACGCTAAAAAAAAGAAAAAATATAAAGAAATTGGCATATTAGCAAAGGTTGTCCATTACGGTAGGTAGTTTTCGTTGACAGCGTCTGATTATATAACAGATAGTTGTTGAAGTTTACCTGGGGAATGATAATATATACTTAAATTATATATTTTTCCAGCTCCCGTAAAACAAAGCGCGGCTTTGAGTCTCAACAAGCACGTTGAGTGCTACAACATTAAGCTTTTTGACTCAAAATTTCAACGATAACGGGTAGTAAATGGAAGTTTTATGGAAATTTTCGCATACGCAAACGAAATTTCTTGCAGTCACTAATAGTAATATAAAATCGACATGATTTATTCATCTTATATCCTTAGCTAAATACCTGACAGTTTTTCCTCGACGCTTTACTCCAAGCAATATATTATTTTCCGCCCACACGCTAAATACTCAAATGTATGCAGGTCTGAATCTAAAAGTACATATGAGCGTAAAATGCTTATGCAAATGTCCTACTTTAGTGGAGTTCGTTTGAAAAAATAAAGCGAAATATTTTGCCTAAATATTGCAATATTAAGGATTGCTCACATTTCCTCGGGTTTGCACAACAATTGTTTTAAGTTCTGAAGTGACTTTTTTTCAAATTTACTGAAATTCTTTGGTGTAGTTATTCAGATACCATATTCAATTCCAATATACTTTACTATCCCAGGATACCCCCTGGATGACGATTAAATCTGCGATAAAAAAGAACAAAAAGTACATAAAACATCAATTTTATTTACGCGGCGTTGAGTTCCGTTACTCAACACGCAATACCTTCAGAATTCGACAGAAAGTGGGAAACGGAAGTGCCTTAGCGGAAACGGAGTGATTTAACACTAGGTGCCATGGTTCTCTCTACCTACCATGCCAAGCACGAGATACAGGGTGAAACCAAAAAAAATATTTTGGTTATGATAATATTTTTCAATATTAAAGCCAAACAGTGTACACCTGGTTTACCAACACATTCATAGTCTTATTGCAAGTAACACGAGACAATATTACAT
Organism: Heliconius hermathena; assembly: GCA_013403705.1. Classification (NCBI taxonomy): domain Eukaryota; kingdom Metazoa; phylum Arthropoda; class Insecta; order Lepidoptera; family Nymphalidae; genus Heliconius; species Heliconius hermathena. The sequence goes on from JAAIXJ010000078.1 coordinate 480,243, forward strand.
TTACATTACAAAACAGTTGTGACGACGCCTGTATAATACAATTAACTTGTCCCAGAACAAAAATGAATAGAGCACCTTTTAGTATGAGAAATGTGCCTCGCTGTGTGTTTTAATAATGTCTATTTAAAATCTGCACGTTGTAATTGCTTGGAGGCTCTATTGTAATGTGTACTTTAGCCGCGTGAGTTGTTAGTACCTACTTGCTTTTAGAAATATACGTTTCATATAAAGCTGCTTAGTTAATAAACTTAGTTTATTAGATTCGTTTTGAAATGAATTTTTTCGTTTTAGTTTTTATTTGCAAATGTTTTCGTCTCCATTGTTTAAATAATGTATGGTGTTAGGTTAAAGATCAGAATACTTCTAAGCTGATGAGTCGCAGAGAGGAAACTTCTTAATATTTTAAGATTTAACCGTCAAATATACCCATCGTATTGCTGGAAGAAGAGAACACAAAGCAGGCATCATAGTTAGTGAACTTTTATTACTGCCGCCTTCAAGGTATGTTCTAGAAATGAACTGGCCATAATTTTAGTTAGGCTGAAATCTTTTATTAAAATTTAGAGAAATTCTGCTGCTATACCTCTGGTTCCTTCTGCCGCGAACAAAATAACTGAATCTACTCCTGATAATAGGTTATCAGGAGTATTATAGGTTATCAGGAGGAATAATGCGAAAAATGTATAAGAAATGTTATAATAAAATAGTTTTTTTTTTGGATATTTTAGTTTATTTCACGAAACATCTTCACTACAAAGTTCAGTGTACTCCAATAAATCTGTATCAGGTCTTGCAAAGTTAAAATATAAATAATTTTTCGACACTCTAAACGACAGAAGTTTAAGTTTAGGAGTAAGTAGTACGGTGGCCAGTTTGATGCAATCGTTGTGTGTTGTGTGCTTCGTCTCTTGCCAACATCGTTCACAATTTGGATGTCTTTCTTTACAACTGAAATATATGTATATGTTGTATATGAAACATTTTCTAATTCTAAGTAGTATTGAAAATTAAAATCAGCTTCACTTAGTGTTAAGGCATTCCGTTTCCCACTCACCGCCGAATTTTGGAGGCATTACTTGTAGAGTGGCGGAACTCTACGCCGCGCTTTGCCTCGACACCAAAGCGAAGAAATGAAAATATAAATTTAAATAAATATTTTAATAAATTGAAGAGGTTGTGTGGTTGGCTGCTTGAGAAGGCTGATTATATACGATTATCAATAAGATTATTAAGGCAAAATGTGTGTGAGTGTCTTAACACTAGGTTTTCTCTGCCTACCCTGCTGTGTGCGGGATACAGCGTGAAGTTGAAAAAAAAATAATAAAGAACTTATACACAAATCAATACATTCAATGAGAAAACCAAAGAAGCAAATACACAAAAAAATTGTAAAATACATATTTATATTTTTAAACAATATAAAAAAATCTTACCAATAAGAATATAATCTTTTTATGGCACCAGAAATTTTGATCACCATCTTGACTTATAATTTGATGACAACTAATGCTTTTTTCTTTTAATAAAACTTTGTTTTGAACATCCATTTTTAATGTTAACGAAAAAAGTTTTTAGTTTCTGTGACCGTTAAAGTTTAATTAGATTTGGAAATGTGAAAACTTGTGACTATCTGTTAATGGAGAGTCTTATAGTACTTTATCTTTTCTTCTTTTAGCTTTACTCACTAAACTTCTTATAATTTAGTCGTCAAATTAAAAAAAAAATCAAAAACCATCTTTTATCGTCTCTTAACGTGTAATATATCGAAGACTGGTTGAGAATGGAATGTATTAACACTAGATACCCTTATAAATGCGGGATACAGCATAACGTTAAAAAAATTGCCATGGAGAGCCTATGTAAAATATTTCCATAACCAGAAAACAGGAGTCCAATTGATAAGCAAAATTAAAATATTGAAAATAAAAACCTTCTCAAAATCATAAGATCAAATACAAATAAAACGAAAATAATGTAAGAAATATAGTATTATAAAATCTGGCATCATAAATTAATTGAGCTGATAAAAAGATTCTGGTTTAAAAGCGCGATATTGTAAGGGCGAAATTTAAATATTTCGCTCAGAATGAATTATTAAACGTTTTCGTGAAAAAAAACGAAAAGAAATTTCGCGGTACTTTCATCCAAGTTAAATTCCCTACAAGGGTCAGGCTTAAGGGAAAAAATGGTAGTCAAAAAGTTGACTAGAATCTAGTTAGTAATTCTGAAAAAGTGCAAATTGAGCCTCCTTTTTTGTTGTCATCTGACCTTATTTGAAAAGAAAAATTTCAGGACTTAAGTATACATTAGAAGGATTTTGTTCGAACTTTATGGAGGAAATATATATATTTGTTTGGTTGCTATGTTTTAAATAGATATTTTTAAATGGCACCTATTTAGTAAGACAATTATTATGTTGTTGTTGTTTACGACAGTCGGTGTGATATTAAGTTTTTTTTATCTTCAACCACCTTTTGCATCATATATTATAGAATTATCTACATAGCATTATTTTTAGTTAGAATTTTTTTCGTATAGGTATCCACAGTAATTTTTTCTCCTCTTTTTAATTTAATTTAAATTTATATATTTCCAAAATAATTCCATTTTAATAAAAAATGGAAACATAAAACGGCAATGTTATTAATCAAAACACCTTTCGTTATCATTCTAGCTTCGCGCAAATTTCTCGATAACATTGATTTTAAGTATAAAGGGGGAACTTCACAAGATTTATGAAAGTTCGTGCAATTACTTAGGATAATCGATCGGGCTCTTGTGAACTCTATTAAACAAACTTGTAGCCCCTCGAGGTGTAGTTGGTGTTAGTAACATTGCCTTATTCAAAACACTTGCTCAAGTTCCCACAGCTTCTTCTTCCAGCTTACATGATTTTATAATCTTCACTCATCCGATGCATTTTGCAACATATGCTTCATCTGAAAATGATTACTCAATTTTGTAAAAAAATTTTTGACTCAATATTGTTTTTGTTTTATGTTAACGTTTTATAGGAAATTTATTTTAGAGGTCGCTGTGTTCGACGTTCGGTTCTAATTCGGTAGAATAAATTATTTTCTTTCTCCGCTTTAGTCATAATATAAGACAAAATGCGATTGACGGGTCTCAATGGCTCTTTGGCTAATCAATACGTAATATCGAAAATTGGACGAAAAGTGGGGATTGGAGTGTCTTAACACTAGGTTCCCTCTGGCTACCCTTGCTATATACAAGATACATTGTGAAACTTAAAATGTTCTTTAAAATATTTTAAGGTTTTTATACATTACTAAATATTTTGCTTTCACTTATTCAAGGAAAAAGAATACAGAGTGTCCTTACACTATCTTATCAATTTCTATTAAGAAAACAACTTGACATGAATGAAGCTACTAAATAAATTATTATTACTAGCCTACTCTTGAACAAAGAGTAATTAAATCCTAACCCTGTCTGTAGGTAAGCTCTTGTACAAGTCGTTAGGGTAATCGATAGGCCGATAGGAGTTGTATTAAACAAATTTATGGTGAAGGAGGGTTATCCATACTTCCCAACATATTGGAATATCAAAATGCCCGACGTTTAGCAAATCACTTAGTTTTACAACTTTGTTAATAGAAAATTATGCAATGTGTGTTAACATAACTCGTAAATTATATTTTGTCATATGTATATATTATAGAGAGAAGGAACAATTTTTTTTGAGACATTGCTTGGCGATACTTTCTTTGAAAAACTCCATAGTTACCATAGCGTGGAAATATAAATGATTTTAATATATTTATTCCTTCAAGTGAGAGCCGAACCCACAATTTAAATATAAAAAAAAAATTGAAAATGAAAGTCTAAAATTAAAATAAAAAAAATGTCTCCATATATTAGAATATAAAACGACATTTAATATAAATGAATAATAATTATTTAACATAATACGTATGTTATGTTTGATCCATATCCATATTAGGTTTCACCATATTTTTAACGCAATAATATTTTTTTATAATTAAAGACTTATAGATACAAAGTAATTTAATTTAAAAAGATATTCAAATAAAAGAAAAAAATAAAAGAAGCTAATGGTCAATACCCCTGGTGGGACTCGAACCCACAATCCCCGGCTTAGGAGGCCGATGCCTTATCCATTAGGCCACAGGGGCTTACACAGCAACAGTTAAATTTATTGTATTCAATGTGTCTGTGTAATAAAAGTTTGATATGCCATACGATTTTCTTAAGATTTTCCTTAAAATATTTTTAATTAGAATTGATTTTTAATTGTTTTAACTTTTGAATTGACTAACGATAACATGGATTTTATTCTATTTAGTTACTCACACTAACCGAAAGTATACGTATTTATACTTGAAGAATAATTTTGAGTTGAGACCGTCGTGGCGCAATGGCTCTGCGTCTGCCTGTATGCACGACGGTTGTGGCTTTGATTTTCACTTTAGGGACTAAGTTATTTCCTCGCTCTAATAATTAGACAAAGCGCGGCGCAGGCTTCACTTTTTTATTTCTCCCTTGATACTTACTATTTTTTACGACTCATATGAAAAAATATTACCAAATCAAAATCACGATTATGAATTAGTGTTAAGATGTCTTATCACTCGTTTTGTTTTGTTTTTAATCTTATTTCATCTAAAATATTGTTTTGATATTGTTAAATTTAGCAAAACTAAAATCGGATGAAAGCGAGGATTAGAGTGGAAAAGGTGTACTTTCACAGATTGAAACATTTGGTTGACGTGTACTCTTTCATTTGAACACGCGGACGAAGCCGCCAGTAAAATCTAGTCTAATCTAGTACATAGTGACATAATATTTCATAATAAAATAATATTTCATCATTATAGTCATAATAGGGTAAAGCAAACTAACCAAGTTTATATAACAGTGCGGACAATTAGGTCAGCCGGTCAGCGCTGTCTATGATAGAAACATTTCCTATTGATATTCGTTGAAACTTACTCTTTGTATTTCTTTTTAAATTTATAGATAAGTAAATTTTAAGTTTAAAATATATGGTAGTTTATAAAATGAAGAAAGATTAGAAAAAAGAGTGATTTATCAGAAAAATCTCTTGTTCTCTAAAAGATAAGAAATTTTTGTTCGATTTTCGTCAAGGAGATGATTATATTATATTTTTTTTGAATTCCCCGCTCCCCAAGTAAGTCGAAAACGTAACATTGAGTTCAGTCATCAGGAAGAAAAAAATATTAAGTCGAAAAAAAGGTAGATTATATAAGCTATGAAATTATAAATGTTGTCAATCTAAGGGGCCTGAATGCGAATAAGACAAAGATTCTAGTATTTAAAAAATTGAAAGAAGTGGAAATGGTAAGATATTAGTAAAAAATATTGAAGTGGTATATTTGAGAGATGTGCAAAGGCGTATTGCTGCGATAAATAGGGTTAATGGTGCCTTAGCTGCATTGATGAGACGGCGAAACGTCAGCACAGCTGCACGTTTGGCTGTACACAATGCAGTGTTGGTACCGATGTTGTTATACGCTAGTGAAACGTGGGTATTACAGAAGAAGAATAAAAAAAAGATGAATGCTATGGATGAGATGCGATCTCTTCATATTGAATATGCGGAGTCAGCTTAGCTGATTGAATCCCCAATAAAGAGACACACAGAATGGCAGGTACTAGCGAGGATGTCACGGCGAGAATGAAGAAGAACGTGTCCAGCTGGTTTGGGCACGTCAAACAAATGATTGATGAAAGGCAAAAAAGATTTATGATGGAAAAGTGAGCGTTGAGAGAAGTGGGATGGGACCTCGGTTCACCTTCGATGACACAGTCTCAAAGATACTGGAAGAAGGTCACTTTAAAACCAGGGGGCCCTCTGGAGGACATGTATGAAGAGATTGATGATAGTGAACAAGGCGGAAGAGGTATGTAGAGATCGTAGAGTTTGGCGCTTCGTTCTCTCTGACTACCCCGCTATCAATCTAACCTATAAGACATTTTATAAATACTTATGAAATGTATTACGTTTTAAAATTTTATTCTCATATTTAGAACCTATATTCCACTTGTTGGTAATATAATAGATATATACATATATGTAAAATAAATTGCAACATGCAACACTATTTTTTAGCAATTTATAATTTATATTAGATATATATTATCTATGGTGCCCGCGTCGGTTCTTCCTTCTCTCTGGTACGCCATGAGTATATGATTAAAGACTAAATAAAAGAATATAACATTAGACTTTGCTTTATATGTGCTTATTATTTACCATCCCACAACAAATACTATTGAAAAAAAGAAATCACTTAAAAATACAAACAGCAGGATATGTACCCACACTTCTTGAAAAACGATTACTTTGAGAAAATATTATAACAAAAATACAATAAAAAATCTCAACTCAAATGAAAATTATAAGTATCATTTAGTCGTACAATAATAATTAGATACTCCAGCAAAGCCTCTCTGTACTGTGCAGTTTCCATAGTGTTCATACTTCATAGCGCACTATGTGTAACAACCGCTTGTTTTAGATGTCACATAACTACTGTGAAACTGCATTTACTATGAGATGCATTTAATATTTATATGTATGATACTAAACGGTATTCGAAGGTTCCAATCCGAAATAAGAGTACTTCCCGTGGACTTACAATTATAAAGTTTAGGGAACCTAGTCCAAACATTGAAAACATTGCATGGCCACTAGTCATAGCGAGAGAAACCACGACTGTCTCAAATCTTATTTTACTTAGACCATTTTGCCTACTTATAATATACTTATACTTATAAAAATTAGTTAAAATCATTTCAGAATTAAATTTATCCCTCGCTCTGGTAAGAAGGCAAGGCGCAGCATCGAGTTCTGCGATTCTACACGCAATGTCACAAAAATTTGGCGGAAAGTGAGAAACGGAAATGTCTTAATGTAAACGAAGTGTGGTTCCTGGGTTCCCTCTGTCAGTGAAGAAATGGAAATATAAATATAAATAATTATTTCGAGTGGGGATCGGACCTACAACCAGTCGTTTTTACAGTCACACTTTGTGCTCTCGCGCCACGACTGTCCTCTGTCTACTTAGTTAGCCAACAAAACTAACATAAGATTAAAAAAGACTAACATCCTCCTTATCCTATTTACTTCATACACGCATCTTAAAATGAAATTCGTTTAAGGCAAGCGAGGAAAATATCAAAGCCTCTAGGAGCTACTTTGCGATATACTCGTATGCATGTAAATGTTCGGGGATATTAAACGTAAATGTTTGAGCGCGGGCAAAAATCCAAATTGAAACATGTGATAAAAATAGACTGCGAATATATGTAGGTATATATGAGAAGATGCGAAATTTGTGGTGTAACAGCTGTAGAGTTGCTAGTTAAAGTTAATTAAATTTACAATTTTTTATCGAGGCCATCGTGGATCGGTACTGGGACTGTAAGCACCATGGTGTTATCTTCGATTCCCACCCGGAAGAATGATTATATGTAAACTATCTTTATTTCTCCACTTTGATAGATTGTGTGGCGCTTAGTTTTGCCATTTAGAAAATTGGGCGAGAATTGGAAACCAGAGTGTCTCGACTCTAAACACTACTGACACTGTTTTTTAAATGTATTATAATTTTATTAAGTCCAAGTATATATTTTGTTTAAAACAATAATGTGTGTTTACACACATTATTGTTCCATTTACCCTGGTATTGATTGCAAGCCATTCAATGGCGGAGCGATTCGTTTTGACAGAAGGGACTTTGATTTACCGACAAAGCTTTACCATTGATTCAAAAGACTCTGGCTTGAAAAGGAGAGCGTGGCGTACACATCAAAAATAGAAGGTAGAGGATAATAACTAATTGAGTCAATAGGGAATAATGTCACACTTTCTTTTGGAAAATGAGTGCCCTAATGTTAGTAATTTCTATTTATTTAATTGATATTTAGTTTATTTTGTAAAATCTATTTATGTAAAATTTTGATAAAGGCTAAACTAGATTCACCTCGCAAAAAATCAATTGCTATGTAAAAATACCTAAAAAAACTGATTTACGCCTTATTTAATCCGAAAAGGCCCGCATTCGCTCAGAGTTATCGGCTTTCGCTGTTAGCGCGTTGAGATACCGCGTACCTATTGTGATTCAAATTTACATTGTATTGAAATAATCATAAATTATATTAACAATGATATTTTTTATTTATGATTTTTTATCCCTTTTTATATATCATTTTTATGGGAAGGGTGTTGATATTTTATTTTTGAAGTCATTAGTATAGATGTATCGTGATTGTATTTCAGACAATGATTGCGAGTTTCAAATCCGCTAGATTAAAATAAATTAAAATAAATTAGTTTCACGATATAATATATAATATAATATTCACATATAAATAGTAAGGTAGGCAGAGGGAACCTAGTGTTAAGAAACTCCATCTCCACTTTCCATCCTACTTTTCGGGTTGGCTTAAGACGGAACTCAACGCCGCGCTTCGTCTTGTTGTTAATGAAAAAAAAATCAATTCCCTCAATGATATATTTACCATGTATATTATGCCTACAACGGTCTACAGTATATTTTTTATTACATTTTCTTATCATAATATATTCTCAATTACTCCACACTCTATTTTAGAAAAATCTATTAAGTCTTTTTTATTATATATTATTATAATAAATGCTATTTTAAAATGTTTCGATGATTTAATTCTACCACTCAACACGCAATGTCTCAAGAATTGGACGAAAAGTAGGGCACGGAGTGTCTTAACACTAGGTTCCCTCTGGCTACTCTGCTATATAAGGGTTACGACGTGAAGCTAAGTAAAAAAAATATTAGCTACATATTTTTTTCTTACACTTTTGTAAGGTTTCTTACATAATATAAATATTATTAATAAATAAGTTTTGTTTTCACAAGTCATCTATCACTAACTTAACTGAATTTTAGATTCTAAAACATGACATAAAAAAAATAAGACTGAAACACCTATTTTTTACTGTTAAAGAAACTTGAACGTGATTAAAAGTAACCTCAGAGTCGGTGCCTCCGATGTAATGCAACCACAATACCCACTTCGGTTGACCCCAGCTCGGTTGTATAAAATAGACTTCTATTTTTACTATTGCAGTTCTTATTATAGGAGATTGTTAAACAGGATAAAATAGAAATTATTATTTAATATGGTGAGGTTTTTTATTTCTGAAAAAAAAAAATCTTAATATGATACGTGTAGGTATCGTTGTGGTATTTTTTAATATATTATTCTAAGTCGACAAAGCAATCTCTTACCAACTTAACACGAAATTATTTGATTTTAGATTATAAAGAAAACATAATTTTCAAATGCTGTGTCACATATTGCCACATATTTTGTAATTTTTTAAATGGGAAGTTATAACTTAGTTATAACTTAGTTATAATATATTATAAGATCTTTTATTCTAACGGTTTTACATTTTTTTTTTTGTATCCCTCATCTGGCAGGGTAGGCCAGAAAAAGTAGGTAGGAGTACTAGGGAACATGTGAACCTAGTATTAAGACACTACTTTCTGTTCGTAATGGGAACATTAAGACGCTTCCGTTCCCCACTTACCGATAAATTCTAGTAGCATTTCATGCTGAATGGCTGTATTCAACGCCGCCCTCTATCTTGTTACTAGAGCGAGAAAATGAAAAGGTTTTATATTTCATGTCCTCGAGGTGGGAATCGAACCACCTGTCGCGTTTACAGTTACACGCTTAACACGTACCGCTGCGCCATGACTGATCTTTTCACTTCTCCTTAGTTTTATCACTACGGGGAAATGGATGGAAAGCTAGTTTCAATAGTATTAGCTATGCATCGGAAGTTGAAAGCCTAGATTGACTCACTGCGGGAGGATATATTAAATAATTTAGACAATCCGCTATACTGCGGTTCCTTTTCTGAACACGTTGTGATAAATAAAAAATGAATCAGGCTTGGGGTGACGTTTTGCGGTACGTGGATTTTGTAAAATTAAACATCTATTGATATAGGATGTTCGTATTTGTTTTTAAGTAGAAAAGAAGACAAACAAGATATAAAGTATAAAACGGATCAGATTAGCATGCCAAGGGTTCCAAACCTATTTTAGGATTATTTATGTCAAGGGGAAGAACAATTGTTAAAAGTTGAAAAACTTAGGCACACGTCCGTTTGCACTCATTTTGTATGAAATGACCTACAGTTGTAAGCTTGTAATGTTTTTTATTACGCGAAGAATTTCCTACAGAAAGCATCAAAAACTATGCATAAACGCTTTTATCGTTTGATTGCGTTGACTTAGAAGCTTTATTTTTTCTGTGCTATAAAGAACCGTAGACCAAAATATTTGATATTAATTTCATATTGATACATCCACGCGATCTTGAGATAAAATTATCCTATAAGAATTCCGTTTTTTCCTTTTGAAGTACGGAACCCTAAAAAAAACAAAAAAGAGCAATATTCGTTTATTTCCTTATATATTTATATATCCTATATTACTCACAATTACAAAACTGTACAAACGGCGGGTTTAACGCTAAAGAGCATTTTTCCCAGTCAACCTTGTTTTGTGTCATAATAACTTTTTGAATCTTACAAAATATTTCTAATGTTTTGTAAAACTTAAAAACAAAACTATCCTCAACTCAAAATATTTCTCAATTAAATTGAAGGAAAATATTTCTCAATTAAATTGAAGGCACAATGCTTACAAAGTAACAATGTGGATGGGAAAAGGCGAAACTGAATAAACCATACGCTCCCCAGCGACTGGGATTGTAGTTAATTAAAGTTATGTACACAAAAGCGACATTGTAATATATCTTTCAGATAAGTTTGCATACTAACTTGTCTTATGTATTGTTAACTAAGGGTGGGATTTGATTAAACATATTACCTTATATGTATATTTGCTGAATTAAATGGATTATTGTAATCTTTATTTGTTTTGGAATGGCTCATAATTTATAGTCAGGATATAATTTTAACATGAGCTTTGTATCAAGAAGAATTACAGGCACCTGCAGCAATCTATTTTTACTGTAGATGTTGATGTAGGAGAGTAAGGCCTATATTTATAAATCACTCTCAAGTCTGAGATCAATCTTGAGATGCTGTTCATAGATATATAATTTATGAATGAAAACAGCATCTCAAGATTGATCTCAAAGTCGAGAGATTTATCAATACGGATCGAAAAGTAAATACAAATATGTTTATTTCTTATATTCCTTTCTATTCTCTATTAGATTTTTATACAAAAAAAGTATGAGTATGATTTATTTAAAAAATATTTATTAATACTCTTCTTCACCTTTCTCCTTTCACCTCCTTTATCATTTTACTCTGAAAAAAAAATAGTGCAAATAAAATAAAACAATTAAATACGTTAACAAACCTCAAAAACTCAACAGAAATCACAAGTTTTTATGAGTTATAATGAAGTACTTTAATAGAAATATTAAATTTATAATTGCTCCACGATTACAGTCTATTATTTAGCGAACAGCTGACTATGTAGTAAAGTGTACGTCACTGCGTGAGTTGCGAATTAAATTATTCGAAATTATTATACAAAAGTTTGAATTTTGCTCAATTTATTATTATACTAAATGCTAACCTTGACTTTATACACGTTAGAGTAAACATTTTCTATACTTTCAAAAATGAAAATATAAGAACGAGAAATTATCAAAGAACGTATTGTTGCCTTGTAATTAAGGATCGCAATATCGGACCATTCAAGCAAAACTGATATTTTCAATACTGACTTCAGAAAAATCCTTGTTTTTTTGATATGTACAGGATTTGACAAAACTAATAATATTTCAAGCCTCTTCTAATCTGTAGTGTTAATTTAGATGGGTATCTTTAAGGAAATAGTAAATTAAAATATTTTATCTAAATAATAAAAATTTTATTTATCATAAAACGCGTACGGGTACGCGACCCCAGATCCTCGAGTGACCACTCTTTATACCTCCATCCAGTCCATAAATATGGTGACCCCTTCTTTTAATCCTACCCCATTTTTCCTATCCTCTCCTTCTACCTATCCTTCCCCCTTTTATATCTGTTCTATTTCTCCCCTTAGTTTTTCCCCATAAATGGGTTATGGAGGTCAGATAGCAGTTGCTCCATTTAAAAACCGCCATCCGCCGCTGGTATGGAGCAAAACAAGAGACTGGATTAAGCTAGGGCGTCGCTGCTAAGCGACGCGCAGGCACATCGCTCTACACCTGCGATAAGAGGGCAAGGGCTACCGTGTCAAGTACAGACACGGTTAAAGACGCTAGTAACCAGACGGAAACTCCGCTTTGCCACCTGGAATATTGACTCTCAAACCGGACGATGTGTTAACTCGTAATTGCCTTCGACCCATGAAGAACGGTCAAGCGGTGAGACCTGATGACATTCCGATCGAAGCGTGAAAATCGTTCTCTTGGTGTGCACATACCTACTAATCTTTTTAACTATATCTTAAACATTTTTAAAATGTTATTCCACACTTAGGAAAGAAAAATACTTTTTAGAAAACGTATAAAAATTTGAACGTAGCGGGACTCGAACCTGCGCCTCCTGGATTACAGTAGTACTGGTACTCGTATTATTTTATCAGTCCCTTGATGTAGGTAAAATAATTTGATTTTGCATTTGCATTTCAACCGTCTAATTGTTCTGTTTTCATTTATCAGACAACTCTGATATGCGAAAGTAGACCGATGGTCTACTCTTATTAAAACATCAGTGAATTTATTATCCTTTTTACCTGTTTTCTGTATTTTAACTTAGCAACGACTGGCTTGTTGGGCTAGTGACGCTGATTGCGAAAATAGAATTTGTTACCTCGGACCATCCATAATAAATATTTATCAAATAAACATAAACATATATTCAACTGTCATGCCGAGGTTGTGATCAGTGGACCGTATGCTGTTCAAAAATTGCCCAATGATATTTATTTATTTACTCTCTTTATATCGACGTCTACTTGTCCATATGTCCATCTGTTAAGAGCATTTACCTCGAGATCGCGTGGAATCAAACTGAAACTAATATAAAATATTCAAGTCTATGACTTTGAGCAAAGAAACAATCAAGCTATATATAAATGTATGTAGGTCCAATTCAGAACATAAGCAATGAAAGATCCAAAAAACTATTTATCTAAATCAAAGCTTTAGTAACAATTGTCACACGAAGCGTCAGCGTCATGTCGCAAAGTGCGAGTTCGGGTCAAGTTACACTCTAATTTCTAAATATTGTCCTTTCAAATATTTAAAATTCTGACACCTGTTTGTAAGATCGATAGACAATCTAATAAGTATTTGGTCTTCTCTCTTTATCTTTTGTTTCTCAATATTTTTACAAGGCATTTCCCGACGACGAATTTTATTTATGACCTCCATATAACACTTTAATATTTGAGATTTGAAGGTGTAATTAATCATCGTGTTGGGTTTTGCACAATGTCTCAAGTTTACTTATTGCAGATTTTTTTCTAAAATTATCGTTTTTATACCATTGAATTGAATAAAACGTAAACATATACATATATTCTAAACGCGTTTAGAACTATGAAATTTATTAAGTGTTGTTTCTGAAAATCTTTTTTTACGATAATGTTTTTAGTTGTTATTGTATTTTTATCATAGTTCTATTAATCATTTGAATTAATCTATTAAACTCCCACTCCCATTATTTGAGTGACTTAGAGGAGGTTTTCTTAGCTACATGCTGTATTCTGTTTAGGTATATCAGAGTAGGAATCTTATGGTTAGACCATCCGTTACCATCCGAGAGTGTTTTGAGTGGTTTGTAGGTATTTTTTTACACACATCGCTATAGTTGAAAATTAAAGAAGACATTTTTCTTCACTGCCCATTTTGGAGATGCTACCATCAGAAATATATTTATTGTTATCAAAAAATATACTATACAGTTTATACTTATTCCTTTACGGGAAATAAAAGCAACTTCACGGTCCACACATTTTAATAAATCTGAAAACAATACAAGCCGTAAACTCAGTACATATTTTCATTAAAGTATTAAGAAGTTAGGCCAGAAGTTAAAGCGTAGTGTGAAGTAGAACATAAAAACAACTTCTTTTATAGCACATAAACAAGCGAGGGTCTCACATCTAAAAGATTGCTCTCGCCAAGAAATATTGTCACTCTCATTGGTTGGGTGCCCAACCGTAAATACTTACGTGTAAAACAAATGTTACTGGGTGGACGTTGTTTTATATTAGTTTTCCAATGCGGTGCAATTGGCACTTATATTTGACTCCATCGAATTTGAACTCGGTACTATCGGGTGTAGTACCGTTACTTCGTTTTCACGAACGGTCTTTAAAATATGAACGTAGCGAGATTAAGAACGTACGGTTCAGTGGTCAGGCAGGCACTTAAAAGGTTTGTAAGAAGAGCAGGTTTAGATCCCGCTGTGTTCAAATGTTTATACGTTTTAAAAAATAGTTTTTTCTTTCTTAAGTTTGTCTAGTCTAATCGAGACATTGCGCGTTGAGCGGCAGAACTCAACGCTGCACTTTGTCTACCAGAGCAAGGAAATTAAAATAATTCCCTTTATTAAGTCAGTTTCTTTAGTTAATGAACTTCTTAAACAAAGGTGCCATCAAGATTTCTATTTTTAGCATCACCTTTGGTAAGTAAATAAAAAAATAAATTGCTTACATAAGTTTTAATTGGATATTTATAAAAGTTTACAGAACAAGAAGCCGCTGTCAGTGTTAAAAGGAAAAGTTCATATAACAAGTGTTTAAACTATCAAGAGACTCCTAAACTAACATGTCCCCACTTGATGTGATAAAGGCTGAGTCAATCTTTCACCTAATGAAGCTTAAGTTCATGTTCAATACTCATCTATCTTAACGTAAGGCTGGTTTTCCTTAATTTTCATGGTTCTTGCGATGTGAAGAAAAAGAGGGTATTTAGATTTTTCTTTCGTTTTAATGAAGTAACTTCCATTCTCCACTTTTCGTCAAATTCTCGATGCATTGCTGGTTGGTTACCAGAGCGAGGAAACGAAAATATTAAATACATCATTCCCTTGCAAGGGAATCAAACATACAGCCGTTGCGTTTACAGTCGCACGCTTGTGCTGCGTCACGTCGGCTTCGATTTTCGTTACAATATGTATCGGTAGAACTGGTCTTACGATACTGAGAAATTTGAAACTTGGTATGTTATTAGTTAGTTATTAGGTAGATTAGGGAATGTGCGGGACAATAAAAGGGGATCTTTCGAAATTTCTGTAGGGACGAAAAAAATGACGTTTTCCGTTTTACATCTTAAAATCCAAGCAAACACCGCTCCCGTCGCCGGCTTGACGACGGCTAATAAATTGAAAATAACTATAAAAAAAATCAGCTTCACGCTGTACCCCGCACACAGGGCGGGCAAAGGGAACCTAGTGTTAAGACCTTCCGATACCCACTTTCCGCCGAAAAATAAGCAAATCCCCATAAATGTATTTCTATTATGCATTCACAGCATCGCGTGGGTTGCACAGGCGTATATATTACCAGTCGAGCCGCGGGAATTTACGGCCTCGTAAATACTGTATGGATCACCAGTTGAATTTCAGTGCGTGTCAGCTTCCATAATTTGTTGGAATGTTTTTATGTGCGGCTCTCGACAAATTCACCGCCAGGATTATTTGTTTAGATATTTATTTTTTACTAGACTTAAGTTGCGGCATCTCATCCTTGTTCAAATATAAATAGCTAATAATATAATAATATTAATTACTTAGAAGACATGACAGATTCTGAGTGCCAGAAAGACTCTCTTTGTACGTATAGTGGGTACATCCAAATGATTAACGTCATATAGCCTATAGAATCAATATATCCAACAGAAGCAGTAGCAGTAGCTCTTAAGATTAGCACGTTCAACAGGACAGACTCTTCAGCTTTATATTATTAGCACAGATAAGAAAATTACAATTTTTAAATATATCATATTCGATTTTTGTTTTCGATTATAAAATTCGATTTCCAAAAAAAATCATTGTTATTTGTTAGCCATTTATATTTTCGAGATTTCATAGTAAATAACCTGTTCACCGGTAGTAGAATACCGGTGAACAGGTTATTTACGACGTTGTAAAGCATAGCGTACCGACAGACGATCTACCACAATACGTATTCTATTTTGCCTATATATTATATCCAACACGAATACATTTGAATAGGAATTTAAAAATATACATATACAATTGATAATTTTTAGTATTTTTAGTATTTAGTTTCAGTTTATAGGCCAGTTGTGGCGTAGGGACAGAAGCGTTCGCCTGCTACGCGACAGGTTGTGGGTCGATTTCCACTCGAGGAATATTTGGTATTTTCATTTCCTCTCTCTGTTAACGGGGCAATGCACAGCGATATGTTCAATAAAAATGTCCCTAGATTTCAGCGGAAAGTGCGGAGACACTCCGTCTTAACACTAGGCTCCCTCTGCCTATCCTGCTACATGATGGATACATCGTGCAGCTAAAAAAAAAACATAATTATTATAATTAAAAAAATCATGAGTAGTATAATTTTTCTAAACAAGCAAAATCTAATTATTTCTAAATAAACATAAACAAAGAACTATCCGGACAAAAACGCTAACGTCATTTTGCAATGAATTGCTTGCTAATTTGATAGAATACTTGAAGGGGGCTTCAAACATCAGCTACGTTAGCTAACTTTGTTGGGTATCAGCGCCGAGCTCATGCCAATAGGTTTATGAGGTGTTCTGTATGGTACAAAGGTAATTTGGTAAGATGAATAATTTATATTTTTTGATAGAAATTTTGGATTTTTTTTTATTTTAGTTTTTAGAAATACGAGGATGTATAGTAATTATGTTTCTGAAACTGTTACGTTACTGAGTGACTGATAGACAACGCATAGAGGAATCCATTGGATACACACTTCATGCAAAATGAAATTTTGGCATGTACGTAGGTTAGGGAGTGTGGGGAAGCACTTGAGAGGATTTGACGAATTTGCTACGGAAGCGAATAATACAGGATATTCAAATTTCATTGAAGGTAGATCCTATATATAACTTATTTAAAACTTTCTAATCATGTTAGGAATTTTAGGATCTAAAACCTATAAGCGAAATAAAATCGCTTATATGTTATATGCTTATATGTTATGTAGTCGTGGCGCAGCGGCACAAAGTGTGACTGTAAATCGACTGGTTGTGGGTTCGATCCCCACTCGAGGAGATGAAATATTTACATAAATTTATATTTCCATTTCTTCGCTCTGGTGTCGAGGCAAAGCGCGGCGTTGAGTTCTGCCACTCAACACGCAATGCCTCCAGAATTCGGCAGAAAGTGGGGAACGGAGTGTCTTAACACTAGGTTCCCTCTGCCTACCCTGCTGTGTGCGGGATACAGCGTGAACTTGACTGACTTATATGTATCGATATCAAAATTAACCTTTGAAGCTATAATGAATTCGCTGACAATATACGATAAGGAGTATAAGAAATATAAATACATTTAAAGTTAAAATTATATGACACAGACAATTATTATACTTTTTTTTCATTTCTCTGCCTTGGAAGACAAAACGAGGAGTTGAGTTTCGCTACTAGTACAGGGAAGTGAAACCTCCCACAGTGACGATTACAGTTCTAATATGAGAAATATTCTTATAACTATCAAAGTCACTATAGTATGAATGTCTCGAAAATTGGGCCAAAAGTGGAGAGCGGAGTATTTTAACACTAGGTTCCATCTGCCAAACTATGTAGGAAAAAGTGTTGCTGAAATGTGAAGCTGCTTTGTGTTTAGTAAGCCAAAGATGGTGTATGTCCAAATCGTTACACCTTCGATAGCTCAGCTGGTAGAGCGGTGGACTGTAGCTGGTTAAATTGTCATCCATAGGTCGCTGGTTCAAATCGGGCTCGAAGGATTTTTTTTCAATTTCTCAATAGCATTTCATATAACTAATAATATTTTAAAAGTTGTTTTCTCCGCTTTATAACCAAGATTTTTTCAACTTACGTTCCGTTGCTAATTTTTTTTTACTCCAATCTGACAACCAAAACGTGAAAAGTTTTTTGATATTTTCTAATAAATAGAGTACAATTATAAAAAGAATAAATTTCAAACATGGCGTCTTAATAAAAAAAGTTTATTAACTGTATACTTTATGTTTTAACGATTGAGGATTATACAAGGCCACTTTATCGCATAAATCGGGAAGAAAAATTAATATTGCTGGCACAATTATGCGGAGCTCGGCTCTAAAGTATGAAATATTATGAAATTCCTCGTGCCTTCCATTATAGTTTAGTTGAAAGAGTAAATAATAAAAGGTTTTTATAAGAACAATTTGCGTTAAGCTTGTAATATTTTTGTTTTAAAAGAAAAATATACATAGGTATTTACTTGCGTAATAATAATCGTTTGAGGTCAAAACAAAGCGCGGCGTTCAGTTCCGCCACTCAACACGCAATGCGTCAAGAATTTGACGGAAAGTGGGGAACGGAAACGGACTTATCTTAACTCTAGGTTCCCAGGTTTCATGTGCGTACCCTACTAGCTAGCTATAAGCTAAAAAAATGACGACTTTCTCATACTGGGGCATTGAGTTCCACCACTCAACACTTCGAGAATTCAACGCAAAGTGGGAAATGGCAGTTTCTTAAAGGAAACGGAGTGTCTTAACACTATGTTCCCTGGTTCCGTCTGCTTACCCTGCTAGCTATAAGCTAAAAAATAACGATTTTCTCATACTGCTGCAGTATTAGTTATAAATACTTCATGAAAAAAATACTAATAAATATACTTTTTGAGCGAGCATTTTTTGATCCCATGCGAGAGGTAAAATAGTTTTTTCTTATTTTTCACGTTTGTTTGTTTGTTCGCGCAAAGACCCGGATGTAGCTTCCCGCTTCGCAAGTTAGTTAAAATAACAAGCCACCCGCGTCAGCTTTTACTAATAACACTATATTTCCATACAAATTATAATATGCCGTTTTAGTAATATTTTGTTTTAATTATGAATAATGTGCTTTTTAGGGTACCGTACTCAGAGGGTAAAATGGGACACTGTAAGTAAGATTCCGCTGTCTGTCTATCTGTCCGTCTGTTACCTGGCTGTCTCTTATAAACCGTGATAATTAGATAGTTGAATTTTTTACAGATGTACTTTTGTTCCCGCTCTAATAACAAATACAAAAACCTAGTGTTAAGACACTCTGTTCTCTATTAGGTACTTTCGTTCCTCACTTTTGGGGTTTGAATGCATTGCTTTGTGTGTTGAGTTATGGAATGCCAATGCCTTGTTTTTTTACTTACTTCTGCAAAATTTTGTAATGATATATGTTTGTCGACCTTTTTGAGGAAATTAAATATTTTTATTTACTAGGTTCTCTCTATCTACCCTACCTTATGCGGGATGTCTCTAAAATAAACCAAAGGAATGCCTCTAATATAGGTAAAATTTAAAAATTATACTTCCCATAATTTATCTGTTTTCTTACAACTTGCACCACCAACACACGGACGTACTTTGTACTCAACTCTACTAATTAGCTTGTATTGTTTCGCGTGTGTTAATTAAACTTCACCCGCGTAGTTCCTATGACATTAGAGATCATTGGATTAGGTAAGTGATAAGATTCTCTTTGTGTCGCTCTGTTTAGATAGCTGCCTAAATAGATTGTTTACGGAGAAAATAGCGTTTTAATTACATTTTTTTAGTTACTTTTCTTGATGTTATCGCACATATATCAGAATTGGTAGACCTAGTGTTAAGATACTCTCTCTGTCTTTTATGCAGCTCTAAATTTTCAAAATATTGTTTGTTAATGAATGACGGAACTCAACGGCGTTAACGTTTGCCTTGATGACAGAGCGAGGAAATGAAAAAATAACTTGTCACCTCGAGTGGATGTCGAACCCACAACTTTTACGTTTCCAGTCAGACGCTGTGTCGCTATACCAATAAGGCCATACATAGCGGATTTAAAAATTAAAAATAAAATAACAAAAATCAGCTTCACGCGGTATACCGCACACAACAGGGAACAACACAGAGGGAACCTAGTCTTTAGATACTCCGTTACCTACTTTCCTCCCAATTCTGGAAGCATTGCGTGCTGAGTGGCGGAACAACGCCGCAAAATATAAATTTAAATAAATATTTCATTTCTTCGAGTGGGGATCGAACCCACAACCAGTCGCATTTACAGTCAGATTTTGTGTCCCTGCGCACGACTGGTCTCTTTAAAAATTTAAATTTCTTAATTTGAATCTTAAACTATCAATTTCTCCACCTGTATCCAACCAAACCATCATCATTTTATATTTTATAAATTAGACAAGACGGTAGCACAAACGCTTTGCTTCCAATATAACCTGTACTAACTGCCAATTAATTAATTAATCAACTTGACTATCGCGTAGACTGCTCTTTGACTAGAGCTAGATTGTATGGCACATTTGGGTCTACCTAATTCTAATACCTATACGTTATTGATATAACACTAGTATCTTGTTTGCCTATAAACTTTAAATTATTAATATTGTATACGAGTAAAAAAAAATAAAAAAATTAAATCTGTACATATTATAAAATTATAACTCATCGCTGTCTGTATATAGAAGATATGTGATAAACTATTATTGGGGGGTATTTATCAATGTAATAGAACCTATAACAATCCACTAAGAAGGGATTTTGAAAAATTCTAACCCTTGAGAAATGAAATAAGGGTTGAAAGTTTGTATGGATTTTTTTAAATCGGCACCCATTTTTATAAAATTTCAAATTCAAACTCTTAAAAATATTTCATTGAACACGTGGTCTTTTAGAATTCACCCCCTAAGGGTTCAAATAAGGGGTGGAAAGTTTATACGGAAAAATCTTTAAATCGCCACCGATTTCTATAAAAATTTAAATTCAGACTGTTAAATATATTTTTTTGAACACGTGTTTCGTGGTTTTTTTAGAATTCACCCCTAAGGGTGCCAATAAGCGAGCGAAGCTGCGCGCGCCCGCTAGTATTATTAGAAAACGAAAGTAATTCAGGTAAAACAAGTTAAATTGTGTAGATTAAGCGGGCGAACTCCGAGAATGTCACAAGTATTCAATATATAGATGTATTTATTAAGGCAGTCGGCGGAGAAATAATATATTAAAATATTAAATATCTCTTTCTCCCGAACAAGAACCTAAGCCACAAACATCACGTTTAAAGTCACGCATTTATGCCCCTACCTATGCCTCGAAGGGCTTATGTTTTATAGCAATACTAATATTTTATGTTAATAATATTAGTACCTATTGTATTATTTGTATACATTTTTTGTCTGTAATTTGATAGGGTCAATGCATAATTAAAAAATTTAAACTCGTCACCTCACCTCATCACTTCACGGAAATAAAAAATACTTAAGCAAATAAACATTTAAGAGTTATTCTCAAAGCAGTTCTTGAACTTCAAAGTGAAATAAAAGAATAAAGTTCCAAAAATTTTCTTCCATGGGGCCTTCGGGACCGCGATTGTGAGTCACTGATGAACAGACACACTAATGTGCGAAACGTTTGTGACATAACGACACAAGTTGCTAGGACTTCTGAGTTTAATACTTGATAAGGCAGAAATTGTTTTGAGTTGTTCCAAGAAATTTTGTTATAGGTAGGTACTGGAGAAAAGTTATTTAGGTTTCTTTTTACCGAATTCACACTTTATTCTGCTTAAGTCGGGAGGTCGGAAGAACTAGTGCTAAGAAACTCCGTCTTCTATTTTATGATAAAATTCATGACAATGGCTTGATCGAGATACGCGATGAATATTTTTATTTTTTAAGTCTTACGCTCCCCGTATTAAATAATAGGGTCCCGTATATAATAGAGTATCCGTATATAAAAGAGTAGGCATAAGAAACATGTTTTAAGACACTCCGTTCTCATTTCTGCCCAATTTTCGAGAAGATCGATTGCGTGTTGAGTCGCGGAAGTAAACACAGTGCTTCGTTTTGTTAGAAAATGAAAATGATTCGTTCCCCTGATTGGTAATTGAGCCCACAACTGTTACGTTTTACAGTCAGCCGCTGCCCGCTGTGTCACGACGGCCTTACTCTGGTACTTAAGATAATTTTGTTACTTTACCTGGGTCTAGGTAACGGAAGCTTATAATAATAACTTATAATGCTGTAATGTTTAACCCGAGGTTGGTTACGATCCGTTTAGCTTGAAATTTTTTGATTATATCGTCCCCGGAACTGGATAGTAAAATATTATGATGATGTCTTTGCCAAGACGATCAGAATAAAGTATATATAAATACAAATTCAAAAATTCTAAGCTAAAAATTTTCGTGAAAGATTTTACATTTATCATTTATCGGTCATTGATATTACGTTTTGGATATTTTCATATTTTTTTACATTACATTTTCTTTTTAATATTATTGTTAGAGAAAGAGCGTTGTAATTTATTAACGAGTACGTTTGTTAACCAGCAGAAAGCGAAGATCGAAGACACTTATCTAAACTGATATTATAATATTATAAGCTGTATAGTTTGTTTGGTTGAATGCGCTAATTTCTATGATTAGCGATGTTATTGAATCGAATAAAAATCAATTTTATGATGGATTTATTTATCAAGAAGAACTGTATAATACAGACATCATCACGGAAATCGTTTCAAAGTAACACATCGTACATGCGGTCAGAATTAATTCTTGCAATTAGAATGTGTCATACAAGTAATTTTCATATCTGTACAGGGGATTATCCGAAGGTAAAAGCTAGTCTAAATTTTTTTACACTATATTCCACACACAGCAGGGTAGGCAGAGAGGGAATTTTGATTTCCACTCGGGGAGATGAATTTTATTCTTTTCTTAGCTTTGGTAAGAATATAAAACGCAACGTTGAGTGCTGCTATTCAACACGCAATGTCACAAAAATAGTACGGAGATTGAGGAATGGAGTGTCCTAACACTAGGTTCCTTCTGCCCACACTGTTTTACGTACACAACGAAAATACAAAAAAATTTAAAAAATATAAAATACAATAATCTACGCTAAGCTTTCTGAATGATATAAATAATTGAATAATCCTTTAAACAAGTTAATGCACAATACTTTACTTTGTACCATAAATGGTTAATGGAGCTTAAACAGTTTGTATCAACATTTAATTTAAATAGATTTATTTAATCGCTTGTTTGAATTTAACCATTCAATTAATCGAATAAAGTTTGTTAAGCTCTCGATTTATTCACATTTTTATTTTAATGTTTTTTTTTCTATTATTTTATATTATTCCGCCACTTGACACGCAATGCCTCAAGATTTCGTCGGAAAGTGGGGAACGGAAGTGTCTTAATGGGAAATGGAGTATCTTAACATTAGGTTATGCTTGAAGCTAAAAAAATGTGACACCATGTGCAATAAACTATCTACACTAACATTTAATAACTTTACATAGTAAATGTGAATCGATATAATATTGAGAAGATTCGTGCTAAATCTAAATAGTTATAGGTCCAAATCAATATATTTCATGGAGGTACATTCATCTTCTGATCCCTTCATCAGACCCTTTTCAACATAATACGTTAATTAAGAAATAATGATTGATTGTGAATATGTAATTCCTAATCAATCATTATTTCTTAATACGTATATGTATATACAGTATTTTAGTTCAATTTGTATGTAGAGAGGGGAAGCTCAGACGTTTCAGCTTATAATAGTCACACGCTGCGCCTCTGCTTCATGATGAAATAATATTATTAATGATTAACCATTTAAAGACAAAAACATCGAATATTATGTCGTAATTATTTATACAAACAAATTATAAACAAATCTCCGTATAAGAGTGAGGCCAGCCATGGCGTAGGGGCACAAGTGTGTGACTGTAGACTCGACAAATTGTAGTTTCGATTCCCATTCGAGGAAATGAAATGTTTAAATAATATTTTCGCAATGCTTTCATAATTCGGTGAAAGGTGAAGAGCAGAAAGATTTAACACTGAAGCTGAAAAAAATACAAAGAAAAATACACTTGACAAATGTACGAAAAACGAACTGATGAGCTGAACAACTTTGAAGTTTTCGTCTTTATGCTGCCTTTTTATCTCCCGGTTTTCTTTTCGAGGCACATAAAAAGAGACAGGCTCTTTTAGCCTTAGGCCAATCAATCAATTAGCGTCTAATTAACATTACATAAAGTAGTACATTTCAATCGATTCGCACCGATTTAATATAATATTAGTTATGTGGTAATTGACGTGCTTCAGATACCTAGATATACCTGATTCGACAATTTTGACTATAATATAATAGTCGAATTAAAATATATTACGAAAAAATCAAAAAAGTAAAATATATTTTTGGGAATAATATATTTGAATAAGCTTAGTTTTTTTTCACGCAGTTTTTCATCCCACATATACCTAGTAGGGTAGGCAGAAGCTTTTTCGACATTACTTTTGCATTCAATATCATATTTCGCCCTTTTACAAGAACTAAGACATGAAAATTAATTCTCTCTAGTTATAATCGAACCCACAACCGTTGCGATTACAGTCAGACGTTATGGAGGCCATATACGTATTACAAAATATAATAGAATCAATCAAAATTTTGCTCACGTAGAGGCATCATGCAGCGCACCTGTACCTAGTCGAAAACCGTCTATTACCAGTTTAAAATATTTTAGGGTTGCTCGAATATTAAGCCGGTGCGAGTATAATATTTTCATAATTAACAAATGCTAGTATAATACTATATAGCATTATTATAATATAGCATTATTAAATCTTAATTTTAACTTTTCGTATATGTTGTGTGTGTGTTGCGCAATATAAAGTTACTAAGAGAATCTAGGTGCTTAGGTTACTTTTCCTTGCTATATTATTATATTTTTTATAGCTTCACACTATATCTTGCATTCACGCATTAAACAGAGTAGGCAGAGGTAACTTAATGTTAAGACACACCGTTCCCCACTTTCCGCCCAATTTTTTAAACAATGTGTTTTGTCTTTTTACTAGAGCGAAGAAATGAAAATAATTCATTTCGTTGAATTGAAACTGAGCCCACGAGCATCACGTTTACAGTCAGACACTGTGCCACTTGCTACAACAGCCAAATAACTAAATACCTCGAGAATTCGGCAAGAGTGGGGAACGTCTGTCTACCCTGCTATTTGTGGGATACAAGGATAAATAAAAAAATAAATAAGTCAGCTTCACGCTGTATCCCGCACACAGCAGGGTAGGCAGAGGGAACCTAGTGTTAAGACACTCCGTTCCCCACTTTCTGCCGAATTCTGAAGGCATTGCGCGTTGAGTCAACGCCGCGGTTAACCTCGACACCAGAGCGAAGAAAGTGAAATATAAATTTAAGTAAATATTTCATCTCCTTGAGTGAGGATCGAACCCACAACTAGTCGGTTTTACAGTCACACCTCGAGCCGCTGCGTCACGACTCAAATAAAAAAAAATAGTAACTATTGCAATGACAGCGGCTGAATGTAGAATATCGGACTTTAATAACATCGTAGCTATGTTATAAGGCCGTATGTAATATCACATTCGAATCTCATTAGTTCAACATTACAAAACTTGATCGTGTGTTGAGCTGCATTAGTTGCAACTTGTTAGTTTGTTAGGGTTTCCATGGCACTTTGCTTTGAAAGTTTAATTTACTCATTTAGAAATTAGATATAAAGATTATTTCAGTATAAATGTAGATATCATAATGTGAATTGTTTCTATAATCCACGATGTTTTTTTTTAAATATGTCCTAGGAGGATATTGAGATTCTAATGAGATTGGAGTGGCCCTTCCATATATCGGCCCAAGTCGTAGAATCGAATTCCCAAGAAAAGTGGAAACGCTTAAAGATTAAAAAGATAGGAAAGACGTGAAGCCAGTAAACCGCGACGCTCAAGACTAGCCAGACTGGTCATACAACATGAACTTTCTCTGCCTCTGACCTAAGGATGATTTATGTCTCGTAGTTTATTTATAAATCTTAAAATAGCCTAACATATAAATCTATCGTTTTCCCGTTCGTATAGGAATTTCGAGAAATTCTCTCCTAGTGCTAAGCTGGGAACCCAAACGTCATTTCAGTTGTAATTTGTCTGTCAGTCAGTCGGTAACGAGATTTTTATATAAGTACGTACATAGATTTCAATAATAAAATTGACAACCCTAATATAACTTACCACTACAAACTTGTTTGAAGGCACCAACCTATTCATAGTTTGTAAAATTCGATCATATTTCATGCCACACTCATTCCTAAACCAACTACGAGGTACGAGCCGCAAATTACTTTTAATAGTCTTTTATAACTTTTCTTATGCACACAATATATATACCGTATATGCAAATTTCTCGGTAATTTTCGCAAATTTTGAATAGATCGAAACATTATGAGATATTATGATATATTTTTTAGCTTCATGCTATCGGTGTAGGCAGAGTAGGCAGAAGGTACCTGGGAATTTGTGTTAAGACACTCCGTTTCTTTTGAGACACTTCCGTCCCCTATTTCCCGTCATATTCTGGTATTGGATTGTGTGTAGAAAGAAATTTGTAAGACATAAAAATATAAAAAGACTGGCCTAGCGTTGTATGGGGCTTCCTTTAAATATTTTTTATTTATTTTTTTATATTCACTTTCACTTAAATTATATCATTATAAATTTTAATCTAATCCCTAAGCTGATTTTGTTAAAGGCAATTTTCAATTATTGTATAATCAACTACGCCTCAAGGCGCTTTAAGCGTGACTTACAAACAAAATATTATGTATATTGTTTAGGATTTTTTTGGCTTCACCTTGTATCCCGCACATAGCAGGGTAGGCAGAGAAAACCTGGAAACCTAGTATTTAGACACTTCCAGCCGAATTCTTGAGACATCGCATGTTGGCGGAATTTAACGTCGCGTTTTGCCTCGTTACCAGAGCGCCGCACGCTTGCGCCCCTACACAACGATATTGTTTCTTGAGTTACGGAACAACGATGTGCTTTGCTTTGCCACAACATCCTTGTTCTGAATTTAGAACTAAATAATTTATATAAATTTCCCAAATAGTTATTAAAACACAATCATCGCGTGTTTATTTATTTAGATATTATTCCGTTGCGTATTTAATATTTTAAATCTTTATTAAAAATAAGATTTCTGTCCAAGTTTAAAATTTTTTGACTTATTTATACACATATTTTATTTTATTTCATTGAATAAAATTAAACTTACTTCAAACTTCTGTCAATTACTTAGGTAATGATGTGCGGATACCAATAATTAAAAACTACTAATCCTTTCTCTAAGTTGAAATAAATTTGACTTAAATCAAAAAAGATAATCTCATTCTTTGATATGATTTTTAGTATAATATATAAAAAAAAATTCGAAAGACATGCAGATATACAAACACTTAGAAAATTTAGCAAACCAGTAGTGTCCAGAAACCTTAATAGATCATCATACTCAACTATCATCCAACGACAATCAATATCAAACTGATAACTTCCTTTTTTGAAGTCGGTTAACAAGGCCGAGTATTTTCAATGTTTCACAGCAGGGAGGTAATTAGGACGACATGATAAGCTTTTCAGGGGCCCATAATGTAAGGACATAATAGGTCCCCCGCTTTCACGGAGACTACTCATACGACGCTCATTTAGCACAGCAATCACACAAGATGTTCAAAACTTTGTTAAAGATATTCCTGTGTTAGGCTTAGATAATGAAGGATACTAAAAGTAAGTATGTATTCGTATATAAGTAAAAGTGGAAATTTAAAAGTTGAAAGGATAAGCTAAATTTTAATTAAAAAAAATGTATAATTCTTCATATTATGGCGTTTAACTTAATTGTTGTAAGATATTTTATTATATTATTAATCTATACTAATATGAAAATGTTGTTAATTTGAATATGCTAATCTCAGGAAATACCGGCTCGAATTGAAAGATTCTTTTTGGATATAAATAGTCCAAATCAAATCACCATCACGCTGTATCCCACAGGGTAGGCAGAGAAAGCCTAGTGCTAAGAAAGTATCCAAAAGTCATTTATTGTTATTACATTCTGGATTGAAAATCGAATATACAACTATCATAAGTGCACACTTCCCTCACCGTGTGATTTACATCGATTAGAAGCTTCTTATAACCTTAAAATTATATTATTTATATTTTTATGAGGCCAGTCGTGGCGCAGCGGCACAAAGTGTGACTGTAAAACCGACTGGATGTGGGTTCGATCCCCACTCGAGGAGATGAAATATTTACTTAAATTTATATTTCCATTTCTTCGCTCTGGTGTCGAGGCAACGCGCGGCGTTGAATTCTGCCACTCAACACGCAATGCCTCCAGAATTTGGCAGAAAGTGGGGAAAGGAGTGTCTTAACACTAGGTTCCCTCTGCCTACCCTGCTGTGTGCGGGATACAGCGTGAAGCTGATTTATTTATTTTATTTATTTATTTATATTTTTTTAAGACACCCTTATTTTTTTCTATTTTTTACAATGCCATACCGAACTGCCAGTTAGCATGAATCACTTCGCCAATATCATAATGAATGTAGAACACACGAATTTTGTCGTAGACTTCTGATTAACTATTTGTACCGATTCTTCAGGAATCGGCCGCTTAGCATACCCTTTAAGGAGGCAATATAAATATCTTTTTATCCATTAAGCCCTACTAATACTGATTCATTAAATTACTTGACCCAACCAATATATGTTATGGTAAGGGCGCTATGCCATTAAAATGTTGTGTAAAATGGATTTAAACACTATGTGCATGAAGCCCTCGTGGTACAGTGGGACAACGCAAATGTCTCTGCTCTGGTAGACAAGGAGCAGTGTTCCGCCATTAAATACTTGGATTAGGACGGAAAGTAGAAAATGGAAAATCTTGACATGCACACTTTGCTATTAAAAAAAAACATAAATTATAGAAAACTCAAAGCCATACTAAGCATTTTTTTTTACAAATAAATACAAGATAACTCAAATGTTTGTTACGGTCTGTATTTTAAGCTAATTTAGTTGAAGTTGGCTTAACCCGGCTTTATTCTGTGGCGCGCTGCATCTTGAATAATATTTGCTCAGGTTGTGCATAATGTGGCATATAATTGCTTACACTATCATACTGAGGTCACACTTAATTTTACACTAGATTAACTGGGGATTTTAAATGGAAAATTATAGCACTTCTTAGCTTTTTTAGTGTTTAAAAAATATTTTTAGCCTTTTTCTTAATTTTTTTAAAAATATGTATGAACCCTCCCGAAAATATCTATAAAAAATCTTCCTAAAATATCTATCAAATTCAAAATTCAAGTTTTCAGTGTTAAAAACTTACACCTAGGACTATGTAGTATATAATTATTTTACTTGACCTTTTATACTGCAATTAGCAGAACCTAGTGTTTACACTCTGTTCTTCATTTTCCACCTGAATTTGAGATTTTGGATAAATGAAAATAATACCATTCCTTCGAAAAAGAATCCGACCCTTCACCAGATCTTTTACAATGACATAATAATTAAACATAACATCTTATAAACTAAATAGCGACACCATACAAAACATCAATATACAGCGACGACGCGACGTTACTAAAGCCACATACATTATTTATATTCTATTCAACCCATTTAGTCGAAGTTAGATTGATGCAACCATTTTGGTATGCATCTGCATCGCAAGTGTTTGCTCAAGCTGTGCATAGCTGATAACGTTGCTAGTGCTGGTGATAAGTTCTCTACGGTTATGATATTATTAATAGTTAATGTTATCGTGAGATTGTGTACAGATAGATAAAAGTTCAAAATTTTGCTTTTTAAAATGTATTTTATTTACATAATTATTTTGTTATTATAGTATTCTGGTTTAAAGCTTCACATCTCATATATAGCAGCGTAGCATGGTTGTAAGACACTTTGTGCCCCATTTTCCACTTAATTTTCGAGACACTGCGTGTTGAGTGGCAGAATCCAACGTAATGTTTTGTCTTGTTAAAATAGTTCATTCCTCTGAGTGGAAATCGCACTCACAGAGCGTTTATAGTCAGAAGATGTCCTACTGCGCCAAAATGGCCTTCTGTATGGCCTATAATATTAAGAAATGAATATTAGATAAATATTAACTATATTGTAGCGTATTCGGAAAAAAATTGATACTAATTAATAAAAAAAAATACTTATTTCGACAAAAAAAGAAATCTACGTACATATGTTTAAGACGTAATATATCTACCTAAAATTGTTCTAAAACTTTGGCTATCAACAAACTATAAATAGCTGCTTAGAAGTTTCGAGCTACACCTTTATATTTGCTTTGAAGACGCTTACGACCACGTTCAAGTTATACTGCATAGTGTACTCGTAATTTGCGGTGTGGTGCATAAGGTCGGGCTAGTTACGGTGAAGAATGACCTCTAAAGTAAATGAATGGACTTTATAATTTTATGAGTACTAAAATTATATTAATCTTGTTCATAACTTGGAAACTCCGTGGTCTTGGGGTCTGTTGGTCTAAAAACATAGTCATGCATTCAATCCCAGTGGGATTTTAGATTTGTTTCATACTTTTACGGAGGATTTTTCTTTCTTTTAAGTACACAGCAACTTCATCGTGCTGATTATTATTGGTAAAATTCCAAAACAACCAAATAAAACTGAAAGTTTCCAAGAGTTGGTTAAGCTTCAGTAAGCCGCGTTAAGTCCACTCTAAGCAGACAACGTGACGACCAAGCAACAATTCTAATAGATTTGTATAGATATATTCGAAATTTTATTATTCTTAAGCATTTTAGCAGAGTAGGCAGAGGGAACCCAGTGCTAAGAAACATTAACTTCCTGGCTTTTTTAAACTTAACATAGTGATAAGTATACAGAAAAATTATAATAATATTTTACTTATTTTGTTTAGGCTCTCACTGTATTTCGAAAGTCTTTTATAAACAGATTCCCCCCTCCTATCACAGGTAGGAACCTAAAGTTTACGGGCCTTTGCGTTTTGAGTAGTGAAACTCAATGTTACGCTTTGTCTTGTTACCAGAGCAAGTTCCCAGAGTGGGAATTGAGTCCACAATCGCCGCCTAAATAACCTTAAATATAAGATTCCATACGGGAGAAAACAAAATTATCAAGAGTATTCCTCTGCTTTAAAAGTTTTGTTTTAAAAGTTATTTTAGCTTACGCTGTATCTCGCACATAGCAGGATAGGCAGAGGGAACCTAAGAATCTAGTCTTAAGACACTCCATTCCCATTAAGACACATCCATTCCCCACTTACTGCCAAATTGTTGAGGCATTGCTTGTTGACTGGCGGAGCTCAACGCTGTGTATTGACTCGTTACCAGAGCGAGGAAATAAAAATATAAAATGTCTCATTTCTTCAAGTGGTAATTGAACCTATAACCTGTCGCGTTAACAGTTGAACGCTCCCCTCGCTCCACGAGCGGCTTCTATATCCAAGATAAATGAGAATTTGTCACAAATGTTAGAAATATAGCTTCGATTTCCTGTTGAACTACTTTACTACAGGATCTCGCCTGGGGCTTGCACGATTACTTGAAATTTACTCGATTTATATCTTGTGAGAGCATTTTATATTGATTTAAAATTTAAGCCTAGGCTTTTATTTTATCCATCTTTTATCTTTACCGATTTATTTTATCGATAGTTGGTCCCACTGGTGGGACAAATGTATTTCATTTCCCCATTCTAGTGACACCAAGTGCAGCATTGAGTTCCACCATCAGCAATGCATTGTTAGTTTTTTTAGCTTCACGCTGTATCTCACATATAGCAGGGTAGGCAGAATTTTAGGACACACTGTTCTTCATTCAGATACTTCCGTTACCCATTTTCTGCTGAATTTCTGAGCCATTGCGTGTTGAGTAGCGGAACTTAACACTGCGCTTTGCCTGGTTGCCAGAGCGAAGAAAATGAAAATATTAAATATTAATTCCCCGAGAGGGAATCGACTCCTACTACGGCCTCTTAATGTTGTTAGTGGTGGAACTTAACGCCGAACGGGAAAGAAATAGGACAGTACACAGGAGGACGTAGTTGTTTGACATTGTATCAAAAAAGTAATGTATGTATATAAAAAAACATTAAGCTACATTCAAATAATTATAATACTAAATTGAATTTAATTTCAAAACGAAGTATTCAACAAAGCCCTACATTATCCACTCTCGCCATACCTACTTGCACAAGCATGTGATGTATTTAGAGCAGGTATAAATAAACTGTACGATACGCAATGAGGACAGCAAATGAGATGGACTGTGAGCGAAATTAATGACCAAAATGTCGATTTGTGGTTGAATACCGTTATATAAACAAATGATGCAATCTTTTATCTATTAGTGTATAGAATTTCGTATTTTATTAGGTTTTGTTGAGTAAAACTCAATTATGTATATAAGTTAGTATGTATGTATATTCAATAAATCAACCTGATACCTAATAATAGTTATTGTTAAAAATTATGAAATTTAATGATTAGATACTTACTATACAAATCTGTATAAAAAAAAGAATGACTGACACGAACAAAGCACAAATGTTACATTTTTCAGCTTCACATTGTATTCAGAGTATAAAAATTCAAATAACAGTGAGCAGAGTGAACCTAGTATTAATACACTCCAGTTCCGTACAATTTTCGAGACATTGCATCGAGGGTAGAATTCAACACCGCGCTTTGCTCGTTACAAAAGTAAAAATCGAACCTCGAATCGAACCGATGTGGTTAATAGATAAAACTACTGTAGAAAGTAGTGTTGTTTCGTCGATCTATACTGATTTTTTTTCCCATAATATATAGATTTTTTGGGTATCTAAAATGTAATAAGTACCTATAGTTTCATCATAATATTCTTTATTCAAGAAAGTACCTACTGCTTACACGCTAGAATTGATCAATTTATTATACAAAAGTTATCTGACAGCGCTGTTGCGGCAGGCTACAACCGACTTGTAAAATATTCTCGCTTACATGTGCCAGCTGAAATTCAACAATCGTTATTTATATATGATTAATTTAATAATATGTGTGTACATTTTTGAAATATGTGATTAATATACATAAACATAAAAAGCAGTAGCAGTAGCAGCAGAGGTTGTAGATTCGACCCCCACTCGGGGGAATTAATTATTATTTATTAATATTTGCATTTTTTCACACTAGCACCAAGTCAAAAATCCGGCGTTAAGTTTCGTTACTCAACACATAATAAAAATTCGGCGATAAGTGAGAAACGGAGTGTCTTAATACTAGGTTACCTCTACCATCTTACTGTTTGTGTTTGCTGTTTGAGCGATGTCCTAACGGCCAGCCCTAGCCGTACCTGGGATTATCTTACTTCTATCCATTTAAGAAGTACATAGCGTATTTTAATAGAGCGATAACTATCTGTCAGGAGAGAGCCAAGAAAGAAAAGAAAAGCAGTAAAAGGAAAAAAGGACACCATTTCCATAGATTGGAACGAAGTACGATAATAGTAACTCGAGGCTTCAGGGTCGCGTATCTAAAGGATTAATACCTTAATAGACCGACTTTTAATAAAAATGCATAATCATGAAGTTTTTCAGTTATACGTACAATATAATAATATGATATCATCAAGATGATCTGATGATGGAGCCAGGACTTGACTAGTGAAACTCTTCAGAGGCTACTAGTAATCCGTATATTGCTTTCATCTCATTTGCTCATTAGCTCGAGCACATTCTGTAGCATTTGGAGAAGAAAAGTGTGTTTTAGTTTTCTATTTAAAGTATATGTTTTATATATGTTTTCTTATAGAAAAAATCACAATAATCATATAGTCGTATACGTCATTACTAAGCAATGACAGCGAAATCTTTTCTTAAAAATTATAAATGTCATAATATGGTATTATAATAAAACTAATTAGTATGTTGAACTGTGACCCGCCTTGTTTGTAGGTTATGCGATGCGTGTCTCGTAATTATGATAATATGGATGTTATGTTGAAACAGCTGTGTACGTTTCGTTTTACAATGAGAATTCTTCTTAAATATATTTATATTTCTTCGCAGAATAGTGGAAGTTGAACCTACAGCCACAGTTTCATTGCACCATGATGGCCTCTCTTTAATATGTTTTTTTCCAGCTTCACGCTGAGCAGAGGGGATCTAGTGTGAAGAGACTTCGTTCACAATTTTCCGCCAAATTCCGAAAGCACTGAGTGTGGAGTGACGGAACTCAACGACGCCAGACGACACCAGTGCGAAGAAATTTAAATATATATTTAAATATGTAATATGTATTTATATTTTAAATATGTAATATTATGAGTATGCTTCTTATGATTCACATTTTCAACGTATAAAATTTAACTGCAATTAGTACAGTCAAGTGACGGTTTTCTAAATACACCTAGTCTACTGAGACATTTGATCGTGATAGGACCAGACGTTGAAACACCTGGTTTTAAGCCTTTTACGCCGTCTACCCGTTCACTTAATTATCATATAATGTCATCTTTTTTAATCAAATAAAAAGACAAGAAGACGAAATGAGACGAAAATATAACCTCAAAGTATAGTAGAAATAATAAAACACAACAGCGATGATTATGAATTCGATTCGTCTATGCAATGTATTTTGCAGGAATTTGACGACGAATATTTAAGTCCAAAAATCTTTGAAATTAAGATCATTTAAGTTTTATGAAGGATAGCTTTAATTTTTATTAAGACTGTTTGATTTCTTATCGGCGTTTTGTAGAACAAGCCACCAGTAGTAGGTAGCTTTTTTATTGTGTATGTCAATTTGAATAAAGGATTTTTGATTTATGAAGAGAGGCCAGTCATGGGGCACACGTGTGCTTCTGTAAACACGAAAGAAAGGAAGAAAAATGAAATATTTAATATTTTTATATCCCTACTCTGGTAACGAGGCAAAGTACGGCGTTAAGTTCCGCCACTCCACACACAATGCCGCAAGACAGCGGAAAGCGGGGAACATATAAACAATAAAATATTATTTTTCCTTGGTAATTTACTATCTTTACACGTCTAAATAGTACGTTTGTACGTATTTGTAGGCTTAAGAGCGTCTCGTCATGCCATACTCAGACTAGTCAAAGGCTTATTAGACTCGGTTTACCTCTTCACTTAAGCTTGGTATATGCTTGTTAAGATTTCCTACCCACAAGTGTCAACATTCCGTTATTAGTGCTTTCGGACATAATATTTTTTGTTTGTTTGTCTGTTAGTTTTTAATAACTACTAAATTGCAGATATGATTAGGTTTTAATATTTTATTTTTAATTAAAAAGATTATATACCTGCTGTGTGTGGGGAACGAAGTATTTTAACACTAGGTTCCCTCTGCCTACCCTGCAGTGTGCGGGATACAGCGTGAAGCTGATTTATTTATTTATATACCTGCTAGTATCGAACTATCTCGTTCTCCATTTTCCATAAGCCGTCCAGTAGGCATCGAATCCACAGCATTCAAATTATGCTACTGCGCCACGATCTCCTCCACTCCACGCTTTTTCCCGCATAATAGGGTAGACGAAGTGGTTAAGTGTTAAGACACCCCGCTCCTCACTTTAGAGACAACGTGTTGAGTACCATACCGACGAAATCAAAATAATTAATTCACTCGAGTGCAAATCGAACCTGCAACCGCCGCATTTCGATTGTAAACGCTTGTGCCATTCCGCCACGACAGCCTCAATATACATAAAACTGTATATTAGCTGTATGTAGCTACTAGGTGTTTGTTAATTTGCGTAGTAGGTAACATATTATTGTTTCCACGAACAAATTGAAGGCGTGATCCGTGTGATTAAAATTTAAATTGACGTTTTAAATTGATGTTTTAAAGTGTTTTCCCAATTCGAACAGCAATTATAACAACAGGTGTAGCTATTGTTAAAGAGCAGAGTTTTTATTATTCACTCATTTTTTTTATTGAAAGAAGAATTTCCAGGTACTTTTTTCATAAATATACAGAAGATGAAAGTATCCATATACGAAATTTAACAGCTTACTACAGGAACCGCTACAGGAACCTAGTGTCGAGGCCCAGTGGCTCATAGGTGTGATCGTAACCGTGACGGTTGTGGGTTTTATTTTCACTTTCTTACTCTGGTAACAGCAAAGCGCAGCGTTGAATTCGGCGACCCAACAAGCAATGCGTCGAGAAATCTTCGGAAAATGGGGAACGAAAGTCTTGTCTGCGTTTTAAAGGGAACGGGTCCCATGTTTCCTCTGCCTAACCTGCTATGTGCAGGATACAGCGTGAAGCTAAAACAAATATAATTTCCCCGAGTCGGGTTCAAGCTTTAAACCTACAACCATTGGGCTTACAGACGATATCCAACAACGTCACAATTACGCCTCAAATAAATATTTTTTTTCGTTATATTTTATCACTTAACAATTAAAAAAAATTAAAAATAAAATACTTAATGAAACGGTTGCTGTTACTAAAAACATGACTTAAAGAACAACAATTTTCCTTATTTTCGACACGGCAGCGTGGCCGAGCGGTCTAAGGCGCTGGTTTTAGGCACCAGTCCGAAAGGGCGTGGGTTCGAATCCCACCGCTGTCAAAACTTTTTATTTCTTTTTGTAACATTTTTAAACCTTGTTTGAAAATAATATATATTTAAAATATTAGATACCTATATCAATTCACCATTTTATTTATAAATATGTTACAAAAATATAATTTCCTTTTTTTATAAAGAAATAAAAATTTATGGTTTTAATTGTTTTTTGTAAGCATCAAACAAAATAAAATCAATAATTATTTTATTTTTCGGAAAAAATATTTATTAAAAATTGTTTATTTTTAAAATTTAGTACTATAAGTGTAGTATAATATTAAACAAACTGTCACACCTTCGATAGCTCAGTTGGTAGAGCGGTGGACTGTAGCTGGTTAAATTGTCATCCATAGGTCGCTGGTTCAAATCCGGCTCGAAGGATTCTTTTATTAAAATTATAATTCGATTTCCTTAAAATTAATGTAACATAGTAAAAAATAGTGGACAACCATTTTTTTAATATAAGATTTTTAATTTACATAATTATATTTTACGCAAAATTTAATACATTTAGTGACCATCCGTCCTCCACTATACGCTAACCTACCTTGCTATGATAACATGACAAAGCTTGGCGTTGAGGACCGCCTCCCAATAAAGAACATCTCGAGAAGGCGGAAAGGATGGAACGGAACGTTAAACATTATAGGTTCCCTCTACCTCCCATGCTTACACGACAACTTACAAAGTTACGAAAAGAACTATTCTTTAATAGTTTTATTAGGTTACCGTCAATAATATTTACAATACGAAAATTTCAACTAAAATTGGGTAAATTACCAATAAACTCTACCTTATGTTGAGAAATATGTATAATAAATTTAATAACTCAAAGCAGCAAAATCTTAATTAACTGCGAACGAATGTGTGGCATTAAAATCAGCTGGCGTACACACGTCGGTGTGAAATCGGTATTATTTTTAAACGGCCGAAGGAAACTTGGAAAAGACATAAATTTAAATGTTTATACTTTGAAAGTGTGCTTCGCGATTGTGTAAGTTGTGGAAGTTTGAGCTCAGCTGACTTAAGTGGGCACCGAAAAAATATTAACTGAAATATAGCACTGTTGACTTTAAAGTTAGCCAAGATAGCTTTGGTATGAAATCTTGTGTATACTTGGCATTTGTTATTTTTTAACCGACTTCGTTTTTAAAAAAGGAGAAATTCCTATATTAAAATAAATAAATCAAATAAATCAGCTTCACATTGTATCCCGTACGGGGTAGGCAGAGGGAATCTAGTGTTAAAAAAAATACTAACAAGTAAAGCTTATTACACTGTTCAAGAATATTTAGAAGATAAACATGTATGGAATTAATGTCTATTGAATGTGATGCAGGATAGCTGTCAGATAATGTAATAATATCATTGACTTTGTAAAGAGCAACTGTTGAGTTTCTTCCCGGCTCTTCTCAGCACAACTGCCTTCCGAACCGGTGGTAGCTTTTCTTTTTTTTGTTTATATGTTCATTCGACGATTCAAAAGTGCTTATAAGAGTTTATTTGAATAAAGAATATTTTGAATTTGATTGATTTGAATTTAAGACACTCCGTTCCCCACTTTCTGCCGAATTCTGGAGGCATTGCATGTTGAGTGACAAAACTCAACGCCGCGCTTTGCCTCAACACCAGAGCGAAGAAATGGAAATATAAATTTAAGTAAATATTTCATCTCCTCCGGTGGGTTTTACAGTCACTTTATGCCCCTGCGCCACGACTGGCCTCAAACTCAAACTCAAACTGGCGCCAAAAAATATTATAAAATACATAAAATCCGACTGCATAAAATTAAAATGAATATAAAAATATATTGTTTAGGGTACTATTACTTTAATAAAAACCTAGTAATAGTTTTTTCTGATTTATCTTCCATTTGCAGACATCGATCACTTATGATTTTATTGTAAGTATAGATATAGATTATTATTCCATATTAATAAGGTGACGATGGAGTGTCTTAACAGTAGGTTCCCTCTGTCTACCTTGGTGTTTGTTCTCTCTGGCTACCTAATCAGTGACAAAGCGTGAAACTAAATAAAATGCTAAATGTGTAAACTGCACTGCGAATAACTCTATATATAAATGTAGAGGTCGTCGCGGTGCAGTAGGTCAGAGCTACTTTCTTTAAACCTGTCTATTGTGAGTTCGATCCTCGCTAAGGGGAATGACATTTAATTTATTTTTTTCCTCACTCTCGTAGACTATTGAGTTGAGTTTTGTCCCCCAACACGGAATGTTTCAGAAGTTTCTTTGGAAACTAAGGAACAGAGAGTTTTTACACTAGTTTCTATTTAACTACCCAGCTATATGGCTATGCTACTTTTTTAAAATAAATTTGTAAATATAATTCGAGTTCTATAACTATCAGGTCGTACATAACCTGTCAAGGCATCTGTGTAAATATGTACTTTTACATTTGTATTATATATTTACTTTACATAGACTTATTTGTTTTCTTACTAATTATTTCATTGTTTTATTTTGTATTATTTTATCAATGAACTATTGTTTTTGATAAACAATGTCATATTAATTTCACAATGAAGCTAAGTTTATTAAAATATATTAGGAGTAACGTTTTCCCGAGCTCTACTAACGTCTGACATGGATCTTCTTCAAGCAATGCCTTCAATTCTTTGTCTTCAAATTTTGTCGGTGCTCCAGAACGCTCTTTCAAGGTCAAAATCATTACTTTTGAAGCGCCTAAACCAGTCTCTGCACGTTGTATTCGACAAAGCATTTTCACCATATATCTCAACGAGAATTCTGTGTGCTTCTGCTGCAGATTTTTTTCTGGATAAAGCAGTGCAATAAAATTCCCCGCAAAAACACTTTATTTGGCACAAAAGTACACATTTTCACAAAGGGAAAATAAATATGNCTGGTGTCGAGGCTAAGCGCGGCGTTGAGTTCTGCCACTCATCACGCAATGCCTCCAGAATTCGGCAGAAAGTGGGGAACGGAGTGTGTTAACACTAGGTTCCCTCTGTCTACCCTGCAGTGTGCGGGATGCGTGAAGCGTGCGTTCAAGATATGATGTCGAATGTTGGAACTCAAAGCAGTATCCTGTATTACAAAAATAATTGTATAACAATCAATTATAATATCAGCGATCTGTCCAAAGAGAGCTTTAAAAGTTTTCTAGAAAAGTAAATTCGAATAAAGCTTTAAAGTGTAAATTTATTTATTTAGAAAACGGTCAGCTGCCTTTAAAACTAAGTGCTTTAGAAACAATTTATCACTCGTCGATGCGAAGAGAGATTTAAGCGAAAACAGTCCTAATACAAGTGTTGTATTGCTGATTGTATTGTCACAGCTGTATTGAAGTGTTAGATCATTCTAATGAATAAGTAAATGAAAATTTATTTGAATAAAATAATAATTATTAGAATAAAATAAAATATTTGACTGTATAAATATAAAATAGAAAAAATCAAGCATGTTAAGAGGAGTTAATAACTTAAGATAATAAGTTTTTCTTTAAACACATTACCCACCTTTGCGTCACGAAATCGGTAAAAACTTATTAACAATTGTCCTGCCGTTACAGCTCAACGGCTCCATCCAGGTTTATACTATAACTTTTGCTATACCAGGGTAGGCAAGAAGTATCTTTTTAGTCTGAAGACACTCCGTTCTCCAATTGCAGTCTAAAATCGAGACAATGGTTCTGGAGATTAGGAAGCTTTTTCTTACCAAAATAATGAATTAAAGATTAATTATTTTTAATAATTTTAGGTATATTATTGTAGCAAAGATTTTTTTTTTTCAGTTTAAGTTCTTTTAAACATTACTAAAATGATGTTATTGTTCGTCCATACTATACAAGAATCTTTGTACCATTTTTGACTAGCACACAAAGTATAAGAAGAATTAAACGTAGTGGGACTCCAATCCGTGTCTCTTGGAAACGATCCAAGAACTCCGACCACTAAGCCATAAGTTCTCATCACGCTACGTCGAAGTTCTTAATTTTTTTAATTTTTTTTATGAGAAAAACAAGGCAAACGAGCGTTCGGGTCGCCTGATGATAAGTGATCACCGCCGCCCACGACCTCGTGCAACACCCGAGGAATTCTCGTAAAAGAATAAACATTCTTGAACTTTTAAGTACATTTTTTGTGTGCAAATTTAATTCTGTGTGCAAAAACACCATTCATTCGCTGGGTAATCTAGCGTACCTACTTCGCGTGCTCAGTGCCTTATGCTTCGTCGGCCACAATTCGCGACGTTATCTTTCCACCTTGTTAAATATTGTCTTGTTATAAATTTGTATACTTTAAGTGAAGTTACTATTATATGATATTTGGTATTAAAACTGAAAAACATTTTTTGTAATCCTATATTTGAGGCCGTTATGGCGCAGATTCATAACTTCTGACTGAAAACGTAGCGGTTTTGGGTTCGATCACAACTCAGCCTAAACAATAAATTTAATTTATTTTCTCCCTCTGGCTACGCTTACTTGGATGGGTATCCATGCCTGCTCTATTGCGTAAGACAAAAATATATATTTTGACTATTTACTAGTCCAAATATATATTTTTGTCTTACTAGTTGTATAAATTAAGACTTGAATTAAAAATTAAAGTGATTAATGCAGGATAATTTTACACAACACTTTTGCATTGTACTTCACATAAGTTCTCATACTAACAATGCTGTATTTTTATAACCAAGCGGAGAAAATAAAAATAAATTTAAAAAGTAATAAGTTATTAATTAAAGAAAACTTTTTGAAAATAACCTATCTATATTTTTATAAGCCCTTTCATTTGATACTCGTGTTAGGTGGGTTGTGTAAAAATTTGAATCGGAAATTTGAAATCGTATACTGGGAAGTAGATCAAATTGAGTAGTTACACATACTAAGAAGGTAAGATAAGTCTTAGTTATTACATTTTTATTTGATTGGCTTGGTGCCAGAGCGAGGAAATGAAAATACTAATAAATAATAATTCGGCGTTGAGTTCCGCCACTCATCACGCAATGCCTACAGAATTCAACGGAAAGTGGAGAACAGTGTCTCAACACTAGGTCATTAGGTTTCCTCTGCCTACCCTGCTGTGTGCGGGATGCAGTGTGAAACTGTTTTTTTTTAATAACCCATTCCCCGGTATGAGAATCGAACCACAACCGCCGCGTTTAAGGCCTCATATACATATACGTTTCATAATTGTAATAAATGTTTATAATTTTCCGATCAACTTTTATCGATATATTGGAGTAATATCAAACATTGAATTGGTTATTAACTTTGCATATCAATCGAATATTCATGATATTATTCTGCTGCTGCTCTTATTGAGCATAATTAATTATACGTTTATAGATAGATATATACGGGAAACTTTTGATTATATGTTATTTATGAGGCGGCATTACAGCCGCACTCTTGTGCAGGGGCACAAGGAGAAGCTGTAAACGCGGCGGTTTTGATTTGATTTCCACATTGGGGAATAAAATACTTAATATTTTCATTTCCTCGCGCTGGTTACGAGGAAAGGCGCGGTACTGAGTTCCGCCACTCCACACGCAATGCCTCGAGAATTTAGGGAAAAGTGGAGAGTGAAAGTGTTTTAATATGGACAGTAGGTTTATTCTTTCTGCCTTCCCTGCTGTGTGAGGGACATATTGTGAAGCTAAAATATCCGTATAATATATAAAAGACTTTAGTTTTTAAAAGACCGGCACACAATGCACAGCCAGAGGAACTGTGCGGCGTACAACGTCCTACTTTCCGTCCAAATTCGAGATGTTACGTATTGAGTGGCGGAACTCACCGCCGAGCCTGTGTTGGAACTCACTACCGTCGCACTTACAATCAGACGCTGTACCACTGCTATAACACTATTGAAAAAACTACAATAGAAGCCAAGCAAACAACAACATAGGAAACTTACTAAAATATTGTATTTCAAAACGGTTTCCTCGTATAAAAGCAGCAAAACGTGAACGCTGTTTGAAAATATTCTGAACAATTACTTGGAATCGTTGATCGAAAGTAATTTTAACAAGTGCTTCAAAAAGTGAGGCTGACCCAAATACTTACTTCTAGGTAACGCTCCCAAGGCGAGATGGACACAACAATAAAAATATTATTCGTTTTCCAACTAGTTTCAAGATATTCTTAATTTGCGTATAAACTAATATTTAAATACTTTTAAGAAAATGTATGAAAAATTGAATGTAGCTTGATTTGTATAAATATTTTTTTACGCAGTTTTTATAGATACAATTGCAGGGACAGAGGAATCTAGTTATCACTCCGTTTAAAATTCCTAAGACACTGTACGTAGACTTAACCCCGAGTTTTGTTTTGTTGAAAGAGTGCTCTATATACCTCTGCCTAGAGGGAACCTAGTGAAAAGATATTCCGTTCTCCACTACCCAATTTACGAGATCATGCGTGAAAACTCAACGCCGTATTTTGTCTTGTTTCCGGATCGAGAATAAAGAAAACAATTCACACTCCCGAGTGGATATCGAACCCACAACCGTCACACATACACTCAGATAAAATAATAACGTAACAATTTTCTTTGACACACACAAGAAATCCATTCAAAGAAGCAAGGAAGACGATTTACATACAAAACACGCAAAACTAAGCTGACGGAGTCTCACCCCCTAATTTACATAGCAATAGATTATAGAAACATACCTAATAGTAGAATTTTCCACCGCTTTAACCATTCCGTAGTCATTCATAGACTTATGAATATTTATCGTCATTTTGGGAAATGAAAATGTAAACTGACGCGAGGTGTCAAAAAAGTAAAAGTATTCGTGATGGGTGACCAAAAATGCGCTATGAATTTAGTATATAGAGAAATAAACGAAACAAAATCTTTTTTACTATAGGATAAAGTCGATTTTTGTACATACTTTTGTGTGTGGTAGTATGACACTAAATCTCATGAATAGATATTGTTAAATCAAAATGTCGTAAAAATTTGCTTGCTATCTAAGTAAATTGCACATTGAATTAAAAGACTTGAGGCTGTACTGGAGAAGCGGCACGGCGTCTGATTGTAGATATGACCATTGTGGGTTCGATTCTCACACACGAACACAGATTACTTATTTATGTGCATTATAACGATATATTAAGATAACACTTTAAATGAAAAAGGAAATCTATAACATCTATAAT
Organism: Heliconius hermathena; assembly: GCA_013403705.1. NCBI lineage: Eukaryota > Metazoa > Arthropoda > Insecta > Lepidoptera > Nymphalidae > Heliconius > Heliconius hermathena. Next base: position 524,043 of record JAAIXJ010000078.1, read on the forward strand.
TATGAATATTTGAAGATAAATGTTATAATCATATTACATAGATAGTTATTATATATTTTAATATGAAAACAAAAAATAAGAGAATCGTCAAATTACATATATTAACAGATCTCGAAAAAAGTGAAGAAAAAAGTAATTTACATATCACTTATCCTCCAGTATGTATCATATCGAGTTTTCTCATGGGAGCTATAAAATCGATAACCATAAACACAGTTATATTGTATTACGGTGAATAAATAAATATATATTTGTATACGAGTATAAAAAACGATCGTTGTGGCGTTGATAATGGCATCGCGAGGAAATATAGCGGCAAATTGAAATATGGTAAGAAAATATGGATTTTTTTCAAAGTTTATGTTAAATGTAATAAAATTTATTTAGTTAGTATATATTTATTTCGAGTCTCTCTTATTTTTACTGGTTGTAGTTTGCTTGTTATACAGAAAAGTCACTCTGCTCTACGTTTTTCACCGGCTTAAGTCAGTTGTGTTTAGTGTCGAAGGCGAAGCTCAACGTTGCAATTTGTAAAACTCGATAGCATTTTTTTTACTAACCTTATAAAAATACTAATAAGATCTTTTATTACAATTTATAAGGATTAAAATTAGATAATTTTTAGGTATATATTTTTATCTTTTTTTATATATTCACTATTTTTATATATTTTATGCGAAACTATTTAACCGATTACCATCTGCAGTCACTGCAAGGTGAACGAAACGTCGGGTTTCCAAAAATCTGCCGAGAATAGCTTATTCAATGGTGGAGTAATACTCACAGTTTTATTTTACACGAACTAATGGTAGGTCTATAAAGTTCTTAGGATATTTCAATTGTATAACTATAGAAATTAACATTTTAAATTTAATTCTAGAACAATCAAGAAGAATTTTTAAGTGAATCTTAAAAGTTTTTTCTTAAAAATTAACTTGATTTTGTTTTAAATTACTTGTGGCTTGAAACTTTTTAATTAACTCCTTTTAAGAATAATTTTTTAAAAAATATTTCTTGTTTAAAAAATGTTGAGGTTTTGTTTTATCTTTTTTTTATCAGCTTCACGCTGTATCCCGCACATAGCAGGGTAGGCAGAGGGAAGCTAGTGTTAAGACACTCAGTTCCCCACTTTCCGCCGAGTTTTGGAGGCATTGCGTGTTGAGTGGCGGAACTCAACGCCGCGCTTTCCCTCGACATCAGAGCGAAGAAATGGAAATATCAATGTAAACATATATTTAATTTCCTCGAGGGGGGATGGAACACACAACCAGTCGACTTTATAGTCATAGTTTGTGCCCCTGAGCTACGACTGGCCTCATTAAGTTTTATCAGTTTAGTAAATATTCACGATATTCGCGATAACATCTTGAAATGACTAGCTCTAACTGTACACGACACAACAAGTTTAAATAATTTTTTTTTAGATGCACATACATATAAGGCCGTCTGATATTATTTTAATAAAAAAGTAAAAAATATTTTTATTTAATCATAGCTTAAGTAACTAGTCGTTTACGTGAGCTTTAAGACGTGAAACGGAAAATCCTGAAAGTTCCGTTCTGTAGGAATTTCGATAAATCATTTGTCAAGTCTAGCAGTGTCGTTTGGGTGTTGTTTTTCAGTTACTCACAAATAAAAGACTTTTTATTTAATATATTTACGTTTTTATTTTTCTGTAATTTTTTATAAGAAACGATGGTAAATAAATATTTTTAAATATTTTTTTTTAAGATTTTAATTTTTTTATATTAGTATATTATACAACAGTCATAACTAACTATACATATTTAATTTTTGTGGTAAGTTATATGTATTATGTACATTTTATGCATTAGGATAAAATAAACAAGAATAGCGAATACGTGTAAAGCGATAAGCTATCCACTATTAGAAAAAAAAAATTAAAAATATCATACTAATAAAATGAAACAAATTCAATAGATATTTGCCATTTAGTATTTAAATTAGCATATATAAAGTTAATATTACAAATTAAAAAAACATTTGACAGCGGTGGGATTCGAACCCACGCCCTTTCGGACTGGTGCCTAAAACCAGCGCCTTAGACCGCTCGGCCACGCTGCCTGATGACAATTCTTATTATAACTATGAATAGTAGGAGTAAACTTTGAATAGTAGAAATAAACTTTGACAAGTTTTTTTTTAAGTTTACGTAATGGCTAAGCAAAGAGTATCAAGAACTGCAACTGTGGAATGACATACCTGCAGCAGTGTTTCTAGGTCGATACCAGATGAGCATCTTCAAAAAGCGCGTCTAACTTCACCTTAAAGGTCGGCAACGCACTTGTAGCTTCTTAGGTGCTGCACGGGGTCGTGGGTGGTAATTATTACTTACCATGAGGTGACCCCTACGCTCGACACTCAGTTCTCTAATTAACGCCCTATCAGGGAGGATTCACATTGTAGTTCCAGTCACAATTCTGTTAAAAATATTCTTATTATATGAGAAACAATGAGAACATTCATACTATCGCTGCCATCAATTTCCAGTTCAGTCACACATATATTCCTATATGTGTGATTGAACTGGAATTTGATTTATATATTTCTCATACAAGAATATGAGATCAGACCGAGAACAAAATGTGACCGGCACTGTAGTGTGAATCCTCCCTTAAAGACGTCATACGTTATATAGAGAAACCTTAACCTTAACTTCCCCTTATTGAAAGGGGATATAATTTTTATTATATTTTTTTTATTTAGCTTCACGTTACATTCCATGTACATCTTAATGTACATCTTAATCGCACATCTTAATGTTCAGTTTTTTTTTGTAACCTAGTGTTAAGACACTCCCGTGTTTTTCCCGTGTTTTTTGTAACCTAGTGTTAAGACACTCCCGTGTTGAGTGTCGAATCTGGACGCCGCGCTTTATCTTATTATGAGAGCAAAGAACTAAAAATAATTCAATCCCCTGAATAGAAATCAAACAAACAATCCTCTCGCTTACAGTCACACGCTTGTACCCCTGCGCTACGACGGCATCGACATAAGTATTAATTTGTGCTAAACATTTTCGACATCTTCCATTATCATATAGCACGAACGTCGTATAGACGTTGCAGGATAAGATTAAATTTTCTCCAATTAGGATAAGTTTGAATAGGGAAAGGTCAAAAAGGTTAATTATTCTGCTTAAGTTTCTGTCATGTCAGCTATTAATTGACTTTCAATGTATTACGTTCGTGATTCTATACGAAAACGAAATGGGTCAAAGGTATACATAAGCATATTCATAAAAACGAATGTTTTTACATATATCTATTTTCTTAAAATAAATTATTAATTCAGACCGTCATGGCGCAGTGGAAGAGTGTCTGACGTGAGTGACGGTTATGAGTTTGATTCCCATTCGGGGAATGCCGTTACGCCAGTCATTACGCAATGTCTTGGAAATTAAGCTAAAATTTAAGCAAATTTGGTAATATCTTAACGCTATGTACCATATGGGGAACATTTTAAAACTACTAAATGTTGTCGTGGTGTATGTTCTTTGTTTGATTCCCGATCGGGGGATAATTTTAAACGTGAAAATTTCCCCCAGAGGTATCGAACCTACCTAAGAACCTTTCCGAACACAAAAAAAAGACAGTTCCCAACGACATAAAGATATTGGTTACACTTTTATACCAGTAATAAATTAAATATTATGTTTACACAGTATAAACGGATATACTATCTGAGAAGATATAAATTAGGCACAAAAGGCGAGGAAATGTTAGAAGCGTAATATCTTTTTAATTATGAGTCTCGGCGTGCCTTTGCCATGTTATCAGATGTTTTTGGTTACAGAAAGATAAATTTTAGTCTTATTTTATTATTTATTAATGAAATTAATATTATTATTAATATCATCATCGTGGTAAGACACTTCGTTCGCTGCTCGAGGCATTGCTTTTTGTGTGGCGAAACTAAACGCCGTACTTTGCCTTTTTCCGTTGCCAGAGCGAAGAAATCAAAAGATAAAATATTTCATTCCTCTGAGTAGGAGTCGAACCCATAGCCGTCGCGTCTAGAGTCTACGGTCACACGCTTTTACCACTTTGCCAGGATGGCCTCCAAATTATTATTATACTAATACATATTTTTCTTGATTGCAAGGCTGAATATTTAAGAACTTGTGGGCGTACTCATAAAAATGGTATAAAATAACTCTCGTAAAAGTTTGGCTTGTCGCGAGCTCAAATCACCGTGGAGTCATAAATTTCAGGCTGTTTATAGAAACTTTTAATATTTTTATGTGTTTTAAAAAAAATTAAGGGTTCCGTACCTTATGGTATCACTGTGATGGTACAAATTTGAATTTAGTATCAATATTAAGATACTTCCTTTGGAAAATAATCAGAAAAATAAAAATTTATGAGTATGTTATTTATTCAAAATGAATGAATTCCTGCTATATATAATAATTTAATATAAAATGCGTGAATACACCCGCTATTTTAAGTATATCAACTTTTATAAGAGTTATACATCCCGTTCACCTAAAATTCTGAAATTGGTACGGAATCCTCGGTGTGCAAGTTCGACTTACACTTGGCCGGTTTTCTAATATTTTAAGTTTTATATGATTTTTTACTTTTATAGTTAATTTAAGACATCCAAGACAAACATTTCAGATTTCGTTGATTGATTTATCGTATTGATAGAAGTCTCTCTACAAAAGGAAAATCTTTCAGTATCATTAATAGATTTGTGGTTTTAATCCTCCTGTGATGCTTAACTATATTCCTTCTTTATATATGAATTATGATATCCCCGGAAGACATGTAATAGACAATGAGTACAGAACGCCTACAGCGTTCTGTACTCTTTGTCTATTCTGCATGGAATATATAGGTATAGTAATTAAATTACCATAAATTTCTTATATATTATTGTAAGATCTTTGATTTTCATGATTATTACACGTTTTATATGAAACTATTTAACCGGATTAAATGCGTATATTTAATATTATACATTTTTGGAAACCCGACGTTTCGAATACTTTGCAGTAGTATGTGGTCACGGATAAACTGAGGTGGCTTTCATCTTAATTGTCTCGCGTAATGCCCTGGATTCTTGCAGAATGAACTGACTGCATCTTGTCCTCTGGCATGGACTTCAAAGATTTTATGAATGGGTCCCAGGTGGTAGAAAGTTTCCAACCGTCCTCTTTATTGAAATTAGGATATTTTTGTATTTCAATAGCCTCGCGGATCATTCTAGGAACATATCTGTTTTCCTTAGCGAGGATTTGGATTTTATCAAACCTTATGTAATGGCTGGGTTTATCCACAGTATACTCACACATAGCTAACTTCGATACATGTCCATTCTTGATATCGGAGATGTGTTCTTTCTCCCTAACACCGATGCTTCTCTTTGTTCGACCGATGTATGATAAGCTATAGTCATAATAAGAGCATCTATAAATACTAACAAGAAAGTGAGCCAATTCTTTAGACCAGAAAACCTTTATAGTGTGCAGGCGTATACCAACTAGATTGTAAAACTCCGGTATGTTGTTCAGGCTATCCGATTCGTGAGGAACGGCGCTATACAGCGTGACCATCGAGTCGAGGGGCTGGAGGGGCATGTTATCCAGCTCGCATTTCCCTCACAATCGAGACATCGCACCATGACACAACCGCCCACCCGCTATTCACCAACTACCGAGGGATATACTTCCTCCTTCCGATTCCGGAGCTCCAGCTCCGGTCGCTGGTCAATTAAGCTGAGCTGAGAGAGAAATAAAGCTGGCCTCTGGTTAACTAGGGGTCTCACTTGGCTGGGTGAAACCACCCGAGCTGCATATATCTTCTCCAACCCCACTCCCCTATCCCACCCTACCTCCGCTAGCCCCTACGAACACAACCAAAGGGCCTTGGTCAACCCCAATGACGCATCCATAGCCATGGATGGAGAAAGGCCACCACGGTCAGAGGGCTCAGCTATGGAACCATCTCCCCTCTTCTCCCACGGGAGGCTGAGAGAAGAATTTCGCAGTCAGTAAAACTAACAAAAATACAATGCACAGTGAAATTCCAACTTATCAACAATACTGCGATTAAAAAAAACACTAAACAAGACATTAAAAAACCATATGAAATGGAAGCTAAGCTAAGAAATGGAAGAATCATTGAAAATGATTAAAGTATTAACTGTAAAACAATTCATTTTTAAGGATCATCAATGCTCGAGGATGTAAAGAGCGAAAATTGTTTGAAATTCTCTAATTTGTTACCTTGCTGGCTGTAAAATACCTGATATATTTTACAGAAGAATCAATGTTTTTTTCATAAATCCGCAGTATTTTATTAATATTTGACAATATTTTTCTTTTCGTTAGACAAGTTGCATAAAAAGAAACTCTTAATAGATTCGTCATGTCAGTCCGTCCATAGAAAATTTTTAGAGTGGATGTTTGTTCTACATTCACGCAAAAACTACAGACTACTAATACCTAAAAACTAATTTAAAATTTACAGTAATACATTTTATTCAAAAGAAGAACATATAGGCTACAATTTATGTAATAATTTTGAATAATTTAGCTATCATATAAAAATAAGCTAAGCGGACGAAGCCGCGTTTAAATCCTACTTATAATATATTATGTACTATAATATTAATAAGAATAAATTTACATGGCAATAATAAAATGATTTATTAACTTGATATATTTTAAAATTAAATATAAATTAACTGCTATAAATGATTTTCCAACAAAATCGCGAAGAGGCGATAAGTTCTGAAACTTCAACAAATTCTCATGAACTTCATTAAAAATGTATGGAACGTTTAGAATTTTAAAGAACTTTTTAGTTTAACTTTATAATTTATTGGAAGGCGACTTATATTGGACATACTGTCTTTAATGAATCGTTCTATTTAAAGAACAAAAACAGAAAGAATGTAGAGCACGGACTAACATGTCTCCAATATCTGATTATTGAATATTAAGAATGTCCTATGAAATATTAAAATTTGAGGCCATTGTGGCACAGCAGCATTGTGAGTAACATAAAATGTGTTGTGTCACGCAACACACAATATCCCAAATACGAATCTAATACGAATGAGCAAAAAGCCGAGAAAAAAGTATCTTGACACTAGATTTTCTATGCCTATCTATAAATTGGTTATTCAGCGTGAAGCTGATGCTGAAAAAGTTGAACACCAAAATGGCGGCTTAAGAAGTGTGTATATTTTATAAAATGATTGTGTACTTTGATTTCTAAGGATTTAATTTATAATAATAATAAATTATTTAATTTTCCACTAAAATACTTCTAAATAATTAAATTATTATAGTAGTTACCAATCTTTTTCTGAAAACAACTGTTCATATTTAAGTTATTGAATACGTTCAATGAATACAAAATGCGTTATCAAAAATCTTGACGCGGGGTGCGACAGCCTTTCATGATGTTGGCATATTGCGTAAGAATTCAATCCCAAAGCTAAAGAGTGACATATCAATAGTTTCTGAAACTTTCTTGTGTTGGTTGAGCCCCTGTTTACTATATCAAAGTCGATTTTTGTTAGAATCATATTTTTATTGTAAGGGCGAATAATAATGGTTTTACTTAAAGTCTATAGTGTTAAGACACTTTATTTTATTTATTCATTATGGAAAGGAAAGTATTTAGAATCTTATAAAAAAATTAACAAAGAGAAACCGCGCCTTTTATGCGGTTTTCAAGAGACGTGGGTATACATCCTACCAGGTTAATGCTGATTTTTCTCATGTTAATTTGTGTTTTGACAATGATAGTGTAGTATAATATAATATAAGATTCATGGGTTCTGGACCAGGGATCAGAGATCGCGAGGTGTGGCTCAAAACCTTTTTTTTTCGATCACCGAGTAGCGGTTCTGGATCACCCCAGTACTGGACCACCCCCAGCCCTGGCCCAAAACCCATGAATCCTATCCATTTAGAGGCCACGTTCGGCTTAGCGGAGTTAAAATCACTTATAGTAAGTCCAGTTTAAGAATTAATAATAATCAAATATTCAAAATATTTATAATAAATTCAAAATGTTCACTCCGTATAAAGTAATTATATTGTACTCCTCAAACTAGATACAATAGCAATATACAAAAACGATAAAAAATAATCTAAAAGTGGCCAGTGGCAAGTATTTAATTGACATTATTTAAAAATCCGGTTAAGGGTAAGTCGGAACGCTCATCGAGTTTTTCTATACCAATTTTAGGATTATAGGTCAACGAGAAGTACAATTTAAGTTTGCTGATATATGCACTTATTTGTATGAAATGAACTACAAATATAAGTTTGTAATGTTTTGTTTTATTGATATAGCCCAGTATATGAATGAATGGTAACTAAGTATTTTACACACTATGTTAGTGTGTATGTAATTTCTAGGTAAAATAGCAAGAATTTCGAAAGTACCCAGTGCAAACATCTGCATACATATATCTTTCCTTGAATAATTTCATAAAAAAGTTTTTTTTTTAATAAAATAATAACCTTTGCCTAATCTTGTGCATAATTCACCAAACATATTTAATATTTCTAAATATATTTACTTCCTTACTTGAAAATGTTAAAAAAGGTTAAAATATGTTTTGTCACATATTTTTTTAAACATGCCACAACACTAAATAACTACCACTACAAATAATTTAATCTTACAATGGCCCAATTGAAAGCACCAAAGCGCGTTAAATTGAACCATAGATACTATAACGAAATATCGACGTTGTATGGAAACACTATAACGTTATATAACGATAGTGACAATGGGGATCCGTCTATCCGTTTCCATGGGAACGGGTGGGTTGACCCCCCTAACCTTGTCACTGTATTGAACCAGTAACCTAATTAAATAAAATCCTACGTTGTATTCTAGAATAATCGCTATTATATTTTCTATATAGATATTTGTATGTTTGTATGTGTGTGTAAATGTTGTTGCGTTGCTTAGATATTTTTGATTATATATAAAAATATGGGCACAAATTTGCCTCTCTCAGAAAAACCTAAATTTTTTAGGGTAAGTTACAACATGTATAGTCGATTAGACAAAGGGAATCTAATATTAAGACACTCTGATCTCCATATACAGACAAAGACATGTTGAGTGGTGGACATAACACCGCACTTTATCTCGTTACCATGAAAACCATATCCAAAATATTATCTTTTTTAACAGTAAGTAATTGTTTTTCATTATAATTTTGCTTCAGCTTCAGCTTCACGCATTATCCCACTAGACTGGCGTCAGAATTTTGGAGTTGCAAAGTTACTGACCAATATTTTTTTTCGTCATAGAAATAAAATCTGTATTGCAGTGGCTTCTTGTCTTACAAATAAAAACGATTATACGGATAAGGGCGAAAATAACACCAACCTATACCTATACTTGTTGTAAGGTCACTTATTTAGGAAACGTATAACAATTTTTTGAACAGCGGTATTTGAACCTGCGCCTCATGCAAGGCTATTCTTATCTAAGGCTACGTCGAAATTCTTATACGCTTGATAATTTTTTTTTATATTGCTAGTATCTCTGGAAAGAGATTTTTACAATTTCCCGCTACCCAAAAACAATTGCTTATAATCTAAAATCCAAGGGCCCCTAGACCTACGTCATTTTAGCAAAGCTGAAATTTTGAGGATTAATAGTCTAACATATAGTTAAAACGGTATGCGTACTTACTAACTTAAAAGTGGGGCCCTTTCAGAGGTAACGCCAACTCAAGGTACACACTCACCTACGTTAAAGTAGAAACGCTCTTATTCAAATATGTTGTTAAGAATAATATAATAAATAAATATAAATATGTTGTTAAGAATAATATAATAAATAAATGTATATTATTACTAGAACATTTACGTAGGCCTTTACTCTTGCCAGACGTCATAATGTTTTTTTTTTAATTTAGAGCAAAATACCTTATACAGCAACTTTAATTTTATATATATTAAATGCACCCAGACAAATCCAATCCTTCAAGATAGAGAGATATACCTTTATTTTGCTTTACTTCAGAAAGGGCCTCACTTTCAAGTTAGTTAGTACGCATACTGCCTTAACTACATATTAGACTAATAGTCCTCAAAATTTTAGCTTTACTAAAATGACGTAGGTCTGGCGGCTCTGGGATCTTGGACTATTAGATTTATCATTTGACAAGAGAGAATGCATGCATATTTAAAATATTTTTAACTCCACCGTTCTCCACCTGCTGCCCGAATTCGAGATGGCAACGTTAAATATAGGTCTCGCCGTGTCTGAGTGGAGAAATATAACTTACAACCATATACGTACTTAATAATTCATAAAAAATACTTTTTTCATTATAAAAAAGCAAACATTTAACAGATATTAGAGTAAGATAAATTTTCTATTCCAAAATATGCCAAGGCACCTAGGGAAATTCAAACAACGGCCAAAACACGTCGCGAGATAATTATTATTTAAGTTCGTTCAAGTCGCTGTTTTGTACTGCTTCTTCATTCCACGTTGTAAATCAGGCACAAAAGTTAATTTCTTAAAGTAAATCGTGTGAGACATATATTTTATGTATTTTAAACGTATAAATACTGGTTGAATAATGTATTTGATGATGAACCTTTACTTTTCGTATTTAAAAATTAAATATGGTGTTGGATTTATTTATTTAATTTATATGTTTTATTTTATATAAAAAAAATATGCTTAGTATTAAGACACTCCGTTCCTCACGTACCGCCCAATTTTCGGGACCACGGTCACAATGACAATATGGACTTTATGCCGTGCTTTGTCTCGTTACCAAGGCGAGAAGAATATAAAAATCAATTACCTTGAATGTGAATCGAACTTACGACTGTCGTGTAAACAAACAAACGCTGTGCCGCTGCGCCACGACGGCTGCAAATAATAAAAATAATAAAATTATATAATAAAAAAAATATTTAATCAATGCTAAACCTATAATGCAATTTTGCTTATTTAAAACAAAATTTAAAAGCCTTATACTAAGTACTATATAACACAGATGTGTTATATATATAACACATCTGTGTTATATATATTGATGTGTCACATCAATATAAGTGAGAGACATAACGTCACAAAAAAAAATCGAAATTTCAAAATTCGCGATACTTTTTAGATATAAGAATAAGAATTTTAGATATTAATTTTATATATATATATATATATATATATATATATATATATATATATATATATATATATATATATATATATCTTTATAGGGGACGACGGGGGAGACGGGTCGCCGCAAAATTTGACTTGCTTGTACGCGACTTCTTGCCCAAAAACAACACACTAATGATACCGCAGCCACCGTATTCCCCAGATCTGGCCCCCTGTGACTTTTTCTTGTTCCCGAAACGGAAGAGGCCCATAAAAGGACGACGCTACACCACGATTGACGAGATAAAGACGGCATCGAAGGAGGAGTTGAACAAGATACAAAAAAAAGATTTTTTGAAGTGCTTCGTTGATTGGAGAAAACGTTGGTACAAGTGTATAATATCCCAGGGGGATTACTTTGAAGGAGACTAAATAGATATTCACGAATAAATAAAAAAATTTTGAAAATACACAAAATTCGCTGTACTTTTTGAACACACTACGTATATTATGATAAAATTGAAACTGTTCCGTAAGTCGCACTTAGTTATTTAATACAATAAGAATTTTGATGTAAATTAAGATTACAAATTTATAACATACACTTAAGAAATATTATATCACACGTCCTTAAAAGCCTAACTCATACTCAAATATTATCCAATTTCAACAATATCAGCTACATACAGATCGAACGGAAGACTTCCTTTTTTGCAATCATATAATAATATAACGAAAACAACACATTTCTTTAAAACATATTATAATACATATGCTGATTATATTAAAACTGCACAACGGTTATAAAATAATACCGATTTAGCGTTAAAATAACAAGACGAATAAACCGCTATCTCCGCACATTTACCATATTTATATTGCAGTTAAATTCTCATTTTGTCAAGCGTTGGTCATAAACATAGCTATTTGAGGCACTCCGCGCTTTGGCGGATCATTTTGTACGCGGAAATCGCGGAATCGATGTTGTATGATATTTTAGTAATGTTATGATATATTGAAAAGTATATATGAGTTGTTATTTTTGTTAGGTGCTGTGTAGGTGAGTAGGTAGAGGGAATCTTTATCTACTTAGCGCCGAATTTTGGAGACATTGCGGGTTAAGTGGCGGATCTTAACACCGCGCTTTATCTTATTACCAGAGGAAGGAAACGAAAAAAATTGATTCTCCCGTCGAACCCACAACCGTCGCCGTAACAGTCAGATCTTGTGTCGCTGAGCCGCTGTGCTACAACAGATCACAAATATTGGGGCTACATTTTGGTATGATATGATTGGTTATTAGCCTATAAGTAAATAATGAAATGTTTATGTAAAAGCGGAGCACGGGGTGTTCTTTTTGATTTTATTTCCGCTGTCTCTTGTAGCAATAAAGTTTCTACACTAATACTAAGGTTATTAAACCTTTTTTTAACGTGGTGAAAAAGCATGACTCATTGTCACGTTCGGCCTGAGCTGAGCGTGCAAGCGAGAGCGCGGACAAGCCAGAGCACTGGTTCCCAACCAGTGGTTCGCGGACGCCTAAATATGGTCCGCGAACGATTTAAATTTTATGACTGAGGATGGTGAGGGGAAGTTTCTGTTTGATTATCACAGCTAATTTTAATAATTTAATTATTATACCTACATGCATAGTGGTCCCTGTTACCAAGAATGATATAAAAGTGGTCCTTGATTAAGAAAAGGTTGGGAGCCCCTGCTCTAGAGAGACATGTTCGGCTTGTGACGCATCTATCCATTCATTGTTATTTGTAATTAATTTGTAAATTGCTACTTGCTATTAATCTGTATATTAAAAAAATATATTTTTGATTTAACGTTTTCGACCTTTTGCTAATAAATTTTTATTTACCGATAACATTGTAATTTTCAATTAATTCTTTCTTTGTATTATACAAAATAATGATAATTTATAATAATTCAATTCAATTTATAAAAATATGTAATATTTCAGAAGCCAGTCGTGGCACAGCGGCACGAGGTGTGACTGTAAAACCGACTGGTTGTGGGTTCGATCCCAACTCGAGGAGATGAAATATTTACTTAAATTTATATTTCCATTTCTTCGCTCTGGTGTCGAGGTTAAGCGCGGCGTTGAGTTCTGCCACTCAACACGCAATGCCTCCAGAATTCGGCAGAAAGTGGGGAACGGAGTGTCTTAACACTAGGTTCCCTCTGCCTACCCTGCTGTGTGCGGGATACAGCGTGAAGCTGATTTTATGTAATATTTCATCAATGTTTTCTTATGACGTTATCATTAAAATCATCGTCCGTAAATCAACTTTAGATAACTAGTATTTTTTAGCATAACGCATATTCCGCACATAGCAGGGTAGGTTTAAAGGGAACCTGGGAGGAACCTAGTGCTAAGACACTCCGTTCCCATAAAAATGTTTTTGTTCTCCACTTTCCGTCCAATTCATAAAATATAAGATAACATTATGTATTATATTATAAATATAGATGTTGAACACTTTAGTATCATGTCGTTGGGAACGTTATGCAAATGGTTAAACGTCGTCGTACAAAAGTTTGAATGGCCAACATATGTTACTTACTTTAGCACTAGTTCGTGGGTCGTGAACTTTTACTATTGATTATTATGAGGCTATCTTGAGAAATAGGTTATTTATACAGGGTGGAAGTGTCAGCGCTCCTTTTAGGGGAAGAGTATATAAGGTAAAATATTTTAAGCCAATACCTAAAGAAATGAATCAAGATACCTCAACAGTTTTGAGGTAGGATCTTTTTTTCATTTCACGATGTTTATCCATACCTGTATTTCGTGTGACGCAGTTACGCATAGATGTCAATAACGTGACACTACAAAAATACTACCAAAGGTTAATCAACTTTGAACTTTGCCGCCAATATCTACGACTCGATTTTGGAATGAGGCGTATGTTTGCTGCGGTTTCCCTTTGAAAGGTGTAGGTGTGCGTGCATTGTTCTTGACAAATGGCGTTTTATATTACAACAATAATTTTACTATTTATTTTGTTTGAAAAGAAAACTTTTTCATTTTTGGGAAAAAAATATATTAGGCTTTTATAGAGTAATTGAAACTGTGGTTTCATTTACCCTGTATAGTTTTAGGTTTTGCCTGTGGTTTCGCTTCCATGATCAAAAGAAAAGATTCTAATTTCTACTGCACGTAGCGTATTAAACATTAAAACTATACGCCGTGCTTTGTGAAAATAGTTCAAATACAATCATTCCCCTAATTTGAGGCCAGTCGTGGCGCAGCGGCACAAAGTGTGACTGTAAAACCGACTGGTTGTGGATTCGATCCCCACTCGAGGAGATGAAATATTTACTTAATTTTATATTTCCATTTCTTCGCTCTGGTGTCGATGCAAAGCGCGGCGTTGAGTTCTGCCACTTAAACGCAAAGCCTCCAGAATTCGGCAGAAAGTGGGGAATGGAGTATCTTACAGTAAGTACCCTCTGCCTACCCTGCTGTGTGCGGGATACAGCGTAAAGCTGACAATCATTCTCCGAATGGAGATTGAACCCACTACTATCGTGTTCACTGTACTAGGACGGCCTCCACATCTTTTTCTGTTTGTATATAATTGCTTATATTTTATATTTAATACATAGATGTAGTTCGCATAACTACATCTATGTATTATTATCTTTTCATTACTTTTAGAAACTTTGTGTTTCCTTTATTTTGTTTGTTTCATTTCAAGAAATCTTACACTACAGTAAGGGAAAATCAAATTTTCCAATCTCTATAAAATTGACAAAAGTATAGCTCTATCAAAATTGATTAAATTTTAAAAATTTATCTGCAATGGACAGTACAGTTCCATATATGAAAGTAATATTTAAACGACTTCTTTGTAGTCAAATATATGTAGCTATACATTTATAAAATAAAGAAAAGTACTTTTTTCTTTACACATGTTTAATTTAGAAGCCATCGTGACGCATTGGCATAAATAATGTTGACTTTAAAAACAAGACGGTAGTGGGTTCCCACTCGATAGTATGAATTATTTTCATTTCCTCGACCTGGAAACGGGACACATAATGTCTCGAAAATTGGATGGAAAGTGAAGGATTTTGATTTTTTCATACTGTAGTGTATGATTTCTTGATATTTTCTCTGTTGTTTCCGATAACAGCGTAAGGTTTAACAAATCTTTAATGTTATAATCGATAACCAAGTATCTTAATATTAGGTTATCTTGCCTATTCTGCTACAATAATATGCCATTATATCATTGTTATACAGGCTGGAAGTGACTGTAATTCTTTTAGGGGAGCAGTATATAGAGTAAAATATTTCAAACCCATATCTAAAAAAAATAATAAATAAAAAACCTAAATTCCTCAAAAATTTAGACGTAGGATTATTATTTTCAGTTCATGATTTTTGTCTAGATATTCTGTCAGATATTTATTAAGAATTCGTATAAAAATTTGAATGTATCGAGATTCGAACTCACGCCTTTTTGGAAACCGGTCAAGTGCTCTGACCAACTAAGTTATACGTTCTCATCGAGCTACGTAGAAATTCTTATTCGCTTCTTACAATTAATTTATGTTGTTTGCATCTCTGTAGGGATCTTTTTACTACCCAAAGATAATTACTTAGAACTATTGTTTGGCAAGAGAGAATACTATGTTTTTAATATTTTAAAGTATTATTCCACACTTAGAAAAGA
Organism: Heliconius hermathena; assembly: GCA_013403705.1. Lineage (NCBI taxonomy): Eukaryota > Metazoa > Arthropoda > Insecta > Lepidoptera > Nymphalidae > Heliconius > Heliconius hermathena. Next base: position 539,866 of record JAAIXJ010000078.1, read on the forward strand.
AAAATATTTATTAAGAAAACGTATAAAAATTTTAACGTAGGGGGATTTTAGCCCGCGCCTCTTTGGAAACCGTCCAAGCGCTCTGACCAACTAAACCATACGTTCTCATCGAGTTACGTTCAAATTCTTATACGCTTGTAACAACCTATTTATGTTGTTACAAGCGTATAAGAATTTGAACGTAACTGTTATTTGTATCTCTGTAGGGAGATATTTACAAATTTCCGCTACCTCCCTTCAAATCTCCCGTTCAAATATTTTTACGTTTCCTTAATAAGTATTTTTATTTGCTAAGTGTGGAAAAACACTTTAAAAATGTAAAAAAATATTCATTCAGATATTGTTGTTTTATATTTTACGAGTCGTAATCCGCAACTTCGTTAAATGACGGGATAAAACATAAAATTTTATCTTGCATTATTTCCCGTTTCCATAGAAAATTCGGGAAAGTTATTTTATTCTTAATACATTCCTAGTTTTTTTTAATATTATTATTTAATTTGATTATATTTCCTGCTGTTAAATATTGCATATAACATGCCGAGGAAATACAACTCAGCTGTTTAAAACGAACGTGGAACATTTCCTAATTAAGTCTTCGAATCCATGTATTGTCAATTTGTTTGATACTTATATTTTGTTGTATAGCACTGATTACTCTGTACTATCATCTTACTAAATAAATATTGGCATTATATGATCCAGGATAAATAAATATTTAATAATTATAAAAAATAAATATCGTTTCTTGCCTCATACACTCTAAGAATACTGCGCAGTAATATTCTCAATATGTTGTTTTTACTTTATTACATTACGATGAAATATTTAGTAGTCTTAATTATCGCTTTGGTAAAGAGGCAGAGAGCAGCTTTGAGTTTCACCACTCAATACGCAATTCCTCGAGAATACGCCAGAAAGGGGGAAACAGAAATATATTAATAGGAACAAATTATATTAGCTCTAGATTTCTACTTGAGGAATGCCTCAAGTGGGAAAATCGAACCAAAAGCTATCGCCTTTACAGTCACACGCAGTGCCACTCCGCCAGGACGGCTACTTGTTTTATCAATACCAAAAACTCGTTAAAATTAAAATAAAGTTAAATCAAATAATAGTAACGGGAAAATAAGATCTCGAGGCCAGTCATGGCGCACCGGCACAAAGTGTGACTGTAAAACCGACTGGTTGTGGGTTCGTTCCCCACTCGAGGAGATGAAATATTTACTTAAATTTATATTTCCATTTCTTCGCTCTGGTGTCGAGGCAAAGCGCGGCGTTGAATTCTGCCACTCAACACGCAATGCCTCCAGATTCCGGAAGAAAGTGGGGAACGGAGTGTCTTAACACTAGGTTCCCTCTGCTTACCCTGCTCTGTGCGGGATACAGCATGAAACTTTAAAAAGATCTCAGGACATCTGGGTAGAAGCATGTTTTACCATAATTTTAAGGCGGGGTGAACTAAGAACGTTAATTTAATTCATTATTAAACTTAGAATCCGGACACAGAATCGTAAAAAGGTTTTAGTTCTCAACAACCTGCTTTATGAGAATTTCCCGTTTTACGATACTTGTTTATTTCGTAAATGTGTTACGAAGATTTGTGATGTAGATTGAATTTTTAATTATAATTAATCTATGAACATAAATTACGTATAGTGGCTTATTTATCAGTTTATCCACCCGATAAACTATGGTTATAGGTTCGAATCATACACAAAAAAATATTTTCATTTAAATTAATTTAATTACTTTAATTTCTTAAAAATATCACGCCAATTAGTTCCATAATATATTACACCATTTGAATACGTATAAAGCTATCTAAATTTATAAAGCCTGTTGCTTAAGGGGTGGTAAAACGTAAAACATCTATTTTAAGGCGATGCCGTCACGTAGCTCACAGACTTAGAGCTGCCGTTTTTGTGTCTATCACATATAAATACTTAATAGTTAAAAATAGATTTTGATAGGAGAGAAAGTAAGTAAATATATAATAAAAATAAAACGTCAGACTCAAACAAAACTATGCACATTTACAGTAGTACATATTCAAACATACTCCTTAAATTAAAATGTTAAAAATCATGTAAAAGATTGTCATGTGTCATTTTGACTCACGTAGGGATTATATTTCAAAATCGGAGATACTTGTCTTAATGATACATACGCCTCACGAAGGCTTCTAGCGACCTTTGAGATGTCCTAATGGTCGCTAGAAGCCTTCGGGAGAATAATATTTATAAAATGGATTCATAAATATGGCTTTCCAGAGTTAATAATACAGTTGAAAAAAGATTACAAAAATAAGAAACCCTCACTAACACATATGTTAACCAAAACAAACGTCCTATACCGATGCCAGATTGTAAAACACAAATAAAATATACCATGGCAAAGAAATAGATAGTATAGAATAGATAATTTTATAATCACAATAAATATACACAATAAAAATTATATCAACGTGTCCATGAAGAATATCGTGCGTGAAAAAGTAATGTCTCAAGTGCTAAAACAATTTACAGTGTTGTCTATCAAAATCTTAAAACAATTTTTACAACTTTTGCTTTACATAAGTTCCTCTCTACTCCAGCAAGTTGTTTTACAAAGCTTCACTGTTTAAAGTTTAACATAATATACTATAAAAATGAACGCAAAAGATTCAACTGTTAAAAGTTTTCTCCAGAGATTGAGGAGATAGACAAAATTATAGTTTACTAAATAAAAATGCTTGCGCAGCGTTGAGGTTGAGTTTTCGTCACACAATATGTAATATCTCGAATTTCACCGGAAGCTGAGTATCTTAACACTAGATTCTATCTCTAGAATCAGTTAAATATTTTTTTTATATTAACATTTTAACGTACACCATCTCAACCAATTTGTCTAATCCTTCATAAAGCACACATCATAAAACATCCAGCTTTTATGAATATTACTGTAATAAGATTACACATAAATAGGGTTGTTATAACCTTCTTAAATTGCGCGGAATTGACGGTCTGAAAATATAAATATTAAGAGCAGAGGCATCACAAGACTGAGAGATACTTACGTGGGTATGTATACTGTAATAAGATTTTATTTTACTTTTAACTTATTTTTACCGGCTGCTCTTTAATTCAAGAGGGATATTGATTTTCTTCTTTTCTTATGTTCTCGCTATATCCCGCACATAATAGACACTCCGTTCCCCACTTTGTGTCTATTTTCGAGACATTGCGTGTAAGTCACAACCTAGTAGGTGAGACCTTAAGCGCTTTGTCTCGTTTCCTGAATAAAATAATCAGCTTCCCGTTGTATCCCGCACACAGCAGCATAGGCAGAGAAAACCTTTTCTTTTTTATGGAAAAAGACACGGCAAACTGACGGGTGCGGGTCACCTGATGGTAAGTGATTACCGCCGCCCACGGCACCAGAGTAAATCGTTTAATGAAAAAGTGTAAAATCCATCTAAAAAAAATTCAAATTTCTTTCATATTTATTGTTAAGTATTCGGGATGTATTTCAACACACACACACATTCGTCACATTCGTCGTCTATTTTAATCGTGGTTCTACTATATATACATATACATATAGGTAAATATATTAATAAGCCAGCAGACACGCATGTTCCGTACCTTTTTGCAACATTTTCAAAATTATCATCTATAAATGTATTTTTATTTTTAACTTAAACTAGATTTAGAACAAAACGTAATTATTCCTATCTCTATTTAATTTCCTAAGAGAGCACTGATATTTGAATTACTTTGTTCTACAAAATTTACTTATTTAAAAATATACTTCTACTTCTAAAATTAAACAATAACCTTTTTTTTTCGTACACATTTATAGGAATAAAAATAAACTTTTTTAATGTAACAGTTAAGTTATATCGACTTAAAATTCCAACCCTATTTGTATGACCAAAAATAATTGTACATATATACAGTACAACCAAACAACACATACAGGCAAATCCGGGTAATTAACATAGTGAATATATTTAAAATTCCCCAAGAACGCCCCACCGAAAGTCATTATAACATAAATGACACGGAATATCCCTATATTAACGAGACTGTCAACCTCACTAATGTGTTAAGGAAAATTCGTGCTCTTAGGTGCTAAGTAAAGGCGCCTTCTACGTTGTTTGATAAAGTTATTTTACATGTTAAGATATTGTTAGCACTTTGCGATCTAATTTGCTGACTAATAATGACCCTTTAAATTTCAGCATTTTGGCTGAAAGATACATTTTATGATAGTATAGCGGTTTTTGTGAACTACGCTATTTAATAATATTCTATATTTTCAATTATGGAGTGAAATTAAATTTCCAAAATTTTGTGGAATAATTGTCCAAATTTATTTACACTTTAAGAAGATACACAAGAGAATAATTTTACACACTCACNTTGAAAACAGAATATAGTGTAGTATTTGTATATATTATTATTAATTAATTTTATTAAAAGTTAATATTCACTACAATAGTAATGTTTAGAATTTTAATAAAATTTTGATTTACAGGTTGTCGTGGCGTATTGGCATTGCATTTGACGCCGGCTATGGCCGATTACGTTGGTTCTACTTTTATTTCCTCGAGACAAAGCAAAGCGCATTGAATAAATGGGAAATTAAAACAATGCACTCCCTTGATTGGGGATCGAACCCATAGCCACCGCGTTTTCTCTCTCAAAGTTTCAACTAGCACGTGTACAGACACTGCCCCTTAACATTACGAACCCCCAAAAAGCAATATTTTTTGCTAGCTTCACGTGTATGAAGTCGAGTGGCGGAACTTAAAGCAACGCTTTGCCTAGACACCAGAGGGAAGAAATTAAATATAAATTTAAATAAATATATAATTTCCTCGAGCGGGCATCGAATCCACAACCAATGGCGTTTACCTTGTCACACCTTGTGCACCTTGCGCCACGGCAGCTTCAGTATCAATAAATCTATCAAACAAAAAAGAAACTAATTAAGATTAAGTAAAAAATATAATGAAAGTAGTCATTAAAGAAAATTTGTCATGAAATATTCAATATTTTTATTTCCTCGATCTAGTTAGAAAGCGCAGCAATGAGTTAAAAATGTCTAACGCCACTTAAAAATGTCTAAAAATGGGCAGTAAGTGCGGAATCCATTCCGCTCTTTCCACCCATTCCACGCATCTCTTAACACTAGGTTCCCTCTGCCTTCCACAGCAGGGTGCTGTGTACGTGAATCTAAAAAACAAAAAAAACACTGACATTCTCTCCGCATTATCTACTTGTTATTCCAAAGTCCTTAAAAAAATAAATAAACATTTTAATTAAAGTCATTCTTGAAACTGTCTGCGAATGCTAAGAGATGCTTAATGATAAATAGTTATTCGGGACGCCTTTGTTCTATTTTAATATTAGTCACTGCAAAAAATATTTTTGTCTTGTGCCTACTAATGAAATATTTTTTTATTTTTACAGATAATTTCAGAAACAATTGTGAAATTCGTGAAATCTGAAAACATTGGTTACTCCTTGAAAATACAAGACGAAAAAAAACTGGATGCCGTTGTGGTGTACGCCAGCATTCGATTGTAAGTGTGATTGTTGTGAGTTAGATATCACCTGAGGGTAATAAAACATTTTCATTTTCCCACTCTGGTAAAAGGTAAATAGGCAGTGTTCAGATCCACCACTCAACATTCAATATATCGAATTTAGCTGAGCATCCTAACACTAGGTTGTCTTAGTCTGGCCTGTCTTGCCATGGCCGGCAGCGAGACGTCGTGGGATGCGGTCTCCTCCTTCTGTGAGGCAGTGGTGTTCGAGAAGGAGTCGGCGGAACGGGCGGGGGAGGTTAGTGCAGCCGTAAGAGACCGGGCCGCCGGAGGGCGGCACACGATCGCCGCCTTCCGCCCTAATGAGCCAGAGGGCGGTCACCTTGGGGAAGCTGGCCGCCTACTAACCTAGCCCGAGTAGTCGCGCGCAGGTTGCTCCCGCGCGCTACTCCGGGCAGGCCGTCGAGGGACCCTTGACTCCGCGACGTGCCTTGCAGGCTCCCACCGCCGCGCTTTGCGGAAGACTATTGTCCCCGCGTCTCGCGGCCAGTGGCGGTCGAGGAGGAGCACCGTGAGGTTTTAGTGGGTATTCGGACGGCCTACATCTGCCAGTCCGCGAGCCCCACATAACCCGCTCGAGTCCCCACTCGGGCCGGTATCCGTAACAGGATTTCCACGAAAAAAAACCCTGGCCTGCCTTGCTTGCGTCTTTTTATTCAGAGGCAGTTGTGGCGCATGAGCACAAGGGTGCTATGCATTCAATTCCTACTCGGAGGTATAAAATATTTTAATTTTTCCCCAGAATTCAGCGGAAAATGGGAAGCTGAAGAGTTTTAATGGGAATGGAGTGTTTTAACACTTTAGGTTTTTTAGGTTTAAAAGTTAACCAAAAAAAAACTTTTTCCATCAAAAAAGAATTATTTTTATTCAGCTTTCAATTGTATCTATATAGGGAGAGTTAATATGTACTTTAATAGTCTCTCTAAAAATCCGTGTGAGGCGTATATAGTTATGTAGAGAAAATGTAACGAAATAAAAAATATTTTTATAAATAAAAAATATTATCAAAATCTAATTTATGAATCTATACTCAAATATAAAATACGAGTGAACGTGTGTTGAGGTAAACGTTTATGATACAAATATTTATTTAGGTTTGTTTGGAATACATGATTGAATGACCTTATGGTGTATTGGTTACTAAACTTGAATAAGCTATAATAGGTTGTGGATACAAAACCTAGTAAGCATAAGAATTATATTGTTCAAAAAAATCTAATCAAATCAGCTTCACGCTGTATCCCGCACACTGCAGGGTAGGCAGAGGGAACCTAACCTTTCCGCCGAATTCTGAAGGCATTGTGTGTTGTGTGGCGGAACTCAATACCAGGTTTATGCCTTGCGGCCAGAGCAAAGAAATGAAAATATAAATAGAAATAAATATTTAATTTCCTCGAGTGGGGATCGAACCCACAACTAGTCGATTTTACAATCACACTTTGTGCCCCAGCGCCACGACTGGCCTCAATAATTTAGTTTAGTTGGTCTCAGGGTCCAGCTTCTCTCGCCTCTCTTCGTCCGGTAACTGTCAAGACCATCCCAGGTCAACAACAATAAAGCCAAGTCAAAAAAAATTGATACAAAAAAAAAATTAACAAAGTTAAAACATCGTCCTATCCAAGTTAATAACCCTGTTAAAAGATGGACAAATAAAGACAATCTTATTACCCCAGCTTCACGCTGTATCCCGCACACAGCAGGATAGGCAGAGAGAACCTAATGTTCCTAAGACACCGACTCCGTTGTCCACATTCCGCCAAGTTCTGGAGCATTGCGTGTTGAGCGGCGGAACTCAGCGTCGCGCTTTGCCTCGACACCAGAGCTAAGAAATGAAAATATAAATGTAAATAAATATTTCACTTCCTCGAGTGGGGATCGAACCCACAACCAGTCGATTTTACAGTCAAACTTTGTGCCCCTGCGACTGGCCTCAATCTTACTATTATCTTATATATATTTAATAATAATATTATGCATACCCGGTGATTCACTTAATTACACGCACGTATGCAATTAGAGTAATAGCGCAGGAACAATGTGATCAGCGTGCCGCGCGTGGTAACGTGACTGTTATAGCTTTGCTTTGATAACATCGAAGATTGACTCCATCGAGGTGTAATTGGAAAATTTCTGATCGATTGTAAGTAGTGGATTGAAATCCTAAAAATGTTTAACAAAGCGGCGTTGGGTTACGTTGCACAAAAACCTAAGATTGTTTGCTAGGCCCAGTAAGTGAAAATGGGATATATGAAATACTCTTAAAAAGGTTATTTATGCTTTTTGCCTATTATAGAAAAAAATATGGAAGACATGAAAAATCTAAGTGATTTATAATCTTATTATACCTCCAAAACAACAGGGGATCCCAAAAAAAAGAAACGTTTTATTTTTCCGTCTTTTCAGTCCTTCATACTCGCGAAGGTATAATGTTATATCAATACTTGGCATAGCCAGTGGTAATGCAAAATTCCTCTAGAAATCCTCTAGAAATTTCTCTCTATTCCCTTATTCACAACTATCCAAAAAAACTATTCATAGTTTTACTTAAATAAAAATTGATAAAAAATATTTTTTGCATCACGCTGTATGTATTTCGCTTCTAGCAGGGTACTTAGAGAGAATATAGCATTAAGACTCGTTTCCCCATAAACCGTACAATTTTCGAGACATAGCGTTGATTGACTGTCGGCTGAGTTCAACGTCGTGATTTATACATACAAAAAGTCTTATAAAAAATCAGACTTCGACATTTCAATACCACGAATCTAAACAAATTACATTTTCCAATAAACAAAGAACAAGAATGTTTATACATATTTGCAATGTAAATCCACAAGTAGGTTCGTAGTTTGTACTTTATTGGTTTGTTTGTTTCACGTGAACTCTCTCGGTTCGTAGGTACCAGCTAGATAAAGTTTCACTTGATTTAACGCTTTAGGCTGAATGCTAACGATTTTGTTTTAAACTTACAAATATTTTGGTTTATAGCCACTCTGGAATATTTGTTTATGAAACTGTATATTGGAATGGAGATTGGCTTTGCCAAATGTGGTTTGTGATAATATTATTTCTATCGTAGCAATAGCAAAATAGTAACATAGCTATCATAAATTGTTTGCTTTTAGGCATAGCATTAAATAATAATATTTTTTTCAATCATGCTAGAGGCCAGTAGTGGCGCAGGAGCACAAAGTGGGACTGTAAACGCGACTGCTTGTGGATTCAATCCCCACTTGAGAAAATGAAAGATATTTATTTAAATTTATATTTTCATTGCTTCGCACTAATATCAAGGCAAAGCGCGGAGTTGAGTTCCGCAACACGCAATGCCTTCAGAAATCAGTGGGAAGTGGAAATCGGAGTGTTTTAACACTACATTCCCTCTGCCTATCCTGCTGCGTGCGCTCATTGTACTTAAATTGATTAAACTGATTATACTTAAATTGTTATTATTATTAGTTAAATATTTAATAATAATGGCTTGCTATATAATTATCAATAATTATTATATTTAAATAGCCACCAAAACACATAATTATGGCAAGTAATTGCTATGCACTAAAAAATAAGCCCGTTTACTCACTTTACCTTTTTGGAAATGTATTATAGTATATTATTTTTTTCAGTTTCACACTTTATCAAACGAAAAATCAAATCCACGACAATCGTCTCGCGTTTAATCTATCGAGCTTTGAGTCATGAAATATCTGTATAAGAAAATCTTTAAAATAAAACATTTGTCTAAATTTTTAAATAGTTTAGTAGTAAAAGTCATACACACTACTACAACTGTGAAGAATATGTTAAAATCTAATTTGCTCATCGAATCATCCTTAGTCTTACTCCGTTATTTATTTTAACTTCACGCTGTACATATAACAGGATAGGTACACACTTTGTTCCTCACGGACCATACAGTTTTCCCAATCTTTGGGGTGAAAGGCGGAACTCAACGCTGCGCTTTGTTTTGTTACCAGAGCGAAATCAAAATAATTCATTCAACCGAGTTCGATTCTAGCTCTTAAATGTTTACAGATAATAAAATAACTTAACCTATCGTACATTATAAAAAACTCCTATCATTATACGCGTTTACCGGTCGCGTCAATCGCAAGACCGATATTAAACCCACGCGTGATTGATAGTTTTCAAAGAATACTTGCGGTCGGGGATGTGAGTGTTGCGGCCATTTTGCTTGAAAGGACACTCTTGTGTCGTGTGAAGAAGGCAATTTTCAGAATTAATATTATTATAAATGATGTATAGTTTGACTGTCTATTCAAATTTTGGCTATAATAAATTATACTATGATTAAATTGAGTAGAAAAGGGGTGAGAGATTGGGGACATTGTGGCGCAGTTGGACTGTGTCGGGTTGCTGTAAACGCAATGGTTCATATTGGTTCCCTCACTGAGGGAAACAAATTATTTTAATTTTCCACTCTGGTACTCAAAATGCGGCGTTAAATTCCGCCACGCACGTACTAGGCACACTCCGCTCCCCATGCACCGCCCAGTTTTGGAGACATTGCGTGTTGAGTGGCGGAACTCAACGCCATACTTTGTCTGCGAGTTAGAAAAAAATATTATTACCTTGAATAGAGATCAAGCCCACAACCATCTAGCGCATTTACAGTCAGACGCTGTGCCATTGCGCCACATATTTTAAAATCATATTCAATTTTTTTTATAGCTTTACACTTTATTTCCTACAGCAACATAGGCAGGGGACCTGGCGTCAAGACATTTTGTTAAGACACAACCCGAATAGTTGACAAAGCCTGTTGAGTGACGAAATTCAACCTAACTTACCAGAGAAAAAAAAGTAAAAATAAAATATTCAACCTAGTGAGCCGGGACGCCATCCCACATTATTTTACAAAGGCATCAAATAAGAAATATTTATTAACCTTTACACTGAATTCCTAGCGAAGTAGCCAGAGAAAAATATTTCATTTTATAATACGGGCATAATGTATTAAATTAAATTAAATTAGCTTCACGCTGTATCCCGCACACAGCAGGGTAAGCAGAGGGAACCTAGTATCAAGAGACTCCGTTCCCCACTTTGTGTAACACTTGGCATAATGTATATGGTTATATATTCAAATCAATTGAACTGACAGTAAAACCGCATATACTATACAGGGTGGAAGAGGCAGCGCTCCATTTACGGAAACAGCATATAGGGTAAAATATTTCAAACCTATACTTAAAGAAATTAATCAAGATGCCTCAAGAGTTTGGACGTAGGATTTTTTTTTCATTTCACGATTTTTATCCATACCTGTATTTCGTGTGACGCGATTACGTATAGATCCCAATAACATAAACACTTACTACTACAAAAATACTACTAAAGGTTAAACAACTTTGAACTTTATCGCCAATACATACGACTCGATTTCGAAATGAGGCGTGTGCGGCGGTGTTCCTTTGATAGGTTTATGTGTGCGTGCGTCATCCTTACAAATGGCGTTTTGTTTTAAAATGACAATTTTATTATTTATTTTGTTTGAAAAAAAAACTTTTTCATTTTTGGGAATTTATTTTTTTCTGAATTATATTAGGCTTTTATAGAGTAGTTAAAGCTGTGGTTTCATTTAATGTGGTGCTGACACTTCCATCCTGTATATGTAAAAACACACTCTTTCGGTCCTATCCATAGCAATTACACATTTTTGTACTTCGTTTCCTCACATAAGTAATCAATCATTGGCAAATCGAACTTTAGATAACTCTATGTATAAGTTAAATGCGATTTATAAAGGATATTCATATGTGGATGCATTATTTTTTTTATATAATATGTGAGGCCAACGAGGCGCAGGGGCACAATGGTGCGACTGATAACGCGACAGTTGTGGGTTCAATTTCCACTCGAGGGAATGATATATAAGGTTGTGGCAAAAGTATATTTGTATTGTTCATACAAAGGCAAATATTTTTTTAAGGTATAATTTTTTATTTATTTATAATATGCATGTGCCGTTTTGATCGATGACTTGATGCCATCTTATGGCTAGTGCCATGATCCCATTCCTGTAGAAATTTTGAGATTTTTGATAAAAAAAATCTGACAGGTAGTGTTCACAGTGTTCATTTGAGGTTAGCTTTATGCTTCCTAAAGAGTTCTGCGATGACCGAAACAGGTGGAAATCTGATGGAACAAGGTCAGGGCTATACAGTGGATGCATCAACACATCCCAGCCAAGGTCTCTCAATTTTTGCTGCGTGGCTATAGATGAGTGCAGTCTGGCATTGTCATGGTGGAACGCCAAGCCCTTCCTATTCACCAGCTCCGGCCGGTTTTTCTCAATAGCTTTTTTCAACATCATCAGTTTTTGATAGTAGAGGTCAGAATCGATAGTTTTACCCGGTGGCAAAAGCTCATAGTGGATGATTCCTTTCCAATCCCACCATACACATAGCATCACTTTATTCCGAGTCAGGTCGCCCTTTGCCATGGTCTGTGGGGCTTGTCCATGCTTCTACCATGATCTTTTTCGCACATTCTTACCGTAAGTTACCCATTTTTCATCACCTAGAATTGTTACATTTCAACAAAGAATCGTAAATGGAAACACGTTACATTAGGTTCCTCTCAGTGAAATAATGTGGTACCCAAATGTCAAGTTGTTGTACCCAGACTTTCGTAGATGACCTAAAACTATTTTATGATCAACATTCAGTTTTTCAGTAATGTCGTAGCTACTAATATATCCACTTGCCCTTGCGCTGATTTTATCTGTGACAGGGCAGGCCAGACTTGAAATGCTTGAACCACATTTGTGCTACTCTTATTGATACCGCATTAGTTTCGTAAACCGTATAAATTTTATTCGAGGCATTCGTCGTATTTTTACCTTTTTATAATAAAACTTTAAAATGTACTGAATTTCTTCGTCACATATCTTTATTTTACTTGCTTGAAAAACAATTGAAAAATGACGGAAACTAGTTTTTTTTTTATTTATTGTATATATATATTGATTTCAGAATGTCATATTTAATGGTATTAAAACCAGCCAGTTACATTCAGTACAGCCAAAGACGTTTTATTACTAATAAATACATTGAAAATATGAAAATACTTTTGCCCCGATCTATTATTGAATATTTTTATTTCTTCGCACTGGTAACAAGACAAAGCGCGCTGAAGAGTTCCACACGCAATGCCTCAAAAAATCTACTCAAGTTGGAGACGGAAGTGCCTTGCTGGAGAACAGAGTGTCCTGACACTAAGGAAATAAATGGGCAGAATTCCTCTGCCTATCCCGCTATGTACGGAATAAGCATGTACCAATAGTGGTTAGTCTTTAGCTTTAGCTTTAGGTATTAACTTTTTTTCCTACTAAGCAACAAATTACAAGAACATAATATAATTTCATGTATTTAGTAACCCTGGATATGGGCATGCTATCTATACTAATTATATTATTTAGTTTATGTTTTTTAAGCAAGGTAGACCTAAGGATCTAGTGTTATAACACTCCATTCTTCAGTTCTCAGCGTAACTTCAGAGATTTCAAAGACATTACGTGTTGAGTAGCGGAACTCAACAATGTGCGTTGTCTTGTTACCAGAGGAAGAATATGAAAATTTTATTCTCTGAGTTTACACTCCACTAGTTTATATAGAATAGATTCTAAAATGTTGACATCGAATGAATAAATATCCTACGGTTGAAAGAATGCAATAACGATGATTTTTTATTAAGTTTATACGTTAACATAAAATGTCTCAAAGAAACTTATAGAAAAACATCAGTTATTATTATTTATTATTTTACCTACAGCAATAAAAAAACTTAGGCAATATCGCTAATGTACCAACAAGGTCACACTTTTCGTAAATGAAATGGCAAAGTTCAGAACAGAAGAACATTTCAGAGTTCGTAATTTAAAGAAAAAAATATTTACTAAGCATAATAAATAAAAGAATATTATTGTTGTCGTTTAATATTTATTAATATTAAATCATAATTATAATATATTGCTTCGTCCTCTATTTCCTTTTTTAGAGTTCCCTACTTTTTAAGGAAGAAAGGAACCCTTATAAAATCACTTTGTTGTCCGTTCGTCTGTCTGTCTGTCGGTCTGTCTGTTAAGAGCATTTATCGCAGGAACGCCGGGAGATATCGAGTAAAAATTCAAACTATAAACTCTGAGTATATGGTTTAAATTTTTACTTCAAGTGAGGATGAAAGGGCTCTGGCTAAGTTAAGCTTGAATTTTAGAAAAGTCTCGAGACTTCCAATTTTTGTACAGAACCCTCAGTGAGCGAAAAACTCGCGCTGGTCCGGTTTTTTTATTTGCTTTACGATGTATTGCGTAAATACATAGCAGTGTAGGCAGAAGGAACATAATGCTAAAACATTCCAATCCCCATTTTCCGCCTAATTTTCGAAAGATAGAGTTGCAACGCCGCGCTACGCCATCTTACCAAAAGTAAATGAAAACAAATGAAACTATTAGTTGAAAATAGGGGCCACGATATGCTACGACAACCACAGGGAAAAAAAAGGGAAAAATCCAGGGAAATAAATTTTAAATAAAAACTTTTGGTACTCAACACAGATAAAACAAATGTGCAAACTTATCCCCGCCTTTTAAACGTAGCATCTTTCATTAAATGCAAGTAGTGGCATATTTCATCAGCTTAATTAAGATTTCTTCGCGAAAACAAAAAAGACGGGGGATTCATTTGCTTAATATCACTAATTTATTAAGCTTTTGGTTGACTTGGACTTTTTTACTTAGGTGAACATAAAAAGAATTTTAAAATGCGGCATTGGATCATCCAGTATGAAATGGTTGGAAAGTCATAAGAATACGATTCGCCGCGTTGAGTTGCACCACTACACGCTCAATATCTTAAATATCGATCGAAAAATGGAAAGTGTTTTAACACTAGGTCCCGTCTGCCTATATGCAAAATATGAACATATACAAGACTTACAAAATACATGCTGAAAACACAGACACACATATGTTAGATACTATAACACATAGATAAAGAAAAATAAATAAACATAACAAATAAATAACTACTATACGAAATATTCAAAATCATAACCATAATTTAAATAGTCTTTATTGAATCAAATCACTACATTAAAATTCTACTTAAGTATTTCCAAATTACATAGAAATACCAGTAGCTATAAACTACCTAGCACCAGGTAGTAAGACCCGACAAGAAACTCAACAGTTGCACTTTTAATATGTAATTTACAATAGTAGTCTTGAAGTAAATAGTAAGTACGCTTTATATAATATATTTTTTATATTAATTTTAAAGTGGCAAATCTAGAATCACTTGTGGGATTATATTATAGGTACATACGTAAACCTTATGCTTTATGGGACCCTAAAGGATCTAGTATTTTTTTAAAATGAAAGCAAACAGTGGTCTAATTATATAATTGTAATTCAAGAATTACAATACAAAACAAAACTAAAGCAAACCAGGCAAGTTCCCACTAAAGTAGAAGTGGAACAAGCCGTCGCGAACTCTATCGGAATTCATCTTCCTGTTATAATCTCATTGCACATGAAGCTCGAGGCTCGTAGCTAGTTGATGCCAACTTGTTTTGTGCAACTTTGCAGCTTAAAAGTTCAAGATGTGAATCGTATACGTTATATGTTTATGTATATGTATGTGTGTGTGTGTGTGTGTATGTGTGTGTGTTTGTACATTGAAGTTTATCTACAAATGTACTTCTTGTGCTTCTGCTTAGGTCTGTTACCAGATCGAGGTAATGGAAATAATTTATTCCGTCGAGTAGAAATCGAATATAATCCTTAGCGTTTGCATCAAAAAGCTGTATCACTATGGCCTCACGTAAGTATAATATTATATTATAATAATTGATTATTAATTAAAAAAAAACCTTTTTAAGAACGACCTTTACTTAATTTCATTTTCAAGTCCTGTTATACGGGCATTAGGTGGTGGTAAAAAAATGTTATCCGCTATTTTATTTCAGCGGAAATTTTGTATTATAAACAACATTGATTATAATTAAATAATTCCATTGTTATTAGAACTGAAGTCGTAATCTAAATTTCAGCTCAATTGGACATTGGGAAGAGGGTCAAATTGAGTTTGCAAGATTTCACATACAATAAAAGCATGTAATAAACATATATGACGTAATATCGTACAGGTGAGTTAATATCGTATAGGTGTATCTTTATGAAAATAGTGTCTCTGAGTTTGAAGAAATATTTAATTGAAACATCTGGATATAAACACGATAGTTGTGGCTTCGAACCCCACTTTGGGGAAATTAATTATTTCCACCGCTCACCACGCAATATCATGGACGATTTTTTTTCCGGAAATGAGAAAAGGAGTGCTTTAATACTAGGTTCCCTCTACCTTCCGCGCTATATGCAGCGTGAAGTAAAAAAAAATACTCTTAAAACGAAAAAAAATAATAGCAATACATTAACAGACTGTAGTCTTTAAGACACGTCTACTTACATTATTCACAAACAAATAACTTTCCAAGAGAAACAGAAGACGTATTCAACATATTTTTCATTATACTCAAATAATGAGTTCTTGAGTAACGACTAGTCTTGTAATAATTAGCGTCGCTTTGTTCCCATCGACGGCCCATTGAGATTGGCTCGGCCCGAAATTTTAATAAGAACCTTTCATAGCCACGAGTCGTTGCCTTCTAAGAATTGAATTAAACGTTTTAAAAATCAACGCCTAGCCAATTTTGTATTACTTTGCTGTTCCCTTTTTTTCTTTTTGGATAAAAAGTATTACATATTTTACAAATTTTGGATTTAATAATGTTGCATTATTTTATTTTATATTTAATTTAAAATGGTATGAGTAAGTAGCATTGCAATTTTTTTACTATTGGCAACCCTTATCACGCGCTATGGGTGATATAAATAGTGATCAGTATATTATATTGATCACTATTTACATAAAGTTTCGTTCGCCAGATTCTAGAAAATTAAAATTATGTTATTTTAAAAATAACAAAAATTGATAAATCAGCTTCACGCTGTATCCCGCGCACAGCATGGGCAGAGGGAACCTAGTGTTAAGACACTCCGTTTCCCACTTTCTGCCGAATTCTGGAGGCATTGCGTGTTGAGTGGCAGAACTCAACGGCGCTCAACCCCTCAACACCAGAGCGAAGAAATGGCAATATAAATTTAAGTAAATACAAACAAATAATAAATACCAACAATAAATAAAAAGAGATTAACAAAAATTTATGTACTTTAAATATATAATATCAGGTTGTAGAAATTTTATTCACTCAAAAAGAACAAGGTTCGCTTATATTGGGCTTAAATACTAATATATTACTACTAACAAATTTCCAGTGGTCGCGTGTAACAAATTATTAGGTATTATTTTAAAATAAATAAATATTAATAAAGCAAGGAGTACACATATTATATAATTTGATTTGATTTTAAATATATAATATACTTTCTATTTTCTAAATAAAAGTTTCTTTACACTTAGGCTATATTTATTCATTAAATGAACGACAGAGGAGGACAGGAGGAACTCATTTATCATTCTATTGTGTAAATTTTATATAATGGTACCTAAATAAAAATAGAAACTGTGCTTTTTTGTGTACTTCGTCTTTACAAAGACCAATATCTTATCTATATAAGTATTAAAAAGTAAGTTGAAACTATTTTTTTATTCAATTTTAATATAAAATAAAATTGGTAAGGCATTTCAACGCGACGGTTGTAGGTTCAATTTTCACTTGGGCAAATTAAATATTTTCATTTCTTCGCTTTGATAACAAAACGCGGCGTTGAGTTCCGCCACTCAACACGCCACGCAACACATGTCTTAATGGAGAATGGAGTGTCTTAATACTGCGTTCCCTTTGCCTACTTTGGTGATGTGGTGATGAGCAGGATATACACAACATACAACCTTGGCGTTTACAGTCACTCGCTTGTGCCTCTGACCCACGACATTCATATTTTACCAATAAAGAAATATAATCTTAAATAAAAACAACAAAAATCAACACTTATTTACGCAACTAAACGCTGCAGAGAACATAATTATAACTCTAATACACAAACTTCATAATATGAAAAGATATTAATCCGCCAGTACATACATACCTAATATAACTGTGTGAATAACCGTACACAAGTTTCATGAAGCTAAGAAGTTCTTCGAGAGCCTTTTAAAGCTACTCAAGTATACGGGGCGTGAGAACAAACGTGATAAATCTGTACTTCATTTGTAACTTCAAGTTTGAATTTAATACTAATTTTATAAATTTTAATTGGTCTTTGTAGTAATTCCTGGTTTGGTATCTATTATTTTTTTATTATATCTCCTCAATTTTCATTGAGCTGAGCGAAGAGAGGCTCTTACTGGTCAAAAGTGTGTTTCGTTGTAATGCAACTCCTCTTACGCCCAGTATTAATAACCTATCTCCAACGTCAATCTTAGATTGTTTCATACATCTATCCAATCCAGAGATTGGATAGATGTATGAAACAATCTAAGATTGACGTTGGAGATAGGTTATTAATATTGGGCGTTAGACCGTTAAACCTACATCTCTGAAATTTTGCAGGAACGTCGTGGACGACACGGTGATCCCAGCGAAGTAGTTTAGTGATAATTTTAATTGGAGTTTTTGAGTAAGTGGTCAAAATGTGTCCCATAGACTTAAGCGTTCCACGGTTTGACATTCACACGCACCGATTGAACTTTGACTAACCTAACCCAGCGCAAGCGCACAAAATAGAAAATTTCGCAAAATTTTGCGCAACATAGCTTCGCCCAGCTCCACTGCGGATCCTAGTATCTACTACAATATGTTTTTTAGCTTCACACTGTACTCCGCATATAATAAGGTAGACAGAGGAAACCTGAGAGCCGAGTGTTAAGACACTCCGTTCCCATTAAGACAATTCCGTTTGCCACTTTCCGCTTTTTTAAAGCATTGATTGTTAAGTGGCAGAATTAAACGGCCCGTTTTCTCTTTTTACAAGGGCGAGGCAATGAAATTATTAATTCTTCCAATTAGGAATCGAACTCACAACCATGGCTTCTAATCACGTGGCTTTCTGTACTGGTGAAATCTGCCTATTAAACAAACAGATATTAAAATTTTCATGTCAATTTAAAATTTCTGATTATTTTCCTTTTTTTTCCCAAGCACAGCAAAACCATACAACTAAACAAGAAAATAAATTTAAATAATTATATTTTTTTTCTCAATAGCGCCATAGTTTGTTAGGTCCCAACTAATCATTAGTAGTAACTAACGGACAGTAGTCCGTAACTCCACTATGCGGAATGTAAAAACTTTCCGCCTCTCAACTCTCGACGTACTTCCGCCGAGATCTTTTTAAATAAACTTAGTGAATGGAAACATTTAATTCGTTTTCAGAGTTGTGTACTTTCTCTTTGGCTATATAATTGTAATTGCGAGTTAAATTTTGTCCGTGATTATTCACGATGATTTTTTATTAATTTAACAATTTGTTTCATAGCAAATTTTTTTTTCAGGTCTTTTTTTAATTTTTACATTTCTGTTGTGTTGTTACTTTACCTTGTGTGTTAAGAAATTAAGTAATACATTATTTTATGGCATCGAATGTGGTTACCTTTAATTAAAAATATTTATTTAAAAAAAAAACGTACCTTTTAGTTAACTAATAGTGAAATATTAAGTTGGAATGACTGGGTGTAAATCGCTCAAAATGTTGTATACAACCCAAAAAATTTTATACAAACAAACATATATTATTATTTGGATCGCATAATTATTTTTGTGTTGGATAGTCCATTTATGTAGAAAGGTTATAGGCTATATTATGTCACGTTTATAGTTACTAAAGATGCTTACGTAGGTCTTTATGAATTCTACAAAAAAAATTGTTTCTATATATCATAAATTCATATCTCCGATGTAATCAAGTTTACGATTACATCGGAGACAATAACAATTTTTTTTGTAGAACTCATAAAGACCTACGTAACCATCTTTAGAAACTATAAACGTGACATAATATAGCTTATAACCTTTCTAAATAAATGGACTCTGACACTAGAAATATATCATACACAACTCACAGTTATTTTTATTTCACCATAGAGCCAAAGTCACAGATAAACACAAGCTTAATATATATTTATGTAAGTATTCATCTTTTCACTTGCTATTCTACATAATAATCAAACTGACATACCCATTTATTGGCTCGTTATCTCAAAAAGCCTGCCAAAATCGTCAAGTCCACTCTACAGTTCCCCCACAACATATCGGGGCGGTTGAATTTAAACATAACTTGTTGCGTCTGGCTGCTTGCCAAGGGATAAATCTGATATGCTTTAAACATTTATAGCGTCTGTGTAAGTGATTATTTAATTTAACATAAATAAATAAATCAGCTTCACGCTGTATCCCGCACACTGCAGGGTAGGCAGAGGGAACCTAGTGTTAAGACACTCCGTTCCCCACTTTCTGCTCAATTCTGGAGGCATTGCGTGTTGAGTGGCAGAACTCAACGCCGCGTTTGTCCTCGACACCAGAGCAAAGAAATGGAAATATAAATTTAAGTAAATATTTCATCTCCTCGAGTGGAGATCGAACCCACAACCATTTGGTTTTACAGTCACACTTTGTGCCCCTGCGCCACGACTGGCCTCTTAATTTAACATGTGACAATATGGAATGAAATATTTTATTCCTCCGAGTGAGAGTTCAGCGTAACAATAGAGAAACAGTTTTATGTATAAACAAAATAGTTTTTGCAAAAAAAAATAAGTTAAAGGGTAGTATTAAAAAGAATCACAAATGTCAAACTCCTATACATTTTTTAAATGCAACAAGTTCTAATAGTTCAACATTCAATAACATCTCTTACGAACTAAAACACTGCTCTGGAGACTGAAAACGGTCGATACCCTGTCCAACATCACATCCCACGCATCCTATACACATGTATGGGCCTCAGTATTACTATACAAGAAAAGACCAGGTTGGTCTCGAAAGTATGAAGAGTATGAAAATAGGTCCCTGAATAGCACATTATATCAGAATAATATATTTAATGCGATTAAAAAAGACTTGAGGCCAGTCGTGGCGCAGCGGCACGAGGTGTGACCGTAAAATCGACTGGTTGTGGGTTCGATCCCCACTCGAGTAGATGAAATATTTACTTAAATTTATATTTCCATTTCTTCGCTCTGGTGTTGAGATTAAGCGCGGCGTTGAGTTCTGCCACTCAACACGCAATGCCTCCAGAATTCGGCAGAAAGTGGGGAACGGAGTCGTCATCGTCTTAACGCTAGGCTCCCTCTGCCTACCCTGCTGAGTGCGGGATACAGCGTGAAGCTGATACAAAACATTGTAAGCAACAGGGTATTTATGTCATAAGTTGAAAATAAGTCGCTCGTTTGCCTTGTCTTTTCTATAAAAAAAAATTGAATTCTTTTTCCACGACCTTCAAGATGGCAAAAGTATGTTCACACTGTGGCACTGTCTACCATTAGTTTATATAAAACCAATCATATATATATAATAAAAGAACCATTATACCATATAAAACAATTACATAATAACTGATTGCCAGTACATTTACTTATATGCTACTAACGACCCAAAGTGGCTTCGCCCGCTTAACCTTATTGTTATGTTACTCGTATATCCAAATTATACAAACTCGTTACATAAATTGTAGCCTATGTGTTATTCTGATGTATAGGCTCTTTTACTGTGAAGATTCATCTAAATTAGTTCATTACGTTTTGCATGAAAATGTAATAAACATTCATCCATACAAACTTTCACATTTGTAATATTAGTGGGAAAGGGTAGTAGTATATTAGGATATTATTTCTTTTTTAGCTTCACTCGCTTATAGATGGATAGTCTGAGCACCTAGTGTTAAGAAATTTCGTTCTCCACTTTTCGCCTAATTCTCGAGACATTTCGTGCTGTTGAACTCAACACCGCACTTTATCATCTTATGACAATGATGTAGTGAGAATAATTCTTCGAACAAGAATCGAACCCACAAACCGTTGCATTTATTGTCATACGCTGTACGCTCATTAGTAATTTCGACAGAGATAATATCTCTTCCGGCCGCGCCGAACTATACATACTATAACTATAATACGAGTATCACAATGGGACCTGATAAGAGTGCAATACTGGTTATTTCGAATGTGTTGATCAATTTCTGTAATTCTGATTTTGGCTATACCTACTTATACAGTAAAATTAGCAATTCAATATTAGCTAATTATAATGATCGATCGAAACTAATATTAATAGATCTTAATTTAACGAAAAACTGTTATTTTGTGTTGTACTTAAAGAAACCGTTATACAAATCCCCGGCAATAATGCAGCGTATGACTGAACGCACGATGGTTATAGATTCGATTCTCCATATCTTCGATCTAGTAACAAGACAAAGCACGGTGTTGAGTTCCGACACTTAAGACGCAACATCTTGAAATTTGGATGGAAGATAGGGAAAGAAATGTCTTAATAGTATATTCCTTTTTTAAACCTTCACAAGATACCTCTATCTTATTAGCTAGAACATGTTTACTACTTGTATCAAACCCGTGACTACCCAGTAGAAATCAGGAACACCAAAGCAACTTCAAGAATTTTATTATAAAGTGACATAATATTTATAAAATTATTTATTATAAGGCGAGCAGCTATGTATGTAAGTTTTAATAACTGTGCACCTGTACGTTTAATAAATGCACCACAAAGTCGCAATATCGCCTTTGAGGGCCGCTCGATTTAATACCCATTCGTGCCGTAGAGCAGATTTTATACTACGAAAGAAACTCTCATATATTTTTACTCAAACACGTCGAAAATAGAAAATGTAATATGCATTATCCTGCAAATGGTATAAAGCAACGTTGCTGCGTATTTTCTTGTTATTTCTGTTTATGCATCTTGTTCTTTCGCTGTTTTTTTTTTTTTTACTGTAAAACCAGCAAGCCAGTGAGTTTTGTCTTTTATATTAGTATATGAAAGTTTTTTTGGCGTCACTCTGTATTCCTTCTTTCCTCCAAGAGGAAATTGAACCTACAACAATCGGGTTAAATTTTAGTTCCTATAGTCAATTATATAAGCAAACGCTTTTATTATTTACAATTTAGCTGTTAATAATATGCCATACACTAGTATTGATTCTATGGTGGGACAGCCAGTAGTAAATACATATGGAAAGCTATGGAGTAATTGAAATACATATATACCGTTATTTAATTAAGGCTTAATTTATTTTGTTTAATGATATTTCTTTAAATACAGAGTAATACATCACTTGGTGTTTTTTGTTTTTTAATTTGGTATTTTTTGTTAATAAAAAAATACTGTGTTTGTGTGTGTTAGTTCTATACCACTACAGGCACTTGGTCTGCCCCCACATAAGATAAATATATGTAAGATTTCTCGTTATTTTTTTTTCAGCTTCACGCTGTATCCCGCACACAGCAGGGTAGGCAGAGGGAACCTAGTGTTAAGATACTCCGTTCCCCATTTTCCTTCCTCACGACACTCGAGATAAATCGCAGCGTTGAGTCCCGCCACTCAACACGTAATGCCTCCAGAATTCGGCAGAAAATAGGTAACGGTCTTTCTAAAAACTAAGTTCCCTCTGTCTACTCTGCAGTGTACGGGAAACAGCGTGACGCTAATAAAAAAAAATGTAATGGAGCAAATTTCAACTTTTTAAGTATAGTCTCGGTAGTGCGTGCCTGTCAATGATTCAGTAACGCAAGAGACATTAAATATAAATCAAGATTTTTTATAACAAAAGAATTAAGCATACGAGTACAAAAATACACATTAATTTCACATTATCTATATCTATACTAATAATACAAAGAGGAAAGATTTGTATTTTTGTATGTATGTTTGTATTGTTTTCACACAAAAATTACCGGACCAATTTCAAAAATTCTTTCACTATTAGAAAGCTGCATCTTCACTGACCAACATAGGCTATATTACATTTTCTAAAAAAATAGAGATCCCTAATAAAAATGCCATAATGTAACCCAAAGTGTGAAGTAATTGATCTTTAAAATTATATCATCGCGTGCGCTGCGAAAACTATACATATATTACATATATTACATATATGTTATTATAATACAATATATAAGATATTATATGTTATTTTAATTATTATCTAAAAATAAATAAATGTATTTTGATCAAATTTATTTTCTTAAAAAATTAACAGTGCCCAAAAAAGCTATCATTTCTCTATGAGGATATAAATAAATAATTATAAAGGTCAGATATTTAATCATTACACCATTCTTACATGACGAATGTTACATTAATAAATACTTAAATAAAAACAATTAAACTTTTTTTACCGCTCCCGCACCGCGCTCGCGTTTTCTAAGATAAGCGTCGACAGACAAACAAAATTTTTAGATATCATTGCTTCTGGTTCTATTACTTTGTTAAATGCCCCCAATAATACTTTTTCCAATAAAAATCGAAAATTGAAAATTTTCCACCTATGGTTTTAATAATTTTCACTTTAGAAATCTTAATACAATATGTATTAAAACAGGAACGTAATTCTCTGTACTTCCCTGTACAAACAAATAATTCACAAATTTAAGCGGGCGAAGCCGCGAGCTGGTTCCTAGTAATATATATATAAATATAATAAATGTATATGACTACACGTTTCATCTTATATACTACTAATCATACACAGAAAATGCTCAATACAACGACGAACCACAACAAAACAAGCAAAATATTCTTCTCTTAATGACACCATCTCAATTTGGGTTACGTGACCTCAGTTCAGATGACCGTATCAAGAGATCAAAGTGAGGACAAAATACACGATTTCATTTCACAAAGCGCTGTAATCTGTTTGGCGGTCAAATACCAAGAGATCAATCGTTTTTACCAATTTACCTCCTTTGACTGTTACAAAGTTATTAAGGTTATTGCGAATGTCCATATTGAATATTAATGAATTCGGTGTTTGTACAGAGTTTTTCGAATTAATATTTACTTCTGTATTAACACGTAATGGCCGTAGGATGTTCCTATATATACCTATGTACACGGTGTTAGGTACTGCTACTCTACGCAATTGTAATTAGTTAAGCTTAATATATTTTAATTCTATAGTAATGATATATGTACATGCTTTCACACTATATCCCGCATATAGTAATTAGGATACGCAAAGACATTTTCAATTGTTAAGTTGGCGGAACTCAACGCCGCGCTTTATCTTCTCAGAACAAGGAAACGAAATTAATTCATTCCCTCGAATGAAAATCGCACCCAAAGCCATCGCGTTTACAGTTAGACGCGGTGACAGCTTAAACCTATAGTTTTAATATTTATTTATTTTCCATTTTTTATAGATATTAAATAAATAAACAATATTATATATTTTCAAGCATTATACAACAATATTTTAGTTTATAGAATACAGATTTAACACTGTTTATTCTAGTCACGTATCCCACTTCTAGCTACTGGACTTAATGAAGCATTTGTCCTTTTACTGCTTTTTGATAGCAGTCCCTATGGGACTGTAAACATACTGTAGTAAATATTGCCTTACGATTGGGTGCTGATAAAATCTAACCTTTTTGAGAATAAAGGTGACTGGGAATTAAATACAAACATAATTATATATACAAATACATACATAAATGTAAAGGATACCATCGAATGAGTTTAATTTGGAACAATGGCTTAAAATTAGATTTCTTACTGTGGTTTTTTTTTCTTTTTTATAGCACCTTGGATATAGTAGGGTAAGCAGAGAGAACTTGATGATAGGACACTCCGTTCCCCATTTGACATCTAAGTTTTGTGACATTACATGTTGTGTGGCAGAAATCAACATCACTCTTTGTCTTCATACCGCAACAAGGAACTAAAAATAATTCATTCACCCGAATAGAAATGGAACGCCGTGTTTACAGTCGGACGTTGTGCCATTGGGCCACGACGGTGTCGAAAAATATATGTATTTAAAAAATATTTTTATTTTCATAATCTAACAAAATCAAGTAGATGCCTTTACAATGCCTTTGAAATTGTCAGAATGTGAACTGAGATCTATACAGTAGTATATTACTCACGTTTTATCTAAGTCACATATAATAAAAAGATGTAATATTCTGTAATATTGCTACAATGACAGATCACATGTTATTCAGGATAGCATGTGACATGGGAGCAGTTATAGAAAAAAAGTCAGATAGCAACAAGCGTTTCGGACCTAAAGTTATAAATTGAATTTTATCTAAACTAGTAAGTAGGTAACGGGGTGTCCTAATATTAGGTTTCCTGTGGCTACCCTATTTAATATAGTAAATATAACAAGTTAATATTAGTATATGAAAAGCTGCCGAAAATTGGTACAGACTAATTATTATTAAATAAAGATTTTTTAACTTCGCCCTGTAGATATCAGAAGCAGAGGGAAACTAGTGTTAAATCAGCTTCACGCTGTATCCCGCACACAGCACGGTAGGCAGAGGGAACCTAGTGTTAGGACACTCCATTCCCCACTTTCCGCCGAATTCTGGAGGCATTGCGTGTTGAAATAGTGTTAAGACATCCATTATTCACTTTTTTTCTACTCCATTTTCGAGAAAACGCGTATTGATTCACTGAACTCTCGGAGCGTTGTCTTGTTACAAAAGCGGGTAAATAAATAAAAATCTTCCAAGTGAAAATGGAACCCACTAACTTTTATGTATCTAGTCAGTTGCTAAGCCGATGCGCCACGACGGCCTTTCGAAAATGGTTTCCTAAGCCACAAAAATACAAAATATATGGATACAGTACAAAATAAGCAGAAAATTATAACAAAATTCGTTGACAAACCATAATTAATTAAATAAATCATTTCAACCCTTAAGAACGGGCGAGGGCTGAATTAATCTGACGAGGCGGATCTTTTTCATTAGTCTTTTTTTTTATTTCTTATCTTTGGCCTTGAGTAATTAAATTTTCCTTTACGTCCAACTTTAATTGGTATCATTGGTACGAAAACAAGGTTCCTTAGATGTCGATGTAACTTGGTTTAGATGTTTTAATATTGTTAATGCAATCTTAAATTAATGTACGCACAATGTAAAAGTTTAAAGAGATGGTTCTTATATATAATATAACATTATAATAAGATTAAAATAGTTATTATGTAACAATTTTTAAAACTCTATAAAAATATTACAACCATAAACTTACTATTAAAGAAAAAAAATTATACAAAGTAAGTTAATCGTTAGTAACTTCAAAAACACTATGAAATATGACAAAATTCATATAAAATAACAAACAAACCAACTATTGTAAAACATTATTAAGTGTGTCTGTGTATGTTCCGTTTTCCTCTATCTGCTGAACTTTATTCGGCGGAGGGTGGGGAGTGTGTGATGCCGTCAGCAACCATATAAAGTCCCTTTTTTAGCTTTACGCTGTATCCCGCACATAGTGGGATAGGCAAAGCGAAAACGGGAACCTAATAGTGTTAAGACACTCCGTACTCTATATAAGATACTGCATTCCCTACTTTCTGCCGAATTACAGTGGAGAGCCTCAACGTCGCGCTTTGCCTCATTACCAGAACTAAGATTTCTACAGAACAGTATTGTACAGCAGTGTATTTATATATAATTATTATTATTAATTAATTATGAAATTTTCATTATCATCATTATTAATAAAGGGATATTAGTCAGAAACAAATGTGTTGACATGCTAGCAAAATGTAATTAAATTGATTTATCGTATCGATCAGCCATTAATTGTGTATACTTTATAATAAACCTCCCGGGTCATTTTAATAAAGTATTTTAAACATTTTACTTTTAAAAAAAGATGTAAAATATATTATTTTTGATATAGCGGGATTCGAATCCACACCTCTTGGAAACCGTCCAACAGTTCGGTTACGTATTCTAAATACAAAAGCTTTTTTTTTCTTAGTATGGAATAACATTAAAAAATGTTAAAAATATTTCGTCGGATGTTTATAAACATTTATTTTTATTTGATGAATATCATACGTATTGTAGGTTCGATCCCCATTCGCGAGAATGACTGGATATATTTTAATTATTTTCATTTTCTCTATCTAGTAGTGCGGAGTAGAGTTATGCTAGAAAACTAAAAATCCTGAAAATGAAAATAGAACTGTTTCTTCCAAAAAACGTAACCGGGTGAAATTTAATATTTGTAGTATACTACAAATATTAAATTTCACCCGACAATACGAAATCGTAATCATCGTGCTTGGCAACTTCAACTGCGCGACTGCGATATTGTCAAATTTATTTTGTTATATCGTAACGTATTTAGGATTTTATTATAAAGAAAATAAAGAAAACTTCTCCATATATATTTTTTAATTTTACGCTTTTACCCTTCTTTATTCATTACTATAAAAAAATTTTAGTCATGATAGGCTACCTCGATTCCCTACTTCGATTTGCGCTCGCGGGGATTATTAATTAGTAACTTTTATTTTTTCGATCTGGCAACAAGGCCAAATGTGAGGTTAAGTTCATACCATATGGTATGCAAACGCAGCGCACAGTATGAAGACACTTCTTTCCAAATTTTCCGCCCAATTTCCTAGACATTGTGTGTTGAATGGTGAAACTTAACCTCACCTTTTGCCTTGTTGCCAACTGTATCGTAGATATACCATATGCCGTGTTGCCAACAGTATCGTAGATATATTAGGTCCTTGAATAAGTCATCGCTGTTTTTTTTAATATAATGCTTACAATGATATTACTCAAAGTATTGTCCATCATTAGAGACCACTTTCCCCCATCTCTCTGGTAGCAATTGAATCCCCCATAGGAAAAACGACTCATCTTTCGAGGCAATCCAGGAATCAAGCCATTTTTCGGCTTCTTCAAAAGAATGGAAGCGCTGCTCGCTTAAACCGTGCGCCATCGACCGAAACAAGTGGTAATCGGAGGGGGCTATGTCCGGTGAATACGGCGGGTGGGGTAGAACTTCCCATTGAAGTGTTTCCAGGTAAGTTTTGACTGGTTTTGCCACATGTGGCCGAGCATTATCATGTAATAAAATCACTTTGTCGTGTCTCTGCTCGTATAGTGGCCGCTTTTCTTTCAGAGCGCGACTCAAACGCATCAACTGAAGTCGATAGCGAGCTCCCGTGATAGTTTCATTAGGTTTAAGCAGCTCATAATAAATTACGCCCTGCTGATCCCACCAAATGCAGAGAAGAAGCTTAGAACCATGGATATTTGGTTTTGGCGACGATGTTGATGCGTGACCCGGCATGCCCCACGATTTTTTTCGCTTTGGATTGTCGTAGTGAATCCACTTTTCATCCCCAGTGACGATACGGTGCAGAAAACCTTTTCTCTTTTGCCGTTGAAGCAACAATTCACACATGAGAAAACGTCGTTCTACGTCTCTCGGCTTCAACTCATACGGCACCCAATGCCCTTGCTTTTGGATCATTCCTAACGCTTTTAAACGTTTTGAAACTGTTGACGCATCTACTTGTAACGTTTTCCCGAGCTCTACTAACGTCTGACATGGATCTTCTTCAAGCAATGCCTCCAATTCTGTCTTCAAATTTTGTCGGTGCTCCAGAACGCTCTTTGTCTTCAAGGTCAAAATCATTACTTTTGAAGCGCCTAAACCAGTCTCTGCACGTTGTATTCGACAAAGCATTGTCTCAACGAGAATTCTGTGTGCTTCTGCTGCAGATTTTTTCTGAATAAAGCAGTGCAATAAAATTCCCCGCAAAAACACTTTATTTGGCACAAAAGTACACATTTTCACAAAGGGAAAATAAATATGTAGTTGACACTGTAGTAAACACTATTCTACTATAATTTGAGGTTACATATAGTACTACTTTGGTGATTCGTTACCGTACGAAATTCCATGCACAGAGTGCCGCAACGCCATCTTTCAAAAAACAGCAACAACTTATTCAAGGTCCTAATACCATATACCATACCATATACCATATACACGTGAAGTCATATATTTTAAGTATAATAAATAAGTTATTTTGTGAGACATATTCCCTCTATTTATTTTTAACTACACCACTATACTATTTATATTTTTGGCGTAAAACATTATAGGGAAAGGTTTGGATTCTGAACCTACGTCCCAAATATCCTCTAACGGCGTTTTTTAGATTTACGCTAGTTGCGTGACAGAACTCAACACCGCGTTTTGTCTTAGAGGAAAAGAAAGTAATTCATTACGCCAAGTGAGATTCGAGCTGAAAATCGTGATGCTTACAACCAACCAATATAAATAAATAACGAATATAAAGTTACACAATATAATTAAAGAAGTATTAATAATTTTTGATTTCGCCAACTCGTTTTCCATTCAATTAAGAGTTCCTCGTTTTAATGAACGAAATATAAACAAGGCTAAAATGAAATCCTCCGCCTTTGAATTGGGTTAACCATTTTAATTACAAGGCCAATGTATCTATAGATACATACTTTGCTAACCAAGAAAGGAATCGACGTATTCTCGATTCTAAAGTTTGAATGTTTACCTATATACCTATATAAAACACTTCCATTGCTGAATGACCGAGAGACAACACGCTTACAAAACTGCTGGACTTTGAAATCTATTTATGTATATCGTAGAGTAGCGGAGCACTAAAATAATTCTAACTCGAATTTCTGATATTTATAATAAAATATTATATATTTTCATTTCTTCGCTCTGGTAACGAGGCATAGCGCGGCGTAAAATTTCGCCACTGATCACGTTATGTCTCAAAACCTGGACGGCAAGTGGGGTCAATAAACAGTAGGTTCCCCCTGCCTACACCGCTATGTACAGGACACAGCGTGAATCTAATAAAACATGTCAAAAGTGATAGAACTACTAATTCTCAGATAATAAAAAAAGCATTTTCCCCAATTTAAAGTAGGAGGAAGAGCACTTTTATAATTTTCTAATATCTTTTTAAACCACCAAAAATAATATCGATACAAATATTTTAATTTAGTATATTTTAATAAAACATAATATGTAAACGTGGAAGTAACAAAATCAATAAAATGCAAATGCGCGTTGTCAGCGTGACTCGTCTCGGATAAACGTTGCTATAATGAATGTGCAGATAACATTAAAAAAGCTTCAATCCATCATTCTATACTGTCATAAACAGGCAGTTTAGAATTAACAAACCAAGGCTACCAACGGTTTTGTAGGTTTATAATAATTGTTTAATAGAGACCGCCGTAGTGTAGTGGCAAAACGCCGTGGTGATGGGTTCGATTTCCACTCGGAGGTTTTAATTTTATCATTTACTTGCTCTTATAAAAAGTTCTGCTACTCAATACACAATATATTGAGAATTGGGCAGATAGTGGAACTGTCTCACAAGGTTTCTTGTGAAAAGGTTTTGTGTGCTATACCTATACAAAATACAGTGAGATGCTGAAAAAAACATATAGTTATACTATATACAGTCCCTGGCCAGATTATTAGACGCACTCCCGTTTCTTAATAATTTATTGCTTTAAACGAGTTCATTTGCAGTACTTTTACATTTAAACGTAGATACAATATATTTTTATTCAGGAAGTTTGTTATATATTTCGTATTTGTATTTATTTTTTACATATGGCATAATAGTTTTGATCAATTCTTATACGAACGCAAACAATTTATTACGCATTTATTTGGTTATTTCGTACACATTTTTTTTAATTTTGCACACTCTAATCATGGGTAAAAAAGGCGATCTTTCCTCACGTAAAAAAGCTGAAGTAAAGGCCCTTGTGAATGCTAAAACATTTTCAAACCGTGAAATAACACGAAGATTGAAGGTTACTGAAGCTAGTGTACGACGTATAAAGAAAAAAATGGAGTCTGGGGAAGAATTAAGCCCAAAAAAAAAAAGAAAAAATGCGGCAGAAAGCCTATTTTCACTCCGAGGTCAGAAAGATCTTTAAAGAAAATTTGCCTTGAAAATCGATTTGTTACCACAAAATTGATAAAATCGCAACTTCAAGATGTCAACGTCAACGCTTCTGAACGCACTATTCGAAGAAAATTAAAGGAATTAGATTTTAAAGCATGCCGCCCGCCCAGGAAGCCCAAGTTAATGCCTGAACGCAATGAAAGCAAAGCGTCTGAAATGGGCCAAGCAGTGGCGTGATAAAGACGAACTTCTGGAGATCAGTAAGTTGTTATAATTTCTTCACAAATAACACATTCAACCATTATCCATGTTATCAGATGTTTATATATTTTTTTTCTATTTTTGACAGGTGTGCTTCAGTGATGAAAGCACGTTTGAAATTTTGCAGAACAAAACTCAGTGTGTGCGTCGTCGCCATGGAGAACAGTTTCATACCGACTGTGTTGTTCCGACTGTGAAGCATCCTACAAAAGTGATGATTTGGTCAGTTATCAGACAAAAGGCATGATGCGGCAAGACCAGTAAAAAGATATCTTGCGAAATCGATTGATTCCCCAGCTCCAACAATGGTTTCCAAATGGCGAACCATTTATTTTTATGCAAGATGAAGCCTCTTGCCATACTGCTCGATCTGTCAAAGCTTTCTTGGCAGTAAAAGTATCCCTTTGTTGGATTGGCCGGGTAATAGCCCCGATATGAATCCTCTGAAAACGTCTGAAAACGTTTGGGAGTTAATGAAAAGAGAAGTGGCTAAAGATGTGATCACAAATAAAACTCAGCTCTTAGAAAGAGTAATTCACGTATCTCTTAGAAAGAGTAATTCATGTAGAATCATCATCCTTAATTGCAGGAGACAGTACAATCTTGCATTGATAGCATGCCGCGCAGAATTAAAGCGCTCATAGCGGCGAAAGGTGGTTCAACAAAATATTAACTTAAACTAAAATATTAACTTCCAAGATCCAATATATATATATATATATATATATATATATATATATATATATATATATATATATATATNGATATCCAAATATGTCAACACCAGTGACGCCCGGCTATATATTATAAGTATGTCGTCGACATCAATCGATTGAGGCTTTGTGTTTTCTACGATAAAACCAAGCATTGGACAAATAAGCGGACACTACTATATATGTACTCGAGAGCTGGGACATAAAACAGCACCACACACCCGTATGAGACGGGCTGACACTACTACTACTACACACCAGTATTAGGACATAAAATAGCATCGTTAACGTTGACGCACCGCAAGGCACCGCGAAACTTTCTTAATATAATATATATAAAAATTAAATGGCAGAGCAATTCACTTAGCCAAGCCAAGCAGCAGTCGGATGTGACTATATTAGTTAATAGTAAAACATAGGGCCAATCAACTCTAACAGTCGTATATATCTTAAATAATATTTGGTTAATGTCTAACATCTTTATGATATTTAATTAACCCTTAAATGGAAGATTTTTGTTTCACGTTTTAAAAAAATATATTTGTGTAATAGACATGTATCACTGTCTAGGAAAAATGAGTAAAAAAATCTAGACATGAATTTAGTATACTTTTTTTGCAATAATGTGAGTGTTGTTTATAAACTACATTGCGCATTCATTGAGATTTTGCAAGTATGGGTAAAATAAGAGTGGATATTGTTTTTGAAATGTATTTATTTATTCTTCATTATGATATTTATAAAAACAATTGCTTTTTTTCGTATCACATAAAGATACACGACATTTTTGGCACATTTTGAACGTAAAGCCTGAACATTTTGGGAATTTGCACCTCTGCTGCTTATCCAGCCAAACTGGCCAATGACATATCTGATCCAATCTGACGTCTTTCAAAGGAATTGCTTGAGCTGGTCCTCGGAACTTCTTCATTACAAGTTCTCTTTGTATTGTGCTCCCACTAGGGCGACAACATTGTAGCGCCATTTGCAGGTAGACCCAATTTGCAGAGGGTTTCAGCAAGTTCTAGTCTGAATGTACCCAAATTGAGAAGTTGATCATTTCCTTTTATATTATTTACCTTCTTGAACATAATCCATGAATTTATAACTGCGAGGTCCAGGAAATGATAAAATAAGCGCATGGTTCACTTGCGGCTCTTCATTGTGATGTGATAACGACCTATAAATGAATCTAATAAGTCCACGCCTCCCATATGGGCATTGTACTCCTTGATGACTTTGGGGCATGGAATAGCAACTCTCTCTTTCTTCGATTTATCAAAGCGTGTGACTGTGGTTGCTGGTTCTGCTCCTACGTAAGTGGAAAGAAGGTTAACGGGCTTGTTATCTTTCCACACAACAGCACTTACGTCAATATCATCCACAGTCGCCACGTTTTCCTCATAGAATCCTCTGGGTACGTTCTTTTTCATTATAGTGTTTTTTTCAGGCAATTTGCAGTTTCTCAATCGGTTTACTCTTACTGTTCCCAGTGAGAAAATTCTTTCCTTAGCTAAATAGGTGACGAGAGGCACAGAAGTATAGAAGTTATCGAAGTATATAATGTGATTCACATTGCGTGGTACCATTCTAGCTAACCTGGCGACTGTATTGCCAGACTCTCCCAAATCTGGCTCACCAGGTAAGATGTTATTTTTGGAGCCCCCTCCAATCTATGAGCATATCCTTGTAGACTGCAGATGAGATATAATTTGAACCCCCACTTGTGGGGTTTATTGGGCATGTATTGTTTTATGTAATGGCTCATTTTGGTTGCACACATCTGCTCGTCTATGGAAAGCCTTTGGTCTAAGGGAACCTTCCCAAACTGGCAGTTGAGCTTTTCCTCAAGAGGTCTTATTTTGAATAGCCTGTCATAGTCTGGATGATCTTTGGGCAAGCATAGCGTATCGTCGGCAAATTGGAGAGTGGATCTTATTTTTTCAAATTTTTTTAACGGCATAGTGTTTTTTATGTGATCATAACCAAATTTTTCACTCCAGTAAGCCCTGGTGTTTGGAAATTTTATAACTGAGGTGTAAATCAGAATGCCTAGGAATTTATTTAGGATATTTTCATTTATAATTTCAGGATTGGAGATTTGTTTCTGGGCTGCGTATAAGTTACTTTGTTCTACAATTTGCTTTTTTAGATCTGATATAAAATAAAATGAAAAAAAATCATACGGCGTGTTACAAGACATCAATACTTCCGTTATCTGAGTTTCTCCCCTAAAAATAAGGCTGTCTTCAGCAGTAACAAGATTCCGTTTTCGCCAAACCAGAGGTCGTTTAGAAATTCCTTGTGGTCTACTCTGGGGTGCTGCTTCTTCGGCTTCCAAAATAGGAGCGTCTGGCATATTTTCATCGTTGTCGATTACGAGAGGAGGATCAACATCCACTTCATCAGACTGGGCATTCTCACCTTCATCACTATTTTCAAAGTCTCGAAGAACATCTCGAGCTGTTTGATAATAGTGACCTTCATCCTCTACTTCGGAGTCTGACCCGTCTAAGCCATCTTCTGAATCTTCAAGAGTTTCTAAATACTTTGTAATTTCGCTTTCTAGTAATCGCGGCATGCTGAAAAGCAAAATAAAAATCCTTTACCAAACATGCATTTATTTAGCAGGCAATGCGCATTGTAGTTTTCCTACAACATACCAGATTTCGCCTAATGCGACAGCAGCATCAAGTGATTTTCAATGTTTTACAACATGAACATGTAATTGAAGATATAATCAAGCAAATAAAAATATGTTATATACTTACATTATATTTTATCAAAGCCCGAACACAGCTACAAAACTTAAGTTTCGCGCCACTAGAAAAGTTTTCTTTAAAGTGACATTTGACATTAACTTATTTTCAATGCATAAAAATATTGGATAGTGCCAACATTAAAAAAAGTACAAAATTCGTTCAGAAATAAGAACTAGTTGTCAAAATTAACAAAAAATTAAAAGAAGGTCAATTTTATCTGTGATGTTTAGTATGTTGTTTAAAAACAACATTGTCCATTTAAGGGTTAAATATATTGACAGATTACCTTTATTATAGGACATTAAATAGACTCATATTATATAATATTTATACATTTTAAATAGTAGATACGTATTTTGATGTAATAGTTTTATATCATACCGATGGGCACGCGCAGCTTCGCCCGCGTATTTTGCACCATTAGGAGTGAACTGTAAAAAAACCACGTGTTGAATAAAATATTTTTAACAGCCTCAATTTAAATTTTTATAAAAATCGGTGGCGATTTAAAGATTTTTCTATACAAACTTTCAACCCCTTATTTGAACCCCTAGGGGAGTGAATTCTAAAAAACCATGAAACACGTGTTCAATGAAATATTTTTAAAAGTCTGAATTTCAAATTTTATGAAAATCGGTGCCGATTTAAAAAAAATCTATACAAACTTTCAACCCCTATTTCATCCCTTTAGGGTTAAAATTTTTCAAAATCCCTTCTTAGTGGAAGTCCAGATTATGAAAATAAACATCTGTCCAAATTTCACGTTTCTACCATTAGCGGTTACGGCTGTGCGTGCGTCTTACCTCAGTCAGTCAGGTACATGTCCTTTTATATATATAGATTACTAGAGGGCGCGCGCGGCTTCGCCCGCTTATTAGGAGTGAATTCTAAAAAAACCACGAAACACGTGTTCAATAAAATATTTTTAACAGTCTGAATTTAAATTTTTATAAAAATCGGTGGCAATTTAAAGATTTTTCCNATATGTATATATGTATATATATATATATATATATATATATATATATATATATATATATATATAACATTTATAAGTAATTATAATTCACCAAACCTATTAACTCTCATTTCACCCAACTAACAAAGATGGCGGCAAGCATTCTGCGTACATTAATATTGTAATTTTACATATCTCATAAAACATCTTCATGTATTTATTTCCATTTACTAAATAAATAATATTTATCTCTGTATATATATTAATATAAGTCTTCTTTGTTTTAATAGTGATCTATTAAAAACTTACCGACGAAGTATTCAAAAAAAAGCAATAGTAAATAGTGAAAGCACTTATAACTTATCTTAGTAGCCTCGAATACTTATATCACAATTGAAAACATAATCTCACATGTTTTTTAAATATTCGATATAACTAAATATATATTAATTATAAATTAAAACTTTTCTAAACATTTTTAACATCCATCCTTCCTCAGACGCGTCCGCCATCTCCCCTCTCTTTCTTTCCTTTTTTCTTTTCTTGACTTTGACAGTAGCTTATTCAGCCAACGTGATATTTTACAATAATTAAAATATTAATTATGTTATTATTTATTTTAAATTATAATACACAATGATTAAATATAATTATTAAATTATTTTTAATAAATATATTTTATATCTGCGTGTTCTACCTACGGTATATTACGTCACTCTAATATTACATGTTAACGGAACGCGTAATTAAAGAACTGAACTAAACTATTATTTATAAGATTGCATTTATCGTAAGGTATAAATTAAATAATGTTATAAATTATATTTATAATATTTTTTATTATAAATTATTATTTTTTTGAATTAATTATTTTATTTACCTACAAATTTTAGTTCTGGTATGGATCGTTACACATTGAACATCTTATTAATATATCGTAACATTGTAGCAGGGAGGGGAATTTGTGACTGAAAATTTTACGGTTGTGGGTTCGAGCTCACTAAGAATGTTCTTTGAGCATATTGTTTCGTTATGTTAGGCCACCCAACATACGACACTGCTGAACCAAAAAAAAAAAAAACAAATATCCATACAGATTTTTCTCCAAACCAAGAAGTCACAACGTAGATTCCGAGCTAAAACAAAATTTAGTACCAACATTAATAATACTTGCAATAAATACTAAAGATTTATACTTATCATAACTTATGCAAATAAGGATATTAAGCTCAGATGCACGAGACTGTGACTAATTGAACTATTTTGAAAGCTTTAATGAAAGCTTCGTTTATTTATATATGAAATAGATATTTGTTACTTGAAGTACGTTTCAGAAATAAATTTAAATATGAATTAAAATGTGTTTTTTTAATAACATTAAATAATTTAAATTGGAATATGACACTGGTCATAAAAGGTACAATTTTTTGATAACTTTTGATTTATACATTCGTAGAGCTAATCCGTAACAGTTGAGGCCGTCGTCGTGGCGCAACAGTAAATCGTCTGATACTAAATGCTATAAAAGTTTTTAGATTCGATTTCCACTCTATTACCTCACTCCTTTAAGAAGAATAGGCGCGACGTGGTTTCGCCACTCAACACACAAAATTTTAGTAATAAGCGGTGATCGAAATGTTTTAACACTAGATTCCCTCTACATGTAGAGTGCGGGATGCAAAGTGAATCTGAAAAAAAAAAACATAATTATTCAAATAAACTATAAAAAGCATCGTACAATAATTCCATAGAGTAGTACTATCTTACTCATAATAACAAATCAGTCACAGAACAACAATTTACCACGTGCTGCATTTGAATGGCTCATCCATATCCATCCTGTTCCGGACCAAGAATAATGACTTAAGTTTCTCGCCGTTTGTAAATATTTGCCAAGGTCTAGTCGACTCTTAATCATGTGGGCTCTTGAGCTATAATATATTGTGAGAAAAACAAAAATAATCTTTGTATTTTCTCTTTTCTAATTACGTACGTTTCTGTGTAATATATACCTATATATACATTCTGTTTTATATAGAACCCGTTTTTTTAGTTGTATTAACCTCATCGTGGACGAGGTCGTGTTATAGACACTCCGTTTCTCACGGAGCTCCTACTCTTCTAAACATTGTGTATTGAATAGCGGTACTCCAAGTTACACTTTATTTTGCTAGTGAAATAATGAAAATAATTTATTTCCTTGAGTCAATTCAACCCACGACCGTCGTGCTTACAGTCCGACACTGTATCGCTACACAATAGGGTCTAGTCGTCGTTCGCGGTCAACATGATCAGTGTGCACAACCGACACAATCGGGAACTCACTCGGAAGTGAGAATTTGCAAAATACAATAATCTCTTGAAAGTACCGTCAGTGAACTACCCAAAAAAACAATTATATGAGAAACGTCATATCTGTTAATTCAAATAGTTTTAGTATTTATTCTCTAACAATATTTTAAATATATACCTATATTTATGATATTGTTTAGAGTCAACATAATTTGAAGCCATTGTGGCGCAAAGAAAAAGCATGTGATTGTAAACGCGATCACTGTCGGTTTAATCTCCAATAACTCTGGTGAATGAATTATTTTTATGTCTACACTATAGCAAGTCAAAGCGCGGGGCTAAGTTCTGGTATTCAATACGCAACATCTCAAATTAAGACAAGAAATGGTGAGCGGGGTGTCTTGACATCATGTTCTCTTTGCCAACCCAGACATACATATGGATAAGAGATATTATATCATTTTTTTATTATATTTTAACCTTTTTTTCCTTGTATTCCGCATAGAGCAGGGTAGACAAAAGAAATCTAGTGATAAGACATTCCATTCCCCACAATCTACTTGACAAACTTGGAGATATTGCTTGTTGAGTGTTAGAGCTAAAGTAAGTTGCGTGTTAAGTGACAGTAATAGTAACAGTCTTGTTACCAGAGCGAGGAAATGAAAATACTTCATTCCCCCAATTGGGAATCAAACTCACAACTTTCGTTTAGTGTCGTAGCAGTAAACGGTACACCGGTACCATAATAATTTTTTTCATCAAAACAAAACTATTAAAAGTGTTAAACACAATAAAGCCCATAATTATCTCAACGTTATTTGACGAAAGCTTACTTCGCTTGAACAAGTCTTTGTTTAGTCCTTAAGTGGGTAATGGAAAACAAAACTCTCTACTCCATCTCAATTGTTACCCTTGTTTCTCTTAATGCGATAGTTCCTGGATCGTGGGGTGGTACAAAAGTTCAGCTGTTTAGTTGTAATTGCAATTATTTTATAGAGTGTTAAAGACTTCCTTTTTTGTTAGCTTCACACTGTATGCAGCACATAACTAGGTAGAGGGAACATGGAAAATAAATTTTAAAACGCTTCGTTCACCACTTTCCACTAAATTTTTGAGGTATTATGTGTTAAGTTCCGTCGAGGTATTATGTGTTAAGTTCCGCCGAACTCAACGCCGCGCTTTGTCTCCAGTACTAGAGCCAGGAAATTAAAATATTAAATAATTAATTTGATAGAGTGGGATTTCTACAATCTGTTGTTTACAGTCGCACGCTTGTGCCTCCACGCCACGGCTGGACACAATTCATTTAATAAATAGATATATTTAGTTGGCTTTTCAATTTAGCATTACACTTATTTAGCAATTAGAATCGTTAGTAGATATATACGTGTAGCTTTTTTTTTCACTATTTGCACAAAATTCTGTGCTATTGGGCTAGGGAATTTTTCTATCTGCAATTGTGTGGTTTTATTTAATCTGACCAATTTGATTAAGAAAGACATTCGATAATTATTAATAATTAATATTTTTAAAATAAAATTTAAAAAAACCACAAAGGTCTCTTTTAAATACAGATGAAATTTCCAATAATAAATTTTCTGATATTGTATATTCATCAATCGTAAATCCCATTGAGAAAACACTGAAGCAGCTTAAAAAGGACACAAAGCTATTAAGAACCGAATAAAGCCAAATTGTCAGTAATAAATCTTAGCGGAGGACAAAAGTATAAGACCATAAGAAAATAGAATTAAATAACTTTGTTAATACTTAGAAGTTCAAAAATATTAATAATATTTAAGAAAATTAATATTTAAAAAAAGTTTTGTGTTACAGTATACATCTCATCATTTTATGAATCTGGCTATTGCCTAAAATCCAGGAATTTTAGACAATAGCCAGATTAGCTAAAATGACAAATTATTTTGTTGTTTACATTCCGCTTTAAAAAATAATGTCACTGCGTCTGAATGATACTCGTAACGTGACGATTTTGTGGTCATTTCCTATTTAGGGGAATGAATTACTTTTATTTCCTCGCTCTAGTAATACGATGAAGTTTCACCCCTCAACACGTACCATCTCGAAAATTGAGTGAAAAGTAGGGAACAGAGTGTCTTGTCACTAGGTTCCCTCTGTCTATTATAGCCAATCGGAATAATTCCACTACACTACTCGTAAATATGATATGAAAAGACTAAAGTTTTAATTTTAAAAAAACCTTCCCGCTTTATATCGCATAGCACTCCGTTCGTTATCTTATTTTTTCCCTTTTTTTGTATAGAAACGTTAAAATGTACAAGTATGATATATTCAGATCCATCCCGTATGGGATTAAATTAATCTGATGGATCAGCATTTCCTTATAGAATGTTTTCGGATTTCGGAGCAATTTGTAAATAGATTCACAAAAAAAGTCACAAAAGATTTTATGAATATTGAGCAAAGTTGTTATAAAAGTACAGTGGTAGAAAGCCATCACAGTTACAGCTTCTATTCCAATCTGACAGGAATAATTGTACTAAATATTATAAAGGCGACTAACAAGA
Source organism: Heliconius hermathena (assembly GCA_013403705.1). Classification (NCBI taxonomy): domain Eukaryota; kingdom Metazoa; phylum Arthropoda; class Insecta; order Lepidoptera; family Nymphalidae; genus Heliconius; species Heliconius hermathena. The sequence goes on from JAAIXJ010000078.1 coordinate 580,972, forward strand.
AAACTAACAAAAATTTGACCGGAGCGTATCAGGGGAACTAAATTATATGTATGAATACTGTTCGTTATTATCCTTCTTATTTCTCCTATGATATAATTTGCCTATGTTCTTTATAAATATTGACAATTAACTTCCACACTCCAGATTTATCAAGCAAGAGTGTGTGGTAAGACAGCCAGAGGAACACCTATATGATTCCAAAGGGAGATAGACAGTCGAGAGCACAGTTTTAATAAAAATAGAGGATGTTCATGTGAAAACCATAACGATCCCAGAGTTAGCAGGTTTGAAGAGAGGTTGATGATAGTGGAAGAGACAAAAGAATTTTGCAGAAATAATAGAGTTTGACGTTTATGGCTAAAAATAGACACTTTTGTAACCACTCGAAGAAATGATTATCCGTTTTACAGATTTGATTAAGCAAAAGACGGGAAGTAGACTCTTGAATCACTAGCACTTTACATATTTTTAAGAACATCTTAACATAACAAACGTGCCAAAAAAAAATCTGATGAGCATTAATGTAAGTAAAAAAAATCAAAATTAAATCAGCTCTACGCTGTATCCCGCACACACAGCGTAGGCAGAAAGAACCTAGTGTTCTCTGTTCTCCGTTGATCTCCGTCATCTCCGTTGCCCACTTCTGGATCCTGGAGGCATTGCGTGTTGAGTGGCGGAACTCAACGCCGTCTCTTCACCAGAGCGAAGAAATGAAAATATATAAATAAATATTTTATTTCTTGGAGCTGGGATCGAACTCAAAACCAGTACTGTGTACAGTCATATTTTGTGCCCTGCGCCACGATTAGCCTCAAGTAATTGATAAGTGAAAAAAAAATATAAAGAAAATAAAAAAATAACTCACAAAATTTTTGTATGCTTAAACATTTACCGATACCTAACGGGGCTTACATTACAGCCACACTACAAAGCCGTGAACAAAGAATTGAATCGGTCCTAGATATTTTATTTGAGAAGTCGTGCTTGATAAAATTTACATATAAAATACACGATAAATAAAATATATAGACGGAGTTCACCTCATTCTGTATGCAAACTGTCCTCTGGCCGGTTACAGGCATAAGTCTTTCTTATCTCTTTTATATGATTATGAGAATTCGTTATTCTTTTAATCGTGCGTATAAATAATATCTGTAGAGAAAATTGTTTTTTGGGGTCGTCGAAGCGTATCTGTATAGTGTACAGATTTTGACTGTAAAGGTTATGGTGGTTAAATGATAGACATAGCGCGGCGTCGAACTCCGCCACTTAACACACGCAATGTCTAGAAGATTGAGGGGAATGTGGGCATAGAGTGTCTCAACACTAGGTTTCTTCTCCCTTCCGTAATAAATGACTACAGCGAGAAAGTAAACAAAAATATAGACTATAGATGCAAGCTTAATAATAATACTTTCCTTAATTTTGGTCGATCGTAATATCACAAGAGAACTTTTAGATTTTCGCCGTTTGAATCAGAACCATTAATCAACCAAACTATCAAGATAAGAAATAAAAATGGTCCAATGCGATTTGCCTTGATTGATCTTACGTAGCATCTAGAAATAGATGAGGAAAAAGGTTAATTTATATATTACTATACTTAAATATATTAGCTATAAATACTTCGTCATCTTGATACGTAAACAGATCGGTAATAAAGTTCAAGAGTTTGTTTGTCTGAATGCGGAACTCAGGAACTACTTCAACTGGAAAATTATTTTCATAATTGGTAGCATATATAGAAAGGCCAGTCATATTTCAATACGGTTATAACCCACTGCATCCGTGATACTAAAAGTGTCATGCGTCAATTTAATTTAACCATCGGGACAAAGCCGCAAGCAAAAAAAAGGTAATCATTAAATAAATTACTTAACTTACTTAGTTTCACCCTGTATCCCTAGCGGGGTAGCCAGAGGGATCTGACCGCCAAACGGTAAAGTCTCTGCATACTTCTTTCTATTTAAACAATCTGTAAAATTTGATAAACATTAATTAAATTTCCATAGTACCTTTTAAGGTAGGTGGTACCTTTTATAGTACCTTTTATAAGTAACGGAAGTCATGAACTTTACTAATGTATAACTCAAGTCAAACTAACTAGTCACACCATAAAAAATACGCAAAATATTTTTTGAATCAACAAAAAAATTGTATTGCAAAAAGATTTCCTTTAACAACTCGAACCATTTCTCGGCACTCTACGTAACTCTCATACAATTTGAGAATGGCGCATTTGACAGAGGACATCGCTGGACGGTGACGAGGGTCACAAGGAACCCGTTCTTTCCGTGCTACGCCATTTAAAGTTTGTGATAGATGAACTTTGTTAGGTGAACGCGTTACATGTGTATGAATATTTTAGTTAGCAGCATTGTGTTTTATGCAGAGGTAATGATGGAGTTGAACTTTTATTTTGTTGTGTACAACAGTACAGTGTGTTTCTTATGATTGTTACGATGGTTTCGAATTCAAAACCAATGTTATATTATTTCAGGTAGGGGTAACAGTGGTAGTATATTCCATGCCTCGGTTTGCGCCTATTTTTCTAGACAGTTAAGTGCAATTACTCAAGGATTTGCTTTGTTTTATTGTCATAGTGAAGAAAGTAACTCGTTTCCTCCGATTCGGGAACGAATCCACAACGTCGCTGTGCAACAAGAGTCTAGAGTATTTCATTTTGAATAACGCCTAACTATGAAATATTATATGATAAATAACAGTGTGGCATTACGTTCACAAATAACGAAATAATTAAAAAAACCAATAAACCTGATTGCATAATCAAAGTTGTCAATCCTTTAAAAACATACACGCATACGTACATACGTACATACATAGATATATAAACACATTATTATCCTTCTCTCGCGCAGTCGAGTAATAAACCCAAAATTCTTTACACTTAAACTGTAATATACAGCGAACATGTGAAAATAATAAAAATAATGAAAAAGTTATAAAATTATATTAAAAGAATATTTCACAATATTTTCTGCTTTTATTATATATCCAACACTGAAAGTTCAGAATTTAAATCACGTAAGCAGTTAGCGCAAACCGCCACAAGGAGCCGACAGCCATCTGTTACTTCTATAACTTTTGTCTTTATGAAAACCCATACCCATACTGAACTAGGTCTTGCCTGAGAATTTGTTTAAATATAAGTTAAGTATATTGATGAGTGCACGCAATGCCTCCAGAACAGAAACGGAGTGTCTTAATACTAGATTTCCTCTGTCTACCCTGTTTGCGGGATACATCGTGAAATTGATAAAAATAAAAAAAAAATGAAAAAATTGAAAAATGGTGAATGCCGTGATAGTTGTAAGTTCAAATTTCTCATATAGGTTATATTATTAGCTTACTTTTGTTAACCTACCGCCATATCTCGCTTTTAGCATGGTAAGCAGAGGGAACCTAGTGGTAAGATACTTTCTTCCCTTTCCGCTTTTATTTTTCGAGACATTTCGTGCTCCGTGTCGAAAAACAACGCCGTACATTGTTAGTAACAGTAAATATTATGAAAATTTAAGTATTTGGCAATTTATATACAATTAATTAGTCATGGAAATTATTTATAAGTTAATTAGTGAGCTGTTCCATGAAATTCGTAATCGATGATTGTGAAAATTTTACGTTCTTTAAATATATTGCTGTATGTATTATAAAAATTACATAATTATAAAAATAAGTAACAAATCACACATATATATCTATATATATTTAGATAACGTATGTAACTCAGTTGAATAAATTCGGAAAATTATTGCAAAATTAGGCAATTTACTTTAAAAAGGTCAGGTTTCCGACATTCTTTATCTAATCCAATTATATTTAATGTCTGGCTGGACGTAACATCATTTCGAATATATCGGGACGTGTGTGTTTATTATCTCAGAGCTCATCGTGGCAGAGTTGAACAGCGTTTTACTGTTCACCCAACACCCGACTGTAAGTTCGATATCCATTCATTGGGTACAATTAATTAATTTTACTTCTTTTCGTACTAGTACCGTAAGTTTTGAGTTCAGTTCCGCCTGTCAATACGAAATATTTCGAAAATTGTATGACAAGTAGGAAATAAAATTTATTAACATTAGATTTTCTCTGTCTATCCTGCTGCATACAATAAAAAAGATACTTTCATACATTTTGGAAAAAGTTTAGGTATTTCTTTCTTTGCTGACACATTAACGCCGGCTTGGCAGCAAATACGAATATTTGAAATAAAATGTAATATCCATTTAAAGCTTACTGGTGAATGATTGATGGAAGCTGTTAAAGCACTTGTTTTATTTATTTTTAAAAGTGCATGCTTTTGAGAAGGTTGTTGTACCACAGTATAAAAGTTTCAAACACTAAATCCCCATTTCTCCTCGTTAGTAAAACGAAGACTGTATAAGAAATGTATCATATATTTTTTTTGTTCTTATTTTTAAGTAAGTCTGATATTTTGATTAATGGACAAATTAAATTTAAGAATACATCACTCTGTTCTCTATATTCTGTGTATTTTAACAGTATTGCGTGTCTTGTGACGCTGTACCGCAGCGATTTCTACTTGTAGAACTGAATTATTTTCATTTTTTCATTCTGATAACAAGACAAAGCACAGAGCCTAGTTCCGCCGCTCAACATGCAATGTCTCGAAAATTGGGCGGAAAGTACGAAACGAAATGTCTTAACACTAGGGGCCTACCACTGATTAATGATAAGTTCTTAGATTTTCATTTCATTTCCAACATCGTGTTCATATTTTTTTAATGTTTTTATTAAAAATCTTAATTTACTATACCTTCAAAAAAAACATGAAATCTGCTAAGAACTTAGCTTTACCTCATATAAAATACTGAGAAGTAATTACGCTGCCTACATTTTAAACCGCGGCGTAGTCAAAGAAAAGGCGCCCCGAAGGGAAATTATACCACGAATGCAATAAATAGAAGATGTTTGCATTCAAACAGAGTAAGCCATTTTGAATATATCTTTTCAAAGACTCTTTTTAAATGGCTAATAATGTATGTGCATATGTATAGGTTACTAACCTTTTGCTTTCAACATAAAAAAAATATTAAAATCTCGCCAGTGTGAATAAAAGAAAACTAAGTAACTCATTTCTGCTTTCTTTAAATATTGTAAAAATGTATGTTCACGCTATATCTCGCACAGAAAAGGTAGAGGAAACCAAGTGTTAAGACACTCTGCCCTCCTAGTCCCGTCGGGAGGGGATTTTTTTTTATTTTCATGAGTTATTTAATTTAACTCAATGTATAGAGTGACAATCGAACTAATACTGGATTTAATTCTATAAAGAAATAATCTAATGGTTTCAGTTCAAGACTGGAACCATCCGCGACCACAACCACCGCAGTGGCACAAGCGTTCCACTGTAAATGCGACAAGTTGTGGAGTCCCAGTCGTGGAACTGAAGTCCTAGCACTAGGGTTTCCTAGGTTCCCTCTGCCTACTCTGCTATAATATATGCGGAATACAGCGTGAAGTTGGACCACTAAACTATAGCTCCATTATTTTATCTTTATATCAATACAAACAAACACAAGCAAGGCTAAGAGATGGGACGCTAATCTGGAAATATTTAGTATAAGAAGTACCTAATTGATCTCTGCTCTCGACAGCACTATTATTTAGCGTCAGCTAACTACTCCAAGTTTTTTCAACGTTAATTGAAATGCATAATTCTTGTGCTATTCCTCCAGTTAATTAAACGCTCGTTTAACGGCAAGTGACCTTTCGTAGTGTCTCGGGGTTTTTTTTCTCATTTTTTGTACTAGGGTGCTGGAGTTGGAGGCGATAATTAAAAGATACATAAAGTTAAATGTCAATATTTAAACCATTTTTAGCGTTTTGGTTGGTCGGTAAAGGAAATATGATATTAATTAAGTAATAATATGATAAATATTTGAAAATTCTTCAGTTATAGTTATATAAGTGAAATAATTTATAGAGGCTATCGTAGTATGGTAGACGTCGACCATACGGCGAGTGATCTGGTTTTGTTTTAATTTTAATTATTATACAGACACACTAGAAAGCGATTGTTGTGAATTCGATTCTCACTCAGGGCAATTAATGTCAGAGATGAGACGAGACGAGAGATCGTCTACATGTAATATTTAGAATTTGTGCAAAAATGGAGGTCGGAGTGTGTAAAACTAAACTCTTTTCCTTTCCCGCCATATCGTGAAACTAAAAAAAAATATAAAAATATTGCAAAAAGAAAACCTTGGTCCCTACTGGCCTATCGTTTCGAAATTATATGACTATGACTAAATTGTAATGTGACCGTCATAACGTCCTTAGGTATTATAAGGTAACCTCTTTATGATACGCTTCGTATCTGCTTTGGAAGGTTGATTTTTATTCAACTGATATTCTTTTTCTTTTTATATAATTTCATAATATTATATAGGTACTTGTATGGAAATTATCACTCTATTTTTATACTTAGTTTATCTTACTAGGCAGAGAGGTCTTGGTGTCAAAACGTTCTGTTCTCCACTTTACACATGCATTTGTGACACAGCTTACAGAGTAAAATAATATATTTGAATAGTGGGCGCGCGCGGCTTCGCCCGCTTATTTGGACACTTAGGGGTGAATTCTAAAAAAAACACGAAACACTTGTTCAATAAAATATTTTTAACAGTCTGAATTAATTTTTTTATAAAAATCCGTGGTGACTTAAAGATTTTTCCATACAAACTTTCAAGCCCTTATTTGCACCCTTAGGGGGCGAATTCTAAAAAAACCATGAAACACATGTTCAATGAAATGTTTTTAAGAGTCTGAATTTCAAATTTCATAAAAATCGGTGCCGATTTAAAAAAAATCCATACAAACTTTCAACTCCTATTTCATCCCTTTAGGGTTAAAATTTTTCAAAATCCTTTCTTAGTGGATGTCCAGAATATGAAAATAAACATCTGCCCAAATTTCNCCCTCGTACTTCTCTTAATTTTTGCATTTTTGGCTTTTTTAAATCGTGGTGCAGTGGTACAGCCTTTGGCTGTTAACCTGATGATTATGTGCTCGACTACCACTTGGAGGAATGTACAATTTTCATTTCTTCGTTCTAGCAAGTAGACGTGACAACGAAGCGTGGCGTTGCGTTTAACCTCAATGTCTCAACACGTAATGTCTCAAAAATTAGATGGTGCGAGTAGAACCGAGTGCAACACTTAGAACACTTTGCATACTCTGCTATATGTGAGATAGAGCATGAACTATAAAAAAAATAAACCATTTTAAATATATAATAGGATTATTTATTCTAAATTGAATACTATAAAAACATTTGTAGGTAATAGCGTTCCCCAACACATACATTACAAGGCCCAAACCAAAAATTAGTGGATGCTTGCTGTACATAGATACAAATTCAGCTTGCATAATCTCTGCGAAGTGAATGTGCAGCGATTAGCAGTAATGGCCGTGTTGGTTTCAGTTCGTTTATTCTGTAAATGGATGCCGAATTTTAACTAAATTGTTTTACACTTTTTTTTTATATGTCTAGTACCATTTTTATCTTTGGAATTCTTTATCTTTTGTGTTTTTATATCGGCGTAATATTTTTATATCACGTTTATTATCTCCATCTATATCATGTACAATACGCGGCGTTCAGTTTCATCTCTCAACACGCGAAACAAAAAACGACCGCAACCAGGAATACCAGGAAATCTGAATAAAATCTGTATACCAGGAAAACCAAGAAAATGAACAATTATCTTACATCTAAAATCAAATATTTTGTATTTTAGATTTTATTGAACTGTTTGTAATTATTTAAAAATATATATGTAACTAAGTATCGTTGAAACAACTTAATGACTATAATTATTTAGAGGGACACCTAAGTTACTTTTGACTATAACTTAAGTCTAGAAAGCTTTTATCATTGTTGTTTTTATCATAGCAGAGAAATCAAAATAATTCGTTGCCCGAATGGCGATCGAACCCACAAGCACATCGAAGAAGTTTACAGGCCAAGCTTTCCCTACTGTGCCACGATAACTCATACTTGCTACTTATTTATATAAAAATCCGATCAAGTGCGAGTCGGACTCGCCCTCCAAGGGTTCCGTGCTAATTTCAAGATTCTAGGGCAACAGAAAGTACAATTTATCAAAGTTGACAAACTTAATTTTGCGTATGCATTCATTTTGTATAAAATTTACTACAAATATTAGTTTGTTATGGTTTTTTTCTGTAATATAAATACAAATATCAATTTTTCTATTTTTTTCTTCATTTCTACAGAAATTTGTTACTTGTTATCAGATATAATTCTAAATAAACCGTAAATACCCTATAAATTTTGATTATGCGGCGAATAAAGTTATGAAATTGTTTGTATGCAATATTTTCTATGAAACATTATACGTCTTTTAATTATTCGGATTTTTGCCTTATTTGTACTGCAAGATCTCACTTCGTGCAATATTGCATAACTATAGGTCCACAGGGAGTGCCCTATTTGGTTTGGACTACGCGGGCAATTTACAAAATATAGCATAAACGATGCATAAATGCTCGTATACTTTGATTGCAAGTACTTAGAAGATTGATTTTTCCTGTCCTCTAAAGGACCCTAGATCTGAATATTTAATATCAATTTTAGCTTATATATGATACCTTAAGGCGGTCTCGAGATAAATGATCTTGGTAGTCGTTCAGACGGACAACAATCTTACAAGGGTTCCATTTTTTCCCTTTTGAGGTACAGAACCCTAAAAACATCAAATATAAGCAACTGTAATAGATTCTTGAATAAACAATACTTTGTATGGTTTAAGATTTTAGTTGTACAATATATTAACTTTGTCGTGCACTAAAAGCTGTATATTTAATTAAAGGGACAAGCCAAATGTTAACTATCCAAAATAACCGTATACTGTAATGTCATGGAACATCATGATTATTAGGACTGTTCGTAATACGGATAGTATTGGGCCTGCCTACTACTATTATTATTTTATGTTTTGTCATTTTGGTAAGTTATATATTACTTATTGAAATGAAAGACCCTTAGAAATAGTAGCCGCTGTTGGTGCCAAAATTAAAAATATATAATAAAAGTTGCAAAGATGAAGTAAAAGTTGCAGATTCCATTTTTAAAGTAAACGTACATTTCGGGAACTCTCAAGATTTTTGGATGAGATATTAAAAAAAAAATATTATTTATATTTCCATTTCTTCGCTCTGGTGTCGAGGTTAAGCGCGGCGTTGAGTTCTGCCCCTCAACACGCAATGCCTCCAGAATTCGGCAGAAAGTGGGGAACGGAGTGTCTTAACACTAGGTTCCCTCTGCCTACCCTGCTGTGTGCGGGATACAGCGTGAAGCTGATTTAATTTTTTTAATTTTAATTTATATTAAAAAAATAAGTCAAATTTTGTTTTATATTCTTGAAAAAATACTAAAATATAATACGTTTTGATATTTTTAGGGTTCGTATCTCAAAAGTTAAAAAAGGAATTCTTATGGGATGAGCACTAAAAAACATGGGCTATATTTTAGAGTTACTCACGCAAATGAAAGCTCAGTTTAAGTCTCACGAACTGGAGGTACAAACAAATCCTACACAATTATATAATTGTGTATATACATTATAATCGAACACCAAAAAAAGTTGTTTGCCTATTATATGATATAACATCTGTGATTTGACTGGAAAGAGGTTAATGGAGTGTCCTCACACTACATTCTCTCTGCTCACCCTGCTATATAGCAACTTGCATATGCGAGACATACCGCGAAGCTATAAACAGACCAGCTTATCCAAATAACTCTACTATTTAATCGTTATCGCAACAAAGCATATAAAGTACTGCAAAATAGTTGACTTTATACAATGATTAAAGTGATAATGGTTCGATATTTACAGATAGCTCGATTATTCTCATTATATAAACGTGCAGTTTGGTGCTAAAATTTAATTAGTCAGCCTTCAAATTACGGATGACGGTGATACCCACTCGCACCTGGGCGCGAATTAAAATATAAACTAATTACAGAACGTTATGTGACAGGTAGCTATCATAACCACAATATTACTATTACTATTAATTAATAAACTTTGAACATTGTCTAAATATACTGTCCAATTTGTTTTAAGTTAGCAAAATGTATATATATATATATATATATATATATATATATATATATATATATATATATATATATATATATATTTTTCTAAAAAAAATATTATACATTATTATATTATAAATTATTATTATTATTATTTATTATATTATAAATTTATTATTTAGTTTTGTAACATTACGTTCTTTTTACCTNATATATATATATATATATATATATATATATATATATATATATATATATATATATATATATATATATATATATATATATATATATATATATATATATATATATATATATATATATATATATATATATATATATATATATATATATATATATATATATATATATATATATATATATATATATATATATATATATATATATATATATATATATATATATATATATATATATATATATATATATATATATATATATATATATATATATATATATATATATATATATATATATATATATATATATATATATATATATATATATATATATATATATATATATATATATATATATATATATATATATATATATATATATATATATATATATATATATATATATATATATATATATATATATATATATATATATATATATATATATATATATATATATATATATATATATATATATATATATATATATATATATATATATATATATATATATATATATATATATATATATATATATATATATATATATATATATATATATATATATATATATATATATATATATATATATATATATATATATATATATATATATATATATATATATATATATATATATATATATATATATATATATATATATATATATATATATATATATATATATATATATATATATATATATATATATATATATATATATATATATATATATATATATATATATATATATATATATATATATATATATATATATATATATATATATATATATATATATATATATATATATATATATATATATATATATATATATATATATATATATATATATATATATATATATATATATATATATATATATATATATATATATATATATATATATATATATATATATATATATATATATATATATATATATATATATATATATATATATATATATATATATATATATATATATATATATATATATATATATATATATATATATATATATATATATATATATATATATATATATATATATATATATATATATATATATATATATATATATATATATATATATATATATATATATATATATATATATATATATATATATATATATATATATATATATATATATATATATATATATATATATATATATATATATATATATATATATATATATATATATATATATATATATATATATATATATATATATATATATATATATATATATATATATATATATATATATATATATATATATATATATATATATATATATATATATATATATATATATATATATATATATATATATATATATATATATATATATATATATATATATATATATATATATATATATATATATATATATATATATATATATATATATATATATATATATATATATATATATATATATATATATATATATATATATATATATATATATATATATATATATATATATATATATATATATATATATATATATATATATATATATATATATATATATATATATATATATATATATATATATATATATATATATATATATATATATATATATATATATATATATATATATATATATATATATATATATATATATATATATATATATATATATATATATATATATATATATATATATATATATATATATATATATATATATATATATATATATATATATATATATATATATATATATATATATATATATATATATATATATATATATATATATATATATATATATATATATATATATATATATATATATATATATATATATATATATATATATATATATATATATATATATATATATATATATATATATATATATATATATATATATATATATATATATATATATATATATATATATATATATATATATATATATATATATATATATATATATATATATATATATATATATATATATATATATATATATATATATATATATATATATATATATATATATATATATATATATATATATATATATATATATATATATATATATATATATATATATATATATATATATATATATATATATATATATATATATATATATATATATATATATATATATATATATATATATATATATATATATATATATATATATATATATATATATATATATATATATATATATATATATATATATATATATATATATATATATATATATATATATATATATATATATATATATATATATATATATATATATATATATATATATATATATATATATATATATATATATATATATATATATATATATATATATATATATATATATATATATATATATATATATATATATATATATATATATATATATATATATATATATATATATATATATATATATATATATATATATATATATATATATATATATATATATATATATATATATATATATATATATATATATATATATATATATATATATATATATATATATATATATATATATATATATATATATATATATATATATATATATATATATATATATATATATATATATATATATATATATATATATATATATATATATATATATATATATATATATATATATATATATATATATATATATATATATATATATATATATATATATATATATATATATATATATATATATATATATATATATATATATATATATATATATATATATATATATATATATATATATATATATATATATATATATATATATATATATATATATATATATATATATATATATATATATATATATATATATATATATATATATATATATATATATATATATATATATATATCTTCAAATTCTGAAAGTTTCAGTATATTAAGATTTTTCAATGCAATTATTAAGATTGATAGAATCTCAGTTTAATAAAAAACATTTTATAATTTATCGTTAGACTATACAGTGTACAAGAATGGTTGTGGGTACCTAACTGGAAAATACAGTAAGTTACAGTGTCTTAAACTTTGATAAAACAGTTAAATTTAACCTCAATATGAAGACCTGAACAATTGTAGCATATAATACTTGCTTTTGCAAAGTTACACTTTGCTGAGTTCTGTGAAATTTTAGATTATTAGTACAAAGGATCAACTAAGTTTAGCTTGCTCTCTCCAACAGCTGGATATCTAGACCACATCGTAACTTGGTTATAACAAAACTATTGACAAGTTCCTGAACTTATTTATAAATGATCTATTTTAATAACTATCTCTTTTAACTTTTTAAATTCACTAATTTTCTAAATTAATAGTTTTGTACATAATAGTTGCTTGTGTATGTACAACAATTAGTAGAGGCCGTCGTAGCGCAGTGACATAGACTGTAAAGGATGACTATATAAGGAATAAGACTAGATGAGGAATTTAATATTTATTTTCTCGCTCTGACGTAATCACACAACACGTTTCATTGAGTTCCGCCTCTCAATACACAATGCCTTGTAAATTGGGCAGAAAGTGGAGAAAGTAGTGTCTCAACACTAGCCGACCACGCTATATTTGTATTATAGACCCATGTGAAAAAAATATTTAAAATAATTTGTATTGTATTATTGATAGTAACGATTAAAAGGTGGGCATTAAGCTGCAATGTTTTACACTGTGGGCTATTATCATAAAAATTGTTTATATATAATCTGCTGTCAAAAATAAATTAAAAATTATTATAAAAGTGGCCTAAAAACTTTTAGTCCTAGTAGTAGCAGACTTAAACTTGGGGCAAAATATCCATTGAATATTTCGAGCTCTTCACTCTGCAACCTGACGGGACCGGCTGTAATATAAAATACTGAACTGATAAAGTTGAAATTTGACATATAGGTAGATTAGAGACTTTAAAGAAGAATAAAATCTCTCCATGATTTGGAAAAAACAGGATCTTTCATTTTCCAGCAAAGAAAGCTACGGACCACAACTAGTTATTTATAAAAAAGAAACTATAATTTTCTTTCACTTTCACACGTTACTTTACTAATAGTACTTTATAAATGTATTATATAATATTGTACTATTCTCTGTTAGTATCTTTTATTTTCATATATAAAATATAAAGACATTAAGACCGTCGAGCAGACAAAGGGTTCGTTGGTGTGTGAATGAACCTAGCTCTTACGATGTACAGGTGAATGCAAAGTGAATAACAAACATTGGGAACGCTTTGTGAATTGTAGGTGGATAATGCCAATGCAATTGAAACGTTAAATTTATATAGGAATTTTATTAATATTTTGGATATAAATATGTTAAGATTTAGTCGTTGCCACCAACTTTTTCTTATTCCAGTAGTTTGGTCTATCCGTTGTTTGCTGTCACCTCTTGCCCGCTTTTTGTAATGATATTATATATTGAAATTGTTTCACGAACAATAATTTTTATAGTACAAAATATCAATTATAAAAATTGGTACCTACACAAGATTATATGCGTAAAGACAAGATATAGAAATCGTATGAAAAATAATAAAAATGATTTATATATAAATTCACCTGTCACCGTCACTCGTCATCCGTTTCTCGATCGATCATTCTATAAAATTGATGACAAATGACTTAATAACGAATTCGTTATAGCTCTTACGACAGAGATTCCAAAAATTCGATTTTCTTAGTGTCACGTATAAAGATAAAAAATCTTAATTTAAAAGCCATTTAAAAGCAAAAACCAAAAAGGTTTTACCCCAACACTTGTCTGTTTAACGTCGAGGGTTAAAATGATGGCATTCACCCGTCTCCAATCGCCTGAGGTCGTCGACTATCTACAATTACATACCATTCCCCATCTTATGCTACTGCTTTCTAAGTTTTTGGTCATTCGTTGGAATTTATTTTGTACTGCTCTTAATTATCTTTGTCTTATCTTTTGATGGACAAAAATTTTCTTTTTATTTTTGAACTGAAATTAACGTTCTAATATCATCTGTTATAAAAGTTTCTAATTATTACGAAGTTTTTTTCTGTTATCTCATGTAATTTGTGCAATAGTTTTTTATGGGCTTCACGCTGTATCCCACGCATAGCAGAGTAGGCAGAGGGAACCTAGGAACCTATTGTTAAGATATTCCGTTCCCATTAAAACACTTCCATTACCCACTTTCCGTCGAATGTTTTAGGCATTGCGTGTTGAGTGGTGAAACACATCGCTGTGCCATAGAATAATTTTAAATTTTATGACAACATCATTTTTATGTTAATTTAAAATAGCAGTAAACTCTGCGTTCAGTTGAGTATCTAGCCAATTTACGTTTTTGAAAGTAAGCGGGTCGTTGAGTTCCGCCACTCAACATGCAATGGGCGAAAAAGGTGGGTAAAACTTGGACGAAAAGTAAGTAACAAGTATATAGACAATAGGTTCCCTCATCCCTATCTTGCTATGTGGGAAAAACGTGATGCTCCTATAAAATATATACTATTATAATTTATTACTTAGTAGTTTATAATTTGTTGCAAAATTTTTTGCTTATAATAAATCATGATTGTAAGCCGGACAGGTTGTGGGTTCGATTCCCACATGAGGAAATGGATTCATATTTTCATTTCCTTATTCTGGTGACATGGCAAAGCGCGATGTTGATGTTCCGCCACTCAACAGGAAATACCTCCAAAAGTCAGCAGAAAAAGGAGAACGAAAGTGTCTTAATGACAACGGAACTGTCTGTGTGGAATGTCTGAACACTAGATTCACAGATTCCCTCTGCCTACCCTGTAATATGCGCAATACAGCGTGAAGCTAAAAAAAAGTATTATTTCTTGCAGGAGTTTTTGCTAATAATAAATCCTGATTTATAGTATCTATCCATAAAAAAACACCATTTATCTCTATCGAAACAGTGTTGGAGGACTCCAAACAAATTTGTCAAACTGCCAATACACGATGGTCGAAAAATATAAAAAAAGTAATCGTCGACAACAACGATATAAGCGTCAGAAATGCTTTCGCGTGATCCACCGCGGGGTTACACGCTTACATGAAATATTATCCACTTATAAGAGTCTCCAAGTTCAAAAGAAAGGCTCCTTGCTTTAGGCAAAATTTTTATGCGATTTTTTTTCTATTTATCGCCTTCTGTGTGATTTCCCATCGGATCTGAAGGTTCCTGCGTACGTATATTGATAGCGGAAAGAATGATCCAAGTAATTACTAAGGAAATTTCGTTCTTGTAAGATACTTTTTTGAAACCGTAATATTATTTCGAGCTTTTTGCTTGCTTAAAGAAGAAAGTTTGAAAATGTTGAATTTTTTTAACAATTTTCGGATTTCTTTTTTTGCTTATATTTTTTTTTTGTTTTAATTATTTTGTTTAGAGCCGAGTCATGGGACAGGGACAAAGTGTGACTGTAAAACCGACTGGTTTTGGGTTCGATTCCCACTCGGAGAAATAAAATGGTTAATTAAATTTATATTTTCATTTTTTCGCTCTGGTGTCGAGACAAACCGTGACGTTGAGTTTCTCCACTCAACACGCAATGCCTCCAGATTTCGGAGGAAAGTGGAGAATGGAATGTCTTAACACTAGGTTCCCTCTGCCTACCGTACTGTGTGCGGGATACAGCGTGAAGTTTATTTAATTTAATTTTCATTTTGGTTTTCACGCTAAGCCTAGGCTTACTACGTACCAACGTATGTACCTAATAACTAACTAGTGAGTAATTAGGTACGAACGTTACTACGTGTGTAATTATGGATTTGATCGATGTGTTTTGAGTGCGTCTTTAATTTTCGCGAACCGACTCAAAACATCGTTGCTTTTCACCACAATGACGTTGACAAAAAGACTGGCTGTGTACATGTAAATCTAATTATATTATCGAATTGAAGCTTTCATTACTACTGGTCCCATCAAAAACATTTATTTAAAGTAATAATAACGAAAATCCTTAAAAAAATATAAGAGAAAAAGTAATTAAAGGCCGTGAAGTCTGTAAAAACGTAAGATTGTATGACGAAGGTTCATTTGGGTCACGTCGAGCGACAGTCGACACGCGTCCGTGTGACGATCTAGACACACGGCAGTGTGTCCGCCAAGTTCGAGCGACACACCGGCCGTGGGTTATATTACACGAACCATTTCGGGCCAATTTCGATCCCCCTATAACTCAAAATCTATTTTATTTACGCATATCAAATTTCTAGTATCTGTTGAGACCCCCTTACTTATCTAAAATACAAAATTTCATTAATATACCTATTGTAGGTCTTGAGATATTGACGTCAGAAAATCGCTATTTTTACTATACACTCACTGACTGACTGACTCACTCATCAAAAACCTAGACCACTTCCAATGGTCGTATTGACTTGAAATTTGGCATGGAGGTAGGTCTTTAGGTCAAGGTAAAGGGAAAAATCTGAAAATGGCCAAGTGTGAGTCAGTTTTAAAAATAATGAAGGTGTAAATTTATACCTCTAAGGAACTAAAACGAACTAAATTTATCTATATTTATATAATATATCTTTGAATGGTCGTACCGACCTGAAATTGGTTACGAAGGTTTGTATTTAGTCAAAGTAAAGTAAAAATCTGAAAACGGCCAAGTGTGAGTCACTTTCGAAAATAACGAATGTGTAACTTTGATCCACTATAAGTATGGAGCGAAAATGAATACATAATAAGTAAGTACTTATTTAAGTTGGTACCTACATGTATACCCATATAGATTATTGATAAATGCGCCCGACACAAGACAAACCTCTGTGTTTGTCTGTCGCGGGAATCAAACCCGCGACGACATACGGCGTGCAAAGCAGGGTCACTACCAAACTAATACCTATGCGCTAAATCCACGGTTAAAAATTCAAGAAAATAAAGGTGTCGGTCGGATTCGGATATTTTACTTAGCCACTCGTCAGCTCGGCAGACGTCCACTGCTGGACAGACGCGGCGGTTTCACGATCATAGTGTGGTCAAAGATTAGCTAATAGTGAAGATGCCACTGCACTGCACTGCCTATCAAAGATTAGCTAATAGTGAAGATGCCGCTGCACTGCACTGCCTATTCTAGGCTACACAATAGGCGACCAATTATAATGCTGGTAGGTAGCATACTTACTTAGGTAACAACTAAAGACGTTGTTGTTTTAACTATTTGTAAGTAGGTACATTTTATAGGTGTACGGAGATTATTTATTGTATACGTATAAATTACTTAAAAATTAATTGTAAAATAGGATTATAATATCAACATCAAGATCATATTCGTGCTGCTCAATCGATCCCGAATAAAATAAGTATAGTGATACGAGTCCTTCCCCGCCTCGGTGCCTACACTCCTCGTATTATATGATAACATGTCATGTCAGTCAGTTGGTTAATCTAGTCCATTTAGTTAATCTAGTTCATTTCTTTGTAAGAAGCATAGTGCATATTCAAAAATCTGAAAGATAGGATAAATGAGACATTTCCTTAACTAACTTAATCATAAGAAAAAAATAAAATAAACAACCTTACAAAAATAAATGAAATCCCACCCAAAACAAAAATGTGAAAGGCTGCCAAGTTCGATAATATGGGAATGCTTCACCTATAAAAGAAGTGAGATCTGAATAAGTACCAAGTTCCATACACATACCTCACTTAAAAATAGTTACAGGAATGCACACTTGATTTTCCGCAGTTTGGAAAGTAGATTCTGAATAAATATCATATTAAATACCTAAAATTCTAATACTTACAGGAACGCAAACCTGTTTTTCCAGCAGTTTCTTGATAACATTTTTTATTATTTTTCTGTACTTTTTAATGATGTTACTTGGCAAGTTTTCACACACCTTGCCTTAAACCTACTACGTTTAGTAGGTTTAAAACAAATGATGATCAATGAGTCAAGTATATAATTTTCTTTTAATAGGGCAAGTTTTAACAGAAAATTATATACTAGACTCATTGCGTTTTTTAGTAGGTTTAAAACAAAGTGTGTGAAAACTTGCCAAGTAACATCATTAAAAAGTACAGAAAAATAATAAAAAATGTTATCAGGAAACTGCTGGAAAAACAGGTTTGCGTTCCTGTAAGTATTAGAATTTTAGGTATTTAATATGATATTTATTCAGAATCTACTTTCCAAACTGCGGAAAATCAAGTGTGCATTCCTGTAACTATTTTTAACTGAGGTATGTGTATGGAACTTGGTACTTATTCAGATCTCACTTCTTTTATAGGTGAAGCATTCCCATATTATCGAACTTGGCAGCCTTTCACATTTTTGTTTTGGGTGGGATAACATGATTACTGTCCTTAATTTAATGAAATTACATAACATATATTTTCATTGAGGCCCGTCGTGGCGTAGCGGCACGAGGTGTGACTGTAAAACCGACTGGTTGTGGGTTCGATCCCCACTCGAGGAGATGAAATATTTACTTAAATTTATATTTCCATTTCTTCGCTCTGGTGTCGAGGTTAAGCGCGGCGTTGAGTTCTGCCACTCAACACGCAATGCCTCCAGAATTCGGCAGAAAGTGGGAAACGGAGTGTCATAACACTAAGTTACCTCTGCCTACCCTGCTATGTGCGGGATACAGCGTGAAGCTGATAGTAGTGATAGTAATAGTATATTTTCATTTTTTCGCTCTGGTGTCGATGCAAAACGCGGCGTTAAGTTCCGCCACTCAACACGCAATGCCTCCAGAATTTGGTGAAAAGTGGATACCAGAGCGAGGAAATGAAAATATTATTATTTAATTCCCCCGAGTAGGAATAGAACCTACAACACACGTTAACAGTCGCAGGCTTGTGCCACTGCGTCACGGCGGTCTTTTATTTATTTATAACGCCTATATATATTTGAAATATAAGTTTTCCCTCTAGTGGGATTAGACCCCAGAACAATCAAACAATCATTTTGTTCTAATACTATCGTAATCTTCCATCGTAAATTATTTCTCATACAATATGTATGCACAAATATTACATAATCCTAAAACCATTTATAATAGTTAAGAATGATTATAATTTTAGATATTGTAATTGTAAGACAATTTATTATCGGGCATCATAAATTTATTATCAGACGTCTGCCCTGAATTTTAAATATTTTAATAATTTAATATTTTCCTATTATAATTTGTTCCAGTTTCACGCTGTATCCCACATTTAGCAGGGTAGGCAGAGGGAACTTAGTGTTGAGACACTCCGTTTCCCACTTTCCGCTGAATTTTCTGAAGAATTGCATGTTGAGTGGCGAAACTCAACGCCGCCCTTTGCCTTGAAGAAATGAAAATATTAATAATTAACAATACATTTCCCCGAGTGGGAATCGAACTCACAACTGTCGCAAGGCCATACGCTTGTTCCACTGCACCACGACGGCCTTTCAGGTATCTTTTCCTAATATTTTTATAACCGAATACGCGACATAGGACCCACTTAAAATATACAGGTCTCTTTAAGAAGATTTAGTTACTTGCAGAATGGCTTCTGACTTCATCCTTCTATTTTGAAAAAAAAAGGTTATTTACGATTATGTATCGATTATAAAACTACTTCAAATTTTTACAAACTTCCAAAGCTATGGGTGGGATTTTTCTTATATTTTTTATTTAATTTATTTTTTAATTCTTTTAGGCAGTCAGATTCATTCTTTTTTATAATTTGATTATTAAGTTTTTATAGACATTTTAACCTTAACCTCCTAAACTTAATCGTAAAGTTTAATTGTTGACAGAAATCTTAGTGCAAAGTAAACAATAAAATAGAACTGCTTTCCGAGGCCGTAGTAGCTTCCTAGAAAGCTATGACTGACATTTGTACGTACCTCAGCAACGCGGTTTTAACCAGAACGAGGAAATGGAAATAATGTGAATATAATCAATCTCCCGAGTAAATCGAACCCACGATCGTTGCAAAACAGCCAAGCAGTGTTCCACGGTGGTACAAATCAGTCATAAGTCATACAATCGGTATGTTTATATTTCGCGTATTCTTAATTAACTGGGCCCCGTCCCCCCTAAAGAGACCGCATTCGTCTTCATTACACGGCCCTTGAGATTTATATGGGAACTTAATTACGTATGTTGTACTTTATATTTAATTATCTGACTTAATGGTTGATTTTACCCAGCTTTTAATTTAAACAGGTACAATGTTTTATAATTACCAAGCTAAAAGGTGATCGCGGCGCAAGAGGACAGCGTCTAATCGTAAATGTGGTTGTTGCGGGTTCTATCTCCATTAGGGGAAATGTTTTTTATATCACACTGTATCCCGTTGTAACCACTCCCAGTGGGAACCTGGGGACCTAGTGTTAAGCTCCGAAAGCTATCGAAGCGGTCTGACGACTTAGCCACACATTGCTATCATATTTCTTTATATAATACTTACCCTGCTGCACAGTATTGAGTGAGAAGAAAAAGTAATGCTAAATACAAGAACTAGCTAAAAATATTTATCTAAATCTAACAACAAATTATAACATTTGTACCGTTGTGGTACAGAACCGGAACTCCCAACGGAAATGGTATCCGAAGAGCAATAATAATAATTCATTCGGTCGTTAAAGCAGTGGTTAGTGTAGTTTTGAACTTTTTGATTTATATCTGGCGATTTTCCGCCCGCCACTTTGCATCCGCAATCACCTTAATAATTTGCATTTGTGCTGTATAAATGATATCATAATATATAAATTAAAATCATTGAACTGAGACTAGACTTTCAACTTTTGTTTAAATTCTTCCGGAACAAATTGCAATAAAAATACTATTAATTTTAGTTTTTTTTAGCTTTACGCTGTATTCGGCGTATAACAGAGTTTTCAAAGATAACGCAATGTCGATTCCTTGCTTTTTGCCCAATTTTCGGCACAATTTTGAGTGTTGCGTGGCGGAACTAAACGACGTGTTTTATCTTTTTGACCGGAGCAAAAAAATAAAGAAGTAATTCAAGCCCCTGAACGGGAATGAAAACCCAAAACCGTCTTGTTTATAGTCAGATGCTGTGCCACAACACCTAGACTAAGAGGTCGCGGGATTTTTCGTAACGATCACGGATACGGCCAGATTGAATTCTATGGGTTGTAGAGCAGTCCCCTCATGTGAATGGTCTCGGTCTGCCTGCTCTCAGTGGTTGCAACTCCGAGATATAGAGCTTAGAAGAGGCTTCATTGTTACGAAAAAAAAACGATCAGGGAAATGGTCAGTTTTGGTGCATACTCAAAGTATGGCGTCTCCTTATTTGAAATAAGTTGGTCTGCCGGCTCTCAGGGGTTGCATTTCCAAGACATGATGCTCGCAAGTCACAATATCGTTGCGAAAAGAAAACGATAATGGAAATGGTCAGTCTTAGTATCAATTCGAAGTATAGAGTTCCCACAAATAAAATGAGTTGGTCTGCCCACTCTCAGTGGTTGCATTTCAGAGCTATCATAGTTTAACCACTATATATAATTTGTAAAGAAAGTCTAAAAAACATCTAAAACTTGCATAATGCACAACTTTTTCGAGTGGATGCGAGCCGCTGTAGTATGTGTCTATTTTTTGTTCATTTCTAGAAAACGATGGTCAGGAATATCTAATGTGGAGCTCTAATAGACCAGCTAAGGTATAAGAATAAAAGATATGGTGTCTTAACAAAAAATGTTCAGTCTGATAAGTATTATTGATACACCTATTAAACTCGAGGGGTCAGGAACATCTGATGTGGAACTCTTATAGAACAACTAAACTATAATAATGAGATATATGGTCCTTTAACAAAAACTGCTCAGTCTGAGCTTTTGAGTTTGATGAATATTATTGATCCTTGAGCTGAATATGTATTAAGCGTGGCCTATTAAGCTCGAGGATCAGGAACATCTAATGTGAAACTCTAAAATATCACCTGAAAAAATAAGAATATGTTATTGTGCCTTAGCAGTTTTGAGTATTTTTAAAATAGAAAGTCATACTTTGAGACGCCATACTTTGAGTCTGCACCAAAACTGATCATTTCCCTGATCGTTTTTTTTTCGTAACAATGAAGCCTCTTCTAAGCTCTATATCACGGAGTTGCAACCACTGAGAGCAGGCAGACCGAGACTATTCACATGAAGGGATTGCTCTACAACCCACAGAATTCAATCTGGCCGTATCCGTGATCGTTACGAAAAATCCCGCGACCTCTTAGTCTAACTCTCATCTAGTATTAATAATTAAACTTTTTCTCCCAACAAATGGTTAGAACGACACAAAATTTATGAGACACCTATATAAATAAACATAAACGTACAAAATAACAAATACAATTCAATAGTCTAACATGAATAAGTCAGCAATAACCGAGTTCCCTGAAACTTTTTAATGCGTACAGCAACCCCTATACCAGCGACATTCGCCGGACAAAGGGCTTACTTCAAAACAGATCCACAATCACAAACAAGAACTTCCAACAAACTCCAAATAGTTATCTAATTGTTTTACAAAATCGCTCGGTTTGCTTTCGGCAATAATCAAATCGTATGAGTTACGTTGATACGAAATACTACTATATACATAAATTATTTTATCGATTTTCTACACATATCTAGGTGTGTGATTTACTATCTATATCTATATATTATTATGAATATACAAAATTCTTCTGTTACTGATTGAATGGCAGACAAACGTATAGAGGAAATTATTAGACTTAAAAAGTTTAAATGTAGTATGTAGGTAATGCAAGGAGTGTAGGAGATCTGTATCGGAGGATTTCTTGATATTTCTACGAGAACGTGAAAAATGATATTTCCCTTTTTGCAAGAATATAAATATTTTCATTATTATTTGTTATTCTTTAGACAACCGGTGTAAAGGTTATTTTTTCTCATTCAAGTTTTTCAAAGGCTATCTATCTATCGGGGCGTACCAGTACATTATGACTGTAAACGTGAAGGTACGTGACTGTTAGCTTGATGGATATGGTTTCGATTTCTACTTAAGAGATGATGAATCACTCAACACGCAGTGTATGGAAAATGAGACAGTGCGTGGGGAACGGAGTGTATAAATGCTAGGTTCCACACATAAATTTTCATAAATGCTAGGTTCCACGCTTGTATTTGCATAAATGCTGGGTTTTACATATATTTCCATAAATAAAAATATTAGTTACTTTGTTGATGATTATAAACAAATCGTTGAATTAATATTGAAAATGATGTTTATTGTTTTTCGATATTTATAACTTGGCAATTTCTGAGATAGGTTACGATACAACTCGTATGAACGTTTTTATTCAAACAATAAAAAGTTTTTTTTTATTATAATATTTTTGATATATTATTAAATACGGGACTCAAACCCGATCTCTTCTCGTAAACCGTCTAAGCATTCCAACTAACTAAGGCAAAATTGTTATACGCTAGATACAATTTATTGTTGTCGTTAGCATCTATGAAGGGAAAAATGTTAAATATTTAGTAAATAACATTCTATCTTACCAAATAGATATATGATTATTGTAATAAAATAAATATATAACATAAATAGTTTTTTTTGTAAGTAAAAAAGTGTTTAGCTAAGCTACGCTGTTTGTCAAAAAAAGAAATTTGCATTTAATATATTATTTCCACATAAAATACTGCCTTACCATTATAAAAACATGTTTTTTTTGTAATTATAATATTTTATATTGTAATTATTTATAACCTTTAAGTAAATACTACCAAATGTACCAACCAATACAAAATATATCCTTATGTTTTTGGTACCAATACCAGAGCATATATTTTGTCACAAGTTGGGTATAACTCATAACGTTCCTTCAGCACTATTTGCCACCCTCCTCTATTAAGATAAGATCGAAGTCTAACTTCAACCAGCCCTTATAAGACCCGGTTATAATAGAATGGCACAAGGTGTCGTAATTCATAGATACAACGTACTCTAAAATAATAAGATGAGTAGGTATACGAGTACAAATACCTCGAATGGAACTTTTATAATAGTTATTTTTATGTCAAAAATAAATTTTGATTTATTAATGAAATATTTTTTTGTCTGGCCGTAAACGCGAGGATTGTAGGTTCGATTCCCTCTGATTGTAGGTTCGATTCCCTCTGAGGGAATCAAACCCACAACCCATTATTATTGTGTCGTTCTAACATATCCTTTCGTAATTAGGGGGGCCCAAAATTTGATATTAAAGCCGCTAGTTCAAGTGAGGTATCAAATGAAAGGGTTCTGGCTAAGTTGAGCCTCAATTTCAGAAAAAGCTTGAGACATGCAATTTTTGTACGGAACCCTGGGTAGGCGAGCCCGCGCTTGTCCGGTTTTTTTCTCTTAACAGGCAGTCTAGTGTTAAGACATTAGGCTTCCTCTGCCTAATTTACGCCTGACTATCGAAATATTGCGTATTGAGTGAAAGAACTTTGAGCTTTTCTTCCAAACTAGGCAAATGAAAGTAATGAAAATAAATTAATTCCACCGACCAACACAGTAGCCACGCAGTAGCCAAACGTTGTCCCATTATACCACGACGATGGCTCCTACTCCAGGACATAAAGTATCCAATACTCTGTCGTTTACTTAGTTAATATTTTTAACTTACACTTTTTTAATTTAGCCTTATATTTTCATACTAAATTATTATACAAGTTTTAATATGAAGAGGCTTATTTAAAAAAAAATATACAAACCATTTTTTTACGCCATAATTTAGTAGATTTTAAATCCGACGCCTTCTCTTACCGTAACCATGCATAAATATATTTATGATTTAAATATATATCTGTAAACTATATAAATATTATATGCAAATGCAAATGTTCTTGGTATTTTTGATTATATTGTCTTTTCAACGTGCAATGCCTTGAAAATTCAGCGGAAAGTAGCTTAACACTAGGTTCCCTTAGCCTACCCTGTTATATGCAGGATACAGCGTGAAGCTGAAAAAAAAATGGCAGGGGGATGCCTCGATCGACCTTCGAGAACACGATATCGATGATACTAGACAAAGTTCATGTAAAAAATCACAAGGACCCCCTGGAGAGCATGTATAAAAAGGTTTATAACACGTGCGCCCTGTGCGTTTTAAACAAAAAAATTCACGTCAATAAGCATCGACATATTTCAGCAAAGAATCTTGAACAGAAATCAGAGTATATAAAACTAATATTTTTCTTGGAAAGTTTGTGTAAACTGTTCGTTCGCTTCGAAGGATTGCCCTCTGCGCTGTTTATCTAAGAAACTGATCGACCTTGGGCCAAGGGACGGAGAACTTACAATATTGTTTATTTATATGTCAAATATTTCTTCTTACATATAAAATATGAATGTAATTCATGTTAAAATATGTTAAGTTCGTCGTAGGGCAGTGAGATAACTTCTAAATGTAAACGCGACTGCGGTGGGTTCGATTTCCACTCGGGAGAATTAAAATAAAACAGCTTTACGCTGTATCCCGCACACAGCAGAGTAGGCAGAGAGAACCTACTGTTAAGACACTCCGTTCCCCACTTTTCACCGAAATCTGGACTCAACGCCGCGCTTTGCCTCAATATTATAGCAAGGAAATGAAAGTCGATTTTACTACAGTCACAATTTGTGCCCCTGCGCCACGACTGGACTCGGGACAATGATTATATTTATTTTCATTTTCTTGCTCTGGTAGACGAAACGAAAACGAAAATCTACTGTAGCCTAAACTTTCAATTAATTTAATAATAAATGACATATTGTCATCGAAAGTACCACGACTAGCCTCAAGCCTCAAGTAACATAATCATTTATTAGACACAGATTGGTCATGTAATTTTATAATGGTAAATGTTTAAACGTACCCGTTTTACTTTCTTTTCGTTGTCGAATATTTTCTTTTTGTCTCGTTAAAATATAATAATGAACATATTGAGGGATACTAAGGATATTTTATTTGTCTTTAATGTATAAGCCTTTTTCTTAAATTGTGCACTTTGCTTCGCATTTAGAAGGGTAGACAGGGATAGAGTGTTAAGACACTCTGTTCTCCGCAGTTCGAAATGAAAGTCGATTCATGATTCTGAATTCGAGATCACAACCCAAAGCAGGCCCTTTGAAATGAGGTATCGTTGGAAGCGTGAATTGTCCACTGGTTATAGGGTATGTAAAGTCATGTTAAATTGAATGTGGCCCTCTACAATTAAAAAAGGTTTTTTTTATATGTATCCTTTTTGGTGTCAAATGAAACAAGAACATATCCTCATCTAAAATAAACGCAAAAACTATTCAATATACTTATGATCTAATTAAACAACATACACGTAATACATTTTTTAGAATTTGATACTTCTAGTTCACGGAGAGCATCATCAATAGCCAGCTCTTGGTTTATCTAGAGGATCACCGATTGATTAATGACCGACAATATGGCTTTCGCCATGGTCGCTCAACCGGTGATCTTCTGGTTTACCTTACCCATCGCTGGGCTGCGGCTATTGAAAACAAGGGAGTCGGTCTGGCAGTTAGTTTGAACATGGCGAAGGCCTTTGATCGAGTGTGGCAGGAGGCGCTCCTGGCTAAACTTCCATCCTATGGGCTTCCCGAGAATTTATGCAAGTGGATCGCCAGCTTTCACACTGGGCGCAGCATCAAGGTCGCTGTCGACGGTTTTTGCTCTAAGCATATGCCCGTGAACGCTGGCGTTCCCCAAGGCTGCGTGCTGTCCCCTACGCTGTTTCTTCTGCATATCAATGACATGTTAGAGGATTCTAGCATTCATTGCTATGCAGATGATAGCACAATAGACGCTTTTTACTCGGGCTGAGCAAGTCTTTTCGGGAAAACGCTGAACAGTGTTGAAATAAACTTGTGTCTTCTGTTGAGGCATCCCTCGACAATGTCTCATCATGGGGTGAGAAGAATTTAGTCCAGTTTAACCCCCTGAAGACACAAGTTTGCGCGTTAACCACAAAAAAATCCCATTTATCGTATCGTCAGTCTTTCAAAACACTCCCCTTACAGCCGCGCCCAGTATCAGTATATTGGGCCTTAATGTTTCGAGTGACTGCTAGCATCGCGTTCATCTGGAAAGCAAGGCCAATTTGGCCTGGAAGAACCGGGTCATCAACAGAGCGAGACGGTACTTCACGCCAAAACACCGTTTGGCCCTATATAGGGCCCAGGTTCGGCCTCATATGGAGTACTATTCTCATCTCTGGGCTGGTGCACCCCAGTATCAGCTTGAACCATTTGATCGCATACAACGTAGAGCCATTCGAATCATTGAGGACCCAATGATCTGTGAAAGGCTTGATACTTTGGCTTTGCGTAGAGACGTCTCCTCGCTGTGCGTTCTCTATCGCATTTATCATGGGGAGTGTTCTGAAGAACTGTTTGACCTGTTACCTGCCGCCAAATTCTTTAACCGCACAGTACGTCATAAACTAAAATATCATCCACACCACCTGGATACGTGGCAATCCACTACTGTGCGGTTTCGTAGGAACTTCCTTCCACGCGCCACGGAACTGTGGAATGGCCTACCCGTGGCAGTGTTTCCAGGTCGATATGACATGGGTACCTTCAAAAAGCGCGTCTATCTTCACCTTAAAGACGGCAACGCACCTGTAGCTCCTCTGGTGTTGCACGGGGTCGTGGGCGGCGGCAATCACTTACCATCAGGTGTTCCAAACGCTCGTTTGCCTTGTCCTTTTCCATAAAAAAAAAACATATTTATTGTGATTTTCAGAAGATGGCTGTGGCTGTGTACCACCTGCCTAAATCTGACAGGAGGAAGTGAGGCCCTACTGGGGAATAATGTGAAGCTATATCTTTTTTAGTATTAAATAACAATTTATAACGCCGCTACAATCTGATATATCATTAGCTGACCAATAAAAATGACAGAATAATGCTCCATTAGTAACATAAGCAAAATTGAGGCTTAAATTATAAATTCTGAACGACTTAAATAGAACCTAGTTGCATATAAATAATTAACACTCGAACAAACTACAAAAGTCATAGAATATCAAAGTTAGTGTGTACAGTTCACCTACGTGTATGGTCAGTAAATTAAATATGCTCACATCTGCATACAGAGGGAGGAAGCGAAAATAGCGTTGCAGTAACCTTTCCGTTTTTAAAATTTATCATAAATTTTCTACATAAAACGGTTTTAGTAAATTTGGTTAAATATTTCACTTTCATTTTCAATAAACATGACCGCACGGTTAATTTAAAGTAATATTAATCTGCTACTGGTTTTTTAAATTGTGGCTTCGTTCCTGTGGTATAATGGAAATATTCAAGAGTTAAATAGTTTTATATCCATAGTTCCCGCTATTCAACGCCTCCAGGGTTCGGCGGAAAGAGGGAAACGGAGTATCTTAACATTAGGTTCTCTCTGCCTATCCTGCTGTGTGCGGGAAACAGCGTGAAGCTCATTTTTTTGTATATATGTATATTTTTTGTATATTTTTTTGTATATTGTATATTTTTGTATATTTTTTTGTATATTGTATATATCACTTGACACATTCCACATCATTTCCGCATCCCAGACTGACCGCAAGTACAGTGGGATATATGAAAATGACTGACTTTATAGTTATATTTACCCTATAGCCTTCCTCAATAAGTAAACTATACAATACAAAAATATTTTATATAATATTTAAAAAATATACATTACGAAATGTCTTTTATTTTTTATAATATTTTTTCTATATTTTTTTAATATGGGAAAATACACTTTTTTTGCTGACAGTATCAGTATACATGGCTTCATATTTGTTTTCTCGATCAACAACCCTGCCCGCACGGTGCCAACTCGCTATCGCTAGATTTATCAAGCGAGTCAACACAGAAGATATTAATGGTCACGATGAAATTTAAAATGTTTGACCTTTTATTTTTATTTATCTGCTTCTTTTTCTCCAATCTACAGAAGCAAAAATAGTGAGATTTTTTTGTTAAAACACTCCGTTATCCTCTTTTCTATATTTGAGTTATTACATATTGGTAGACGGAACCCATCGTTCTCTATTCATTCATCTTCTCGCACCGCAGAAGCAAGTTAAAATATAGCAAACATCCCATTTGAGAGGCCGACTACGATGCTCGTTGGTACCATTCCCACT
This sequence comes from Heliconius hermathena, assembly GCA_013403705.1. Classification (NCBI taxonomy): domain Eukaryota; kingdom Metazoa; phylum Arthropoda; class Insecta; order Lepidoptera; family Nymphalidae; genus Heliconius; species Heliconius hermathena. Next base: position 611,379 of record JAAIXJ010000078.1, read on the forward strand.
GGAGGGAAATGAATTATTTACATTTCTTCGCTCTGGTAACAAGACAGAGCTCGGCGTAGACGTCCGTCACTTAACACGCACTGATTAAAAATTGATCGGCAAGTGAAAAACGAAGTGTCTTAACACAAGTTTACCTCGGCCTTTCAACTCCTCAGCCTCGGCCTTACTCAGGACACAGATTGAAGCTATAAAAAATAAATGAAAAATCTTTTGGCATCACCGCGTCCAATGTCTGTATATACTCAGACACTCACTGAACTACATCACGAAGGTTTCAAGTCAACGACTATATGACCTGATAAAATATTAAGTACTAAAATAGTACTCTTATAGAAGGCTCCTTAGAATTTAGTATCTATAATCTCCTATCTATAACAATCATAAATATAAATTTACTACAAAAACTGAATTATATTGAAGCTGTCTTGTTATAATTAGAACGCGTTTGATTAGAAATCGTAGTTGTAGGTTGAAATCCTGACTGAAGAGCAATGTGATTATTTAGACAAATCAAAATCTAATGTAATAAAATATAGAAATTTTGAGTTCTGCTGCTGCTTTAGGGTTCCATTTCACCCAAAGAGTAAAATGGGACCCTATTACTAAGACTTTGCTGTCTTTCTGCCCATCTATCTCATGAACCGTAGCAATGATACAGTTGAAATGAACATAGGTACTTCTATTGCCGCTCTAACGGAAAATAAAAAAAAATTAAGGGCGCTCCCATACAACAAATGTAATTTTTTGCCGTTCTTATAGATAATTAAAAAAAATTAAATTAAATTAAATTACCTTCACGTTGTATCCCGCACACAGCAGGGTAGGCAGAGGGAACCTAGTGTTAAGACACTCCGTTCCCCACTTTCTGCCGAATTCTGGAGGCATTGCGTGTTGAGTGGCAGAACTCAACGCCGCGCTTAACCTCGACATCAGAGCGAAGAAAATGGAAATATAAATTTAAGTAAACATTTCATCTCCTCGAGTGGGGATCGAACCCACAACCAGTCGGTTTTGCAGTCACACCTCGTGCCGCTGCGCCACGACCGGCCTCAATACCTCTTATAGATAATGGTACGGAATAATTCGTGCGCGAGTCCTGCTGGCAAATGGTCTAATTTTTTAAAATATTATTTAGTTCAATTTTAAAATTTATCGGAGCAAATCCATTGAATTAGATGTAAAGAACCTAATTATAGTAATTTTTTGAAACAATGTGCTTTCTTATTGCAAAGGGACAGCAGTTGACTGTAAACGCGACGTTTGCTTTATTTCCTCGCTCTGGTAACAATGCAAAGCGTGGCGTTGAGTTCCTCCCACTCATCATGCAATGTCGCGAAAATTATTAACGTTCTGTCTGCATACCCCTATTATATAAGGGATACAACAACATCAAGCTATTATAAAAAAATAAAGTAATAAATGTTTTGGTTGTGTTTATATTTATTAATAACAAGTGGGGATCGGACCCACACCAGTCGCGTTCGCGCAATTTAAGCAACAGTGTAGACGTAGGTTTTTTTTCATTTTACGATGTATAATCATATCTATATTTCGTGTGACGCAGTTACGCTTAGATACCAATNCTTTTCTACAGATTTATTATAAGTATAGATAACGTGGTTTCCAAAAGTTCATAGAAATAGTATTTGTTGTTGGTTCAATCTCACTGTGTGTTGATCAAAGTTATTTTATTTTAATGTTTTATTGATCTTTAATTTAGCGTTAAATCTGTACATTTAAATTTACTTATAAAAAAATTAAATATATTGCAAAAACTTTAGGGAAGCGATACAAGAGGAAACCGAATTGGATATCACCTACAGTTTACGACAGGTGTCACTGTTATAAGTATGACAGTTTATAGTGCCGATATGAAACTTAAATTTTAAAATTATTTGAGAATGATTCTCTCTTACCACAAATATCAGAAAATATATTTTCTTTAGAGCAAAAGTTTCAGTTAGTAAATTATGTGACTACTATATTAAATTTGTGAATTGTAACACAGTCAGTTGTTGAGGCCAGTCGTGGCGCAGCGGCACGAAGTGTGACTGTAAAATCGATTGATTGTGGGATCGATCGCCACTCGAGGAGATGAAATATTTACTTAAATTTATATTTCCATTTCTTCGCTCTGGTGTCGAGGCTAAGCGCGACGTTGAGTTCTGCCATTCAGCACGCAATGCCCTCAGAATTCGGCAGAAAGTGGGGAACGGAGTGTCTTAACACTAGGTTCCCTCTGCCTACCCTGTGGTGTGCGGGATACAGCTTGAAGCTGATTTGATTTTGATTTTGTAACACAGTTAGAAAAGTATCTATTTATACATCGTATGGTTATAATTTTGATTGTAACTCGAAAAAATATTTTCACTTGAACTATTTTCACCGTAACCTGCTAAAATAAAGCGCTGCAATAACGTCACTTTCGGTAAAGTGGACGAAAACAGGAGAATGGAGTGAATTATCATTAATTATTCAATGAAAAAACGCGCTATTTTTTGTCTAGCTTCAAACTATCCCGCACAGCAGAGTCGACAGAATAAAGATCTTACATATTCGTTTTCGCAATTCGTCTAATTTTCGAAATCAAATAATTTACTACCCCGAGTGGAATCGAAGCCATAACCGTCGTGCTTACAATAAGATTTTGTGCCGATCTACGTAGGCCTCATACTTATAAATTTGTTAAAATATCCTCCAAATTAACTATAAAAGTACCTACGGCACGATCCGTAGCCGAATATAAAACCGATTTCCATTTTAAAATTCCATACGTGAATTAAATTTACAAGAAAAATATTAAAAGCACCTGCTCTATAAATGCACGTAGCTGTTAAAGGTGCCCGGAATTGGATTAGAAATGAGAATCGAACAGCAAACCTCATTCTGCGCGGGGAATAATAGACCTTGAAGAGCCTGTTGAGTTATTTAACCCCAATTGTAGGCTAGGAGGCAATGTTTAATGTTAATTTTCTAAAGTTAAATCTTATGTATTATGCTGCAAGTTAGTTATGCAAGGCAATGAAAACATTGTGTTAAGACACTCCAGGTTTCGCCCAAATTAAAATTATTCATTTCCCGAGTAGGAATTAAAGCATCCAACAAAAATTGGATGGCTTCAAAACGATATGATGGCTTCAATATAAATTGTGTCTTATTTAGATAAAGATTGTTTAAGAGCTTTATGAGTTATTCTTATATTCTCTCGATATATTGTATTTCTTGCAGAAAGTCTAGAATGTAATGTGATTTGCGTGTGTCTTAACTATATAAACTTATCTTTACCCAAGCCTAATAGAAATAAAAAATATATTTTTCATTAAGATACAAGATTGACAATACAAGATTGTTCTTTTTAATGTTCAATTGACAATGATTTGATTATCATTTTAAACCAATTTAAAACATTCACCTCTTAAACTACAATGCGGTGCGATCCAGTATAGATAGGCAACGGTCGAGGGCTATCCTACATCTAGAATATTGACCCGTACCTGCAAACGAGTGCGAGTGTTTAATCCTATGTACAATCACACACTTAAATCATATAATTAAAAAAAAAACTTAAGAAAATATAATTTAATTAAATATTTTAATAGTACCTGTCTATGGTGACAATACATATTGTTGGCTTCCTCTTTTATTTTATTCCGTAATACCAAATGCCATGTAATGCTATTCATATCTTTAAACTAAACGAAGAGTGTTTTTTCGATAAGTTTTTTGCCTCTTGCCCTACATAATCCGAGGTCCCCACTGTATCCAGCATATAGAACAGACAAAAGGAACTTAATGTTACTCTTCTGTTCCCGTTGAAACACTTCCGTTGCCAGCTTTCTGCCGGATTTTGGAGGTATTTCATTGAGTGCCGAAACTAAACGCCGCCCATTGCATCGTTACCTGAGCAAGGGAATGAAAATATTAAATATTTCTCGAGTGGGAGTCAAGCCCACAACCTCACGTATAGAGTCGCGCGCTTGTACCCCTGCGCCACGACTGAACAAAAATTATAATATTATTTACGTTCTAATTTTTTCTCCTAAATGTACTAGCCATATAGCTTTTTGAATCTACGTCTGTGGCAATGCTGCCTATACTATACACATGTATACGTATATGTACGTATGTACATACATACATACCTACGAACATACGCATACGCTCCGTCGTATGGAACGAACCGAACGTTTGTTACGTTTGTGATTAAAATAAAACTATAGTAAGGCTTGGCTTTCAGCATTCTATATCAAAGAACGAATTGCTTTTGAGTGGAATTTGATTTGCATTTAAGACCAGAGTTTATGGTGGATTATTTACCTTTAAGTTTTTATTTATATTTTTGTATGAGATTTTAAATGAAATATTTATCGCAATACAAATAGATTTTCATACACATGTACATTTGACCGATAACTACTTTTTTTAAGTCCGTTTACAATAGTTTTAATGCAATTTCCTAGTTTGGCAACAATAGGGTGTTTGTATAATTACTGACATGTATGTTGGAAGATACGAGATAGATATGGAAAGGTGTATTGCAGCCGGTAACAGCGGTGCCTTAGCTGCATTGATGAGATGGCGTAACATCTGGCCGTACACAATGCAGAGTTGGTACTGACGCTGTTATACGGCAGCAATACGGCAGCGAAACGTGGGTACAGAAGAAGAATGAAAGAAAGATGAGTGCTGCGGAGATGTGATCTCTTCGTATGGATCTAGGATATGCGAAGTCAGCTTATTTGATCAAATCCGCAATGAAGGGATACACAGAATGGCAGGTACTAGCGGAGATGTCACGATGAGAATGAAGAAGAACTTGCTCAATTGGTGTGGGCACGTCGAACGAATGAGTGATGAAAGAATGGCAAAGAAATTTTATAATGGTAATAATAATTTACTTTATATACATCTATCTATACCCAAATCACACGTTGTTAAACCATATCTGTAAACAATGATTACTATAAATATAAGTTATCTTCACGCTTATCCTGCATATAACAGAATAGGCAGAGGGAACTCAGTGCTAAGACATGATGCCCATGTTTGAAATATTGCATTGCGCGATTGAACTCAACTCCGAGGTTTGTCTAGTCACCTGAGCGAGGAATAGTTAATATCCCTGAGTAGGAATCGAACCCATAACCGTTGCGTTTACAATCAGTCATATAAATTTGCTGTAAATGAAATTCGACAAACATCGATTTTCAATAAAAAAATATTTGTAAAAACAAAAACCCCGACTGCTTAAAACTAAAAAGAAAATAAACAAGTCCAATAGTTTATTAGGATTAACAGTCGGGACCTCTTTAAATTATGCGGGGTTCCTGGTAAAGATTTTATTGATTGAAGAATTACTTATAGGTCCCGACTGTTAATCCTAATAAACTATTGGACTTGTTTATTTTCTTTTTAGTTTTATGCAGTCGGGGTTTTTGTTTTTACAAATATTTTTTTATTTTTCGCTTTTTTGTTAGAATTCATTATGATAATCATAATCATGATTTTTTGAAATCCTCGTATTGAGTTCTTGAATTTGATACCCATATTGTGGTATTCGAAACGAATTTTTTTTTTCCACTAAGTCCAATGGCGTCCCACAACCGCCATGATTGAGTTCTTGATTTTGATACCCATATTGTGGTATTCGAAACGAATTTTTTTTTTCCATTAAGTCCAATGGCGTCCCACAGCCGCCATGATTGTTTTTCTTTAACGTCACCTATCTAAGAACACTTGGGCTGCTAATACGAATCTAACGATACCTCAATTATGTCAATCCGTTCAGCGGTTCTGGAGATATGAGGTAATAAAGAATAATACATACATACAAGACACGCGCGAAAAACATAACCGTTCCTTAGCAGTCGGGAATAAATTAAAGAATGTTAAAAATAAGAATGTGAAAATAACCTATAGAAACTTTAAATAAATATATCTACTATGCAAAATTATAAAATCAGTATAAAATCAAGTAGCTTTCTATCTATCAAGAATTTTAATAAAATTTATTATTCATTGTGATTTATTTGTCAATTTCCTTTATTAATCTAATGATAATAAATGATATTATCACTCAAACTGCCGTGGCGCAATTAAGTTTCGCCACGTAGTGCCATATTATCTGCCAAAATCTTAGCAACAATAAATAAACAAAATTTCAGAAGATGCATGAAAATAAAAAAAATATATGAAGTATATATTGCGGAACTAAAATATATATACATAAATAAAAAATAAACAATATAATACTATGAATCGATTAAGCCTCTGCGCTTATACAACATTAGTAAAAATTATAATTCCTTATACAATTTAAATATAGCAGTTTTGATCCGTTCCACGTGGAGGCGATCTAGTCAATTGAGCTATACGATATTAAACAGCTACAGTCTACACCCTGTCCAAGCATTTCTCTTCATTTAAAAATTAGACACACCATAAAAAAATCAAACTATTTAAAAATATAAGGATTTATTAGTATTTTAACACGGTATTATTAGGTCGAGCTGTAACAAAATAAGTAACTATGTCATAAAATCTAAGAATCTGAGTGCACGCACTTTTAATTGTTGTATCATGAAACTTGGCAATTATATGTAGATTAGATGAAAATACAATATTATGGTACTATCAAGCTTGTTTGATGATCGAATTAGAAGACGGATATAAAGCTTATACTCAAAAAGCGCGTTTTTAATTTTTTTTGACTATTTTTTCAGTTTCACGCTGTATTCCGTATGTATCAGGGTAGGCAAAGAGAGCTTAGTGTTAAGACACTCCGATCCTGATTTTTCGATGAATTCTGGAGGCATTGCGTGTTGAGTGGCTCAACTCAATGCCGCCTTTTGCGTCCAGTAGAGCAAAGAAATGAAAATATTACCTAAATATCTTATTTCCTCGAGTGGAATCGAACCCACAGCCTGTCATGTTTACAGTCATGCGCTTGAGCCCCTGCGCCACGACTGGTCTCTAATGAAACTATTAATTTAATATTTGACGTGAGCGAATAACATTCGTAATATAGATAGATATTTTAGCTCCTGCCTCAATATTCGCTATAACATCGATATAAGCTTATTGATGTACCGTATACAATAGATCGAAGGTCAGCTGAATCCTAATTACTAGAATATTAATACGCATTATACAGGCATGTGGTAGATTCCCAGCCCGCCGCAGAGATCGCGGCGCATTCCGCGGTGGAGGATATAGTGACCTACTTACAACTAATATTAGATGTGAAATTATTTAGTTATATTAACGTATTATTAACAATTAATAGCAATATTTTTTGAACGCGCGCGTCTTGGAAACCTTCCATGCGCTCTGATCACTAAGCCATACGTTTTTTATCCAAGTGTGGTATAACAGTTTATAGATGTTCAAAATATTGGAAAGTTTGAATTTTTTTAATAGTTAAGAGTTCTAGTGGAAAGTATTGAAGCATAGAGAATAAAATCATATGATTTTACATCACATCATATTTTATTTAGCCCAATGCCACTTTGACCCAGGAAATGAAAACATTTTCAATATAGTTATAAAGAGTAATCGACATTGTGAAATGGGATCTACATATTATGTTACACATATGTCTACACATATTTAACTACATACATTTCACTAACTTTTCGAAAATGACATGATGTTCCTTTAGCTTTTATTTGTTTTCCATAAGTATATAGAGCACTAGGTGTTTTTTTTAATTGAAATCATATCAAATCAAAAAAGATAGCTTGCTCTTTTAGAGATCTTACATCTTAGAAAAACATTAGTAAACTATAGAATGCATAAATTTTAAGTAAATTACCTCCCAATTTCGTAGTCGGTTAGTGTCGTAACCACAACAAGCCTACTCCATTCTTGAGGTTAACTGAACCCCAATGCGAAATCCATTTGTTACCAGGGTGCTGATTTATAAGCATACTTTGTAAGAAAGCCATGTTTCATAAGAAATTAGTTATCGCGAAAAACTTTGTTTGACTTTAAGATTTCATAATTTCAAGAATTTCTCCTCTTAGTGCTCCCCTACACTCCGTAACCTATCCAAGTCGAATTTCAAGTTTTTAAGTCCAAAAGACCAATTTAGTACGTGGGTTACCTGTCAATCAGTCGGTAATGGAAGAGTTTTATAGACAACACATGATAAATAATTTATACTATAGAACCAATTGATACGTATAATAATACGGGTTGACATTTCCATAGTAATTTTCGAAAAAAAAGTTACTATGGCAACGTCATAGGTAATAAATTATTTCATAAATTTATATAGTATCGCTATATTTTTTTATATTTAAAAATTATTATTATTTGTCTAGACATAATAAATTATAGAGGCAATAGATATAAATCTACAGATATGTTAATGGTTGGTCATTTAATAGATAAAAAAAATATTGTTTGTAAATATATATCAAATATTAATATATGTAGGTATACTAGGTAATATTAAAAAAAAATCTATAATTCACAAAATATACACTATAGGTAACTAATAAATAAATAACTAAGCATTTCTTTATAATAAATATGAGGCCATAGTCCGACTGTAACGCGATTGTTCTGAATTCGTCTCCCACTTGGGGGAATGATCTTTGTTAAGATAAATCGTCACGTTGAGTACTATCATTGTATACGACAGTGAAGAACTTAGTATTTTGCCACTGCGTCCTTCCTTTCTAGGGTAGGCAGAAAGAATTTAATATCAAGATATTCTGCAATAAGTATTATACTCTATTACTATTTATATTTTTAAATTTGCATGCTATTCAACTTTAAAACAGCATAGTTTGAAGCAGTAGTATAAACAGTATAAAAAAGAAAGAAGAAAATTTCCAATATATTTCTCAATAAGCTTTCTAAAGAAAATTTGCTGAAATCTGGAAAATTATATTCAGCGAACGAGGATTAATAAACTGATATATGATTCTGTAAACTGCTTTCGGAACATTTTGCAAATTAATATAATTCTGTGCTTGTTTTTCCTTTTTAAAGGGGTTTATTAATTATTTTTCACTCATCTCCTCCATCTTTCATCGTTTTTCTTTACAAGCTATATAAGCCAGAATTGTTCGTTATAATAGTCGATAATATCCTTACTTCGTCATATTTTTTTTAATTGGTCATAATATCAGATTCAATCACACAAAGTGTGATTGTAAAACCGACTGGTTGGGGGTTCGATCCCCACTCGAGGAGATGAAATATTAAATTTATATTTCCATTTCTTCGCTCTGATGTCGAGGGACGTTGAGCGGCGTTGACCCGGCGTTGAGTTCTGCCACTTAACACGCAATGCCTCCAGAATTCGATAGAAAGTGGGGAACAGAGTGTCTTAACACTTGGTACCCTGCCTACTCTGCTGTGTGCGGAAAACAGCGTGAAGCTGAATTATTTTATTTTTTTATCAGATTCAATAAGTCTCAAATCTTTGCTAATGGTATGTACATACATCTGGATGATTGATAGTACCTACCATTCTAATTCAAATACACCAAATTTTAGACATGGTTGTACTGCATACTTCAGAAGTATTTTCGGCAACGCCGGGTGCAAAATACCTATAATTCTAAGTTTCAATATCACAAATGTACGGATTAACATTAGTTTCGTCTACCTATCCTGCCACACCCGTGACTGTATCACGTGAAGCCATGAAAATTAATTAAGTATAAGAAAAATAAGATGTGGTTGTCAAAAGTAGTCATGATATAGGTATGTTTTTCAACTTGCCTTTATTTTTTAATTGTCGAAGTGTTTAAAACTACTTAGAGGTATTTATCATTTTGCTGAGAATCTATAAAAATATAAAATTTTCTAGATGATAAACAATTCTTATTATTAGTCTAATTACGGTGAGTACTCAAATGAATTTATTTTATTAATTAATGTAATCCATTTCTTCCCATAATCAATAAGAATTGACATCAATCAGTTTTATCTCATTCGTGAAAGATAACGTCGTATATAAATATTTTTTTTTCTGAATATCTAGTTTATTATTTGCTACTCCAAAGCAAGGTAGGGATTCATTTGTTCTTAATTATGTTTTAGAATGTGTGTGTGTATGTGTGTGTTTTTTTTATAATTTTACACTTTTTAATTTTTGTGCATATGATAAATAAAATAGATTTAGTGATGTACCTGACTATCCACTCTAGTGATATTAAATGTATTAAATAAACTAAAATGTGAAATTTTGTAATTAATTTGATAACTACACCGACTGCAACTATCAGTTACATTTATAAAATATGTGTCAGTTAAAAATAATTGTATAATTAAATTCATAACTCAATTTTGCGTATTTTTGCTATTTTAGAAACAAACATGAAGTTCTTCATCGCTTTCGCGTTGGTGGCAGCGGTTGCCGCTGTTCCTGTGGAATTCAAGCCGGACCAGGTTATTTTTGTAAACGAAGTTCCAAGCGATATCTTTGCACGAATCGACATTGGTCCTGCTATTATTGAAAATAGTAATTTATTGGTAGAAGATGATGCCAACGCTCAATTACTCAATGCTGAACAAATGCAAATCTTCGATAGCCTTTATTCGCAAAATCTTGATGTCGATTTATCTAAACTTTCGCCGGTTTTAGTAGTTGACTTTGCTGAGCCTGCTGAAATTCTTCCATTTGCTGAACCTATTGAAGCTGCAGAAGCCGTTCAGATTGTTGATTTTGCTGAACCTATTGAAGCTGCTAAAGCCGTTCAGTTTGTAGATTTTGCTGAAGCTGATGAGGGTGTTCAAGATTTTGAACCTATTGAAGCTGCTGAAGCCGTTCAGTTTGTAAATTTTGCTGAAGCTGATGAAGGTATTCAAGATTTTGAACCTATTGAAGCTGTTGATGCTGTTCAAGATTTTGAACCTATTGAAGCTGTTGATGATGTTCAAGTTGTTGATGATGCTGTAGCTGTTAATGCTGTTCAAGTTGTTGATGATGCGGTAGCTGTTGATGCTGTTCAAGTTGTTGATGATGCTGTAGCTGTTGATGCTGTTCAAGTTGTTGATGATGCTGTAGCTGTTGACGCTGTTCCGGTTGTCGATGTTTCTGCAGCAGTTGATGCTCCTCAGGTTGTTGATGATTCTGTTCAAGTTATTGAAAATGCAGAAGCTGTTGAAGCCGTTCAAGTTGTTGAAGTTGCCGAAAATGCTCCATCTCCTGTAGAAATTTCTGAAGCCATTCTACCTGAAATCGTTAAACAGGTAGTTATTGCTTAACCAAGCCTGCCTGAAGTGGTTGAACCTATTGTTGATTCATAATATTTTTTTAAGTAAATGTACATGTTCAATCTAATTTTGTTTTCATGTTGTAGTAATTGTTTATCAAATACCTAATAAAATATGATAAAATCACGACCAAATAACATATCATATCCTTAGCATACGATTAAGGGATTAAGGTTATCTTTATTTATTTGTGTCGAAATTCTTGATAGTAATTAGTACTACGAAAAGTAATTTCTCAGTCAATACTATACCTAATTGTAAAGTTATGCTCTATACCTTGATTAACTAATTTAACTGGATTATGGGTTCGATTCCCATCTAGACTTACATTTATATTTTACAAATAATTTGTGTAAATTCATGGAAAGTGAAGAAAATTGTACTTCGTATAAAAAAATTAATATTTCACTCTGGTTTGAGGTTACAGCCTACTGTAGAAGGAACTTAGTGTTAAGACATTCCGTTACCAAGTTTCCGACTAATTTTGGTAATATTGATTAGTAGACCCCACAAGCACCGCGTTTACAGTCACACGTGGTGCCGTTGCACCATAATGACTTCTTATAATAAAATTCTCTCATTAAAATAATAACATTTTAAAACAAAATAATATAATTTTTAAAACTAAAGAAAGCAATGTCTTCGGCGGAAAGTGAGGAACGGAGTGTTTTAAAACTAGGTTCTCACTGCCTTCCTTACAATATGCGGCATACAGGGGAAGCTGAAAAAAAACCTATACATTAAATCACAGTTCCGAGTTCTGGTATACTGAATTGCTGTAATATTGGTAAAAGCGAGACACTCAACAGATTGCTCTTTAAAATTTACGGTTGCAATATTTGTTTAAGCGGCGATAAACACAGAATGAACTGTTGATCTTCATAAAACATCGTGAATAAAAATGTCGCGAAAACGAAATGAATAATACTCTTTATTTTACATTTTCCAAAATCTAACCTAATGTAACTTACTTGTTACGTACTTGTTTATATAGTACCGTACTTTGTCTATATGGCCTAAGATCCTATTGCTTAAATCTGCAGGTATCTGTTTTTTAATAAAACTTATATTTAAGAATGATACATGATAGTAGAATAAATTACACTAGGATTACCTAGAAGAATCGTGCCACAATCACCTCTAAAGAAAAACATTATGTAATAGAAGGTAAATCGTGCAAATTATTGTATTATTAATTATGTGAGATTGATATAAAAAACATATGAGTGCAATTTTCCCCAAAAAAACGCATTATCATAAATGTAATTAAAGGTGATTGCGGCAGGATTCTTCTCACGTCTTTTTTATCGAAAATCTTATGTGTTTTCTTAAACAATACATTTCTTTAATAAAGCTTAAACTTAATTAAAATAAAATTTAATATGTAAAATAGAAAATCTTATCTTGTCCTATTTCTGTAGGAAACTCCCCACTCTCCCTACCAAACCTACATACAAAATTTAAAGTTATAAGTTCCGTAATTTTGTCAGTGCGTTGTCTGTCACTTTGTAACAGAAGAGTTCTTTATATGTACGAGACAATATATGGCAATGTTACGCAAATCTAAAAATATCTGATATTCTTTATATACCTAGTTAATTTTTTAAAGAAAATATCTTCCTGAACGAGTGCTTACAGTAAGAACTGTACACGAAATTAAAACTTGATGACTGATGACATTTTAATTATGATATGCTCGAAAATTGTAGTACCGAGTGCTAATGAAAAATAGTGATACATCTTTTATGAAAAATAGTGATACATCTCCCCACTTTGCGCATCTCTAGTTAAACACGTGGAATGAAAGTAATCAACACCGCACTTTGTGTAATGAAGCCGAACAAATATATTTCCTTAGAAAGAAGAAAAGAAATTTTAACAAAAGCAAATGTGCGTGATAATATTCATTTCACTGTATTTCCTCGGTAACGAAATTCAATATATTTAATGGTAAAGGTGCAATTTTTCTTTAAAAAAAATAAAGAATTTGACAATGAATTTAATGTTAAGACACTTAATTCTCCACTTTTTTACAAACACTACGCTTCAAACGACGGTGTTAAACACTGCGATGAAGTTTTAACTAATTACATAGCCAAAGCTAAAAAAATACAAATTTTAACTAGGTGTTGTTAACTAACGCCTGTCATTTAGTGAAATATGTCGTAGATCAGATGGATTGCCGGAAAGCGGTGGCAATTACCAGCGTGCAGCGTCGTCAGCCGGGCGTGCCTCGGAAATGAACGCTTCGTTTTAATGGTGCCGCGTTCACGCCGTTTAATGTTGACTTCTCCTGGCTTTGGTGTGACGTGGCGTGGAATATGTATTTGCTTGCTGTTTGATAGTATTGTACTTTGTTTGTTGTCAAATCGTCCGGTCCGGTCAAAATCGGATATTATCTGTTATTGTCTGTGTTATTTTTGATGAAAACGTAGAATTTACAATAGTGAAATCGTTTCCTGCCTGAGTAGCTAATTCGATTAAAAATCTATATCATCGCTATATAGCGTTACTGTTTTATTGTATTTGTATTTCATATGAAATACAAATACAATAAAACAGTAACGTATGTTATATGTATTTTGACATTTTAAAAAATGAAATATAGACGTAAATATAGTATAGACGCTGTCGTGGCGCAGCGGCACCGAGTTTAACTACTAACGTAACCGCGACGGTTGTGGGTTCAATTACTCCCCGGGGAAATGAACTACTTTCATTTCCCACTGAATTTGCGGTCATAACCTAGCCTTTATACTTAGAATATATCAGATATAATACAAAATTCTTAAAATTAACCTTGTAAGCACTAGTATTACATAGAATAACATAACAAATGCACATTAATTCACAATATTTTAGATTCTCTACAAACAAATGAATCGGAAAACGGGATTAAGTTTTTACATCCATCAATACGTCTGAACGTAACAATAAAACCGGCCATAAACCTTTCGTGTTTATTATTTGTACTGTCATGTTATAGTTTTATTGATAGTAAAATGTTTTAATAGCAATTACTAGTAACTAATATGAGGATGTAGAATAAAGTTACTACTATATTTAGATAGATTTTCGCCATATTTACAACTTTGAATAAATGTATTTAACACATTAATAATAACAATCTCTATATGAGAATTTGTGCATCGAACTGATTCTGTTCCAACTATCAATTACGGATATGTACAGCAATCATGTAGGCATGTTCTGCGTCCTATTTATAGTAGGTGATGGTCGGTTCTGTCTGAAAAAAAATCATCCGATCTGATAGCAAAATAAAGAGGGCGTTGAAAATGTCATGGTTCGTCAAAATTCAGGCAAAAAATGGAATTTTTTGAGACGTAATACCTATCTGGAAATTTGTATCGAAGATTTTTTTAAAGTCGTAACGACACCAAGGCGTGACGTTGAGTTCCGCCACTTAAAATGCAATGCCTCCACAATTCAGCAGAACGGAGTTCCTTTACACTAGGTTACCAGAATCCCTCTGCCTACTCTTTTATTCGCGGATTTATTTACAGAAACGACTAGTAGTTGGAACCTCTTAAGCATGTTGTTGCCTGTACCAGGCAACTCCCCTATTCCATTAGCATATCAATAACAATAATTGAAATCTTAAGCTTAACAATCCTATAGATATTTTATATTTTTTTTTTATTTTTCTTTTTTTACTCTATTCGTAAAACGTGATATAGAAATTTATGGTTAGAATTTTTATTTCCGGAAAATATATACGTAGCATTAATTAAAATGTAACACGAGGATGAATATGTTATATTGTTTTATAATTAATTGGGGCACGCCAGGGACGACTCCCTTTGGACCGCGACAGATTGTGACCGATTAACGCAAAACCGAAATTGACAAAATAAACAAATAAACTAAATTTGAATATGTTTATTTGTATTCACAGAATTGTCGGTGATTATGACTACTATAAAGGTCTTGGGTTCGATCCCTGCCAAACACTAAAATGAAATTATATCTATAGCAGAGTATACATATAATATATATATTGACAGAGGAAACCTAGTATTAAGTTACTCTGTTTCACACTTTAAACCATTTTTTTTTGACATTGCGTGTTAACGCCGCGTTTAGTTTGTTACTAAAGTATGAAAATGAAAATAATATATTTACAATACAGATATTCTACCACCCACCCACAACCGTCGTTGAAATATCCAGACGCTGTGGCGCTGCGCCACTTTGGTCTCATGTTCCTACGCCATAACTTTTAACCACACTTATATTGTCGTGGCCTGGTAGCACAAAAGTGCGAATGTAAACGCGACTGGTTTTTAAGTTTGATCCCCACTCGAGAAAATGAAATATTTATTTAAATTTATATTATATTTCCATTTCTTCGCTCTGGTGTCGAGGCAAAGTGCGGCGTTGAGTTTAGCCACTCAACACGCAATGTCTCCAGAATTCGGCGGAAAGTGGGGAACGGAGTGTCTTAACACTAGGTTCTCTCTGCCTACCCTGCTGTTAATAACAGCCTGCTGCTAATTAATTATTTAATATGCATATTTTATTAATGTAACCTAAATTATACATACACAGATTCGATAAGAAGCAAAACCTCTCATCATCTTAAAATTTAAACGTACGATGGGAAGCTGATTTGCTATCGTGGAAAGTCGTAATATTTTTGAGTGTTCTCTGTTTTCTCTCTCTCCGATGATCGAAGGAAGACAGCGGGAAACCGCTGGATTCAAAGCATATTCAAAGTCTATAGGACCGGACGGAGTGCGAGCATTAGCAAGGTCTATGTCCAGCAGTCGACTTTAGAAGGCTGATATTTGGATGGATGTTTCTCTGTTTATCAAAATGCGTTTGACGGATAGACGGATCGAAAAATGATATTGATTATCATCAAAATAACCTATGCCCAAATGCATGAGAATGAGCAACAAAATAAAATCTCTCCAATACACCACAAACAAAAACAATAAAACACAAACAACATCGCGGCTAATAAATCTCGAAAAAAAAAACAGAACCACCTTTCATTTCCGTTGGAAGAAAAACAATCGTTTGTGATTAAACGCGACTGTTTTCCTCGAATATACAAAAACAGTTTCCTTTAGCAAACAATGCAAATGGACGGTACCTACTGGATAATTACTGAAGACTGTTTTGATGCAGTGGAGCATATTTTATGACAGGCTTTGAATGTTACGCGGAGGTTGCAGATTGTAATTCAGTGATTTACATAGGAGTGAAGAGTGATTTACGTAGTGACTACGTGAGAAAAATATACATAATATTTTTCTCATTACACTAATGTTTAATTATAGCAGTGTAGATCATAACGCTGATGTGGCGCAGCGGCACAACGTCTGGCTATATATGCGGCGGTTGTGGATTCGATCTTCACTCGGGGGAATTTATTATTTTCATTTCATAATTGACCATTTACTACATAAGTAGTAGTAGTAATAGTTTTTTTTTCAAGTTCACGCTCTATCACGCTGTACAACGCAATGCTAAAACACAGTTGCGCAGCTCGCGCTATAATTCCAAAATATTGATTGTAGGGGCGGCAATTTTTTTATTTATTTGTAGCATTCGGCAATCTTTTTTGTATAGGATAATTTTGTAGAACAAAAAATATATACTATATATTCGAAATATTATTTTTGTTTTATTTGTAATTTTTATATACAATATTTAATATCTAAGCCCTCAAAAGCCCGAATGACAAGCACCTGGAAAAAATACATTGCTAGCTTATTAATTTATTTGTAGAAACCTCATTCGTGGCAATATTTTTGATTGTGATAGAATTTTTTTTTTGCCCGCCTCCCGCTGTCATCGCTGTATCCCGCACATGGCAGGGTTAGCGGAGGGAACCTGGGACCCTAGTAAGGCACTCTGTTCTCATTAAGACACTTCCGTCCCCCACATTCTGTTGAATTCTGGAGCCATTGCTTAACTCAATGCCGCGCTTTACCTCGACGACAAAACGAAAAATTTAAAATATATATAAGATTTATATATGCATATAGGTAAGTTTTTGACACTCAGTGACTTACAGGCATCGCATCACAGGTGAAACTACGGGGTGTAAAACACTGAAATTTGGTATTTTTAGAGAGTTCTAAAAAGTTGTAGGGGAGGACTAATAGAAAATTTCCTAAAATTCCTATGGGAACAGGAAAAACGAGATTTTACGGTTTGTAATTTACACAAACGGAACTACAAATACTTGTTATATTATAACTTTGTTATATTATAAATTTACCTGTCTTGCGAGCATCTAAAAACATAAAATTTTCGATAGGTAACTTTGGAACAGTAATCTGAGAGTATGCTCTTAATAAGTTTCAATTTTCATAAACTACAGGCTTACTTAGGCTATAAGAAGGCGGTAAATACCTCTCGAGATTTGACAGATGTAAAGCAATGAGCCAAGTAATATAAAGTAGAATGAGGACACACGTAATGGAAAACCGAACTGTCACGCTGTATTTCTTTAATATTGTAATTTTGTCAAATACTACTACTAACTTAATTATTTTATAACAAAAAATCGTTCCATTACCAATGAAAATTTTATAAAGGGGCAAAAATAAATAAATACTTAAAATAAATTTTCTAACACTAAATAATTATAAGTAATGAGAATAACTTTAATTTCTTATTTAATTTTATTTTTAGGTTTGAGTTGTATTCCATATTTAATAGGATAGGCACAGAGAATCAAGTGTTAGGACACTTCCCGTTCTCCAGGCACCGACCAGACTTCAAGACATTGCGAGTTGATGGCGAAAATCCACACTTCTCTATATCTTGTTACGTAGGCGGGAAAATGAAAATAATTTAATTCTCCCTATAACCGTAGCCGTACCTTTACAGTCAACCCACACAGCAGGTTAGGCAGGGAGAACTTGGGAATATTAAGACACTCTGTTTCCATTAAGACACTTTCGTTCCCCACTTTTCGCTGAATTCTGAAAACATTACGTATTGAGTGGCGGAACTCAACGACGCGCTTTTGCCTCGTCACTAGTGCTAGGAAATGAAAAAATTAAACATTTAATTTCCTCGAGTAGAAATCGAATTTCTGCGCCACGACTGTCCTCAAAAGTACTTTGACGTTATCACATCTATCATATCAACATATACTTATACATCGACATTTATTAGAAACCTATTTGTTACGTACAAAAACACGCTCGGTTCAAAACAAAACACGAACTAATACAGTCATTTCAAACAAAATAAGCTCCGGGCAAATGAAATGGCCTTGCGAGGAACGTTTTATGAATTCATAACGTCTAGATGAAGTTTTTATTTTGCTCATTATAAGGGAAATTTCGTTTCATTATTTCACTCACGGAATTTGTGTCGGGTCTTCGATTTTTTTAGATGTATTAGATAATTCGTATGTATATAATAACTACACCGTTGGAATACTTTTCAAATTTACTTGCGATGGTTGTTGGTTCAAATCAAACAAGGGCGAATTTGAATGGCCTCCACCAACTGAAGGCAACGTGCAGTGGTTATGCAGCGCATTTCTAAAAATAGCAAAAAATAAGTGGGTTGTTATTTAATATTATTTTTTTAAATGTACTACTTTTGTACAACTCTATGAAATCCTTTTTAAATCTCTACCATTTGTGGATGAATTTCTATCAATTGCGAACAAATACATGGCTCACTAGTCATTCTTAATAGTTTCTACGTAGTGATCCTTAAAACGCTTCATTTTCGTCATTTATTTCTTCCTGTACTCCATCAAACTTACACTGACTTTCCGCTGTAATGTTACACATTTTTTACTCTATAGTGCGTTCTCTCTTTATATAAACTTATCTTATGAGGTACACCATTACAGAGATAAAATCAGTACTCCATATCAGGCCCAACCTGGGCCCAATACAGGTCCACTAGGTGTTTTGGCGTAAAGTAGGCTCTCGTTCTGCCGTTGACCCTCAATTTATTTGAGGTCAACTTGGCCTTGCTATCCAGATGATCTGGAGTCTCTTGAAACACTAAGATCCAATGTGCTGATACTGGGTGTGACTTAAAAAGCAGTATTCTGGAAAACTGGTGATACGGCAAATGAGTTTTTCTTAGTGGTTTACGCGCAAACTCGTGTCTTTTAGGGGTTTGATTGAACCAGGTTCGTTTCACCCCATGATAAAACATTCCCGAGCGATGGTTCAATAAAAACACAAGTTATTTCTTCACTGGTCGACGTTTTCCCGAAAAAGACTTCCGTGGCCAGAGTATGCAGCGTCTACAGTGCTATCATCTACATAGCAATCTATGTTAGAATCTACTTACATGTCATTGATACAGAGAAGAAACAACGTGGGGGGCAGCACGCAGTCTTAGGGGAGGCCAGCGTTCACGGGCACGTATTCTGAGCAAAATAAAAAAAACATCTTTTCTGTTACCTGTTCCAGTTCTATCCAGTTCTATCGATTTGCCTGTCGCCTGTAATGCAATACCTTAATCAGTATAATAGATGTTAGTATTTACAAGCCAAAACTGAAATGAAAGTGAATATTCAAATAGTATCTAAATATAACACAAATTGTTTTCAATTGAAAAATAAAAGGAAGTCATAGAACAGTCGGGTCCATCGAAGCCTAATAATCGAGATAAATGATGCTGTAAGCCGGTGTCAGCCGTTGACTAATGTAGGGTCGGGCTGGATTACAGATATCGCTTTTTTATCATAAAAAATTGTCTACCTTTAAATTTTAATTTACTTAATACTTTTTTAGCTTTTACGTTGGTATTATAGTTTTGATTCTTCTTCTTGGGTAAAAAAAAATAAATTATTAAAACATTGGTAATAACGACACATATTATCAAAATGATAATTTAAACATTTATAAAAAAACTAGATGGATAGCGCAAACACTGCCGTTATGTTATTAATTAGAAACAAAATATTTTAATTAAAAGTAATTTAACTTATTTAGCGCTGTGCTGCAAATCGTGAATCATTTATGACAACATTATAAAAAAATAAACATTATAAAATTTTTCGAATTTATATATTATTATTATTGTTGATATTTTTTATGAACGTTTAATAAGATTAATCCACTACTTGTTGATATGTTGTTCTGAAAATAGATTAACAAATTTAAATTAAAAGACCGCAGTGATGCAGGAGCACAAGCGTTTGACTGTAAACGTGACGGTTGTGGGTTCAGTTCCAACTCGAGGGAATACATTTTAATAGTTGTATTTCGCCTATGGTTTTTTAAAGTTTTCTCGCTCTCGGTAAAGAATCTAGATTCAGTGCGTGAAGAACGGTGTAGGTATTTTTACAAAAGGTTCCCTCTGCCTACCTTCCTTTATGTAGATATCGGTGTATCTACATGAGTTATAAAAAACTACACATTAAAATATATCTCAATAAAAGTTTATGTGGTATTTAATTAAGGAAGTAAATACTTCAGTACTTACAAACGTTACTCTCGTAACAATTGTCCAATAGAAATCCATCGAGAACGAGTGTCCGGACGAAAGTAAGGTGAAACGCTTTTGTAACATTAAGAGAGAAATACGATCAACTGGGAAGTCTTTATCGTAAATTTCTTCTAAAGTTTCAATCGGTGTTTGGTGAAATAGTTTCATTGGAATTGAAATGGAATGGTGTAATTGAATGTTGGTAGTATTTTGCAGAGCCGCTCGGACAAGCTTTCGATTATGGCGGCTATGTTCAGTTTCGTCTGCTCTCTTTCTTTTTAAAAGTGAATCTTTTTACACGGTAGTATACTGGTGTGTAGTTTTTTTTTGTTAGGTCAATTTGTTTAAATTTGATATCTATATTATCGTGAAATTTAGCAGTTATAAAACAATATATCATCATGCTGCTCTGATGATGGAACCAGTACCTGAATAGTGGAACTCTTCCGATGCTACTACTAAATCACTCGAGTTTAGGCTCTTATAGTTTATGGCTCTGAGCACGTTGCCTAGCACTTGTAGCAATTAGTGTAGTAAGACATGTATTTTAGGTTTTTTTTAACTATATATTTTAAATAGTTGTACACAAATTCAATTAAAAATATAATATATACAATAGTTTTAACGACACAGGATTTCAATATAGTCCAAGCCCTCTGACCACTTAAACAATACGTTGTTATCACATCGTTATCATCCTAATAAAGTCTTTGTGTAGCATCTGTATGTTAACGTATTGCATCAAATGTTTTTGTTATTTTTCGAGAGATAGCGAATGTTTTAAAGTAAACATTTTTTTAATTTATTCAGCTTGGCGCTGTATCCAGCATACATCAGGGTAGACAGAACTTAGTGTTAAGACACTCCTTCCCTTACTTTCCGCCACTAGAGGCATTGTTTGTTGAGTGACGAAACACAATGCCGCGCGTTGACTTTTTACCACAGCGAAGAAAGGAAATATTTAATATTTCATTCCCCCGAGTAGGAATAACAAACTCACAACCGTCGCATTTATAGTCACACGCTTGTGCCACTGAGCCGTGACGGCCTTATTTAAAGTTATAAAAAATGCAAAAACATTACCAAAAAACAATTCATAGTGGGCAGACCAATTAATAGAGGAACTGCAGCATATTTGGAATACTGCAGGTAACTTGGAATACTTCGTTATCTAAATTAATATAAATGCCGTCTCTATTTTTTAACCATAAACACAACGTCATAAGACACAAAGAGTCATTGAGTATTAAAAACAAGACATCATCTTGACATGCCGGCTACCAGCGCGAAGGGAATGAGACGCCTGCTTTGAAAACTTTTTCAGGAAGAATGCAATCAGTGTTAATCATTTACTGTTATAAGTAAAATCTTCATTGTAATTATTTAAACAATTAAGTGACCTTGTTGGTTTCTTATACAATTAGATTTTTTGAATATTTTTAAAATAAAAAATATCACATGAAGTTTTCGGTTAGAATGGTATGTTGTTAATGTGGAATACTGACAGTGAGCATAATTTGGAATATTCCAAATTATGTTGCACACTAAGAATATAGAGTTGATAGATCTAGCAAAACAGCATTACGTGACTATCCTATCACTACCACCTCATTGTACGCATAAAGTTCACTTTCATGGACTAAAATACTACTACAGTGAAGAAGTTCGAGTGTTTCTCAGAGAAGCTAATTACTTAATAATTAGATACAATTTTTAGATATTTTGATTTAAAAAAATTATTACCTAGACACATAAAGACTATAAAACTGTTATAAAAAGAAATCTATTATTAGTTTCTAAGAAAAAATATTTGGAATACTATATTCCAAATTACCTGCACCCTAAGTCAAATTTAGCTTTTGTATTTTTTTTAATTTTATAAGCATTTGGTAATGTTTCTGGTTTTTGTTCTGTTTGATGGTTATTATTATTAAAGTTTAATACTTTTGCAATAATTTAAAGTATTTTTTATTGAGCCATCCCATTTCTCTTTAAATTTATTCTCAAAAAACAAACTAGTATTCCAAATATGCTGCAGTTCCTCTACATAATTGAATATATAAAGAATATATAATTGAACTTGAATATATAATTGAAATATATAATTGATATATAAAGAATATATAATTGAACTAGAATTATCCGGTCCCTGAAATAAGAATCAAACGATACAACGTACTTCCTAACCAAAACAAGATGGCGTCAACAATATTATCGATAAAAAGAATAACCATACCTGAATATCTAGTTCCATTGTGAGTGGGTCTTTTTCACTCGCAAGCGATTAACCTTTCAGCTAAACCCCATATTTTATTCGTAACAACACAACGAGGAAAGTTGCTTCGTTCTACGTACCTATAAATATAAGGAATGTATCGCGTTTTTAGCTTTACCAACTTATCTTGCATAATAAATCTCGTCTAACAACGTTTTGCGCTGTTGATACGCTTGCTTACCTTTGGTAAAATGGAAATTTAGTTTTTCAGTGAATGTAATTTGACATATGCTTTTGGGTTTTTCAAAAAAAAAAATTTTTAATATTATAATTTGATCTTAAAATAAGGATTAATGAAGCCGTCGTGGTGCACCGCCACAGTTACTGACTGTCTGACTGAAATGGGACAGTTGTATGTTCGATTACCAATAAGGGGGAATAACAAGACAAAGCGCGGAGTTGTGTTCCGCCTGTCAACATGTAAATGTATCTTTAAAATTTAAGCTATCAGTGGCTGATATAAATGAGTGTAGCTAAAAAAACTTACAACAATTAGGTATTGCAATCACACCAATGGGAAGTGTTGATGGATGGTCTATTTAAAGCCACTACTCCAAATTTGAAGATACTACAAAAACCAGTTTTAAGGGAAATCGGAAATCAAACCTACAACTGTGTTAAATATTTTTTACAATTTCTTTCTTCAACAAGAGTTCCTTACTTGTTACTGATTCGTTTGAAGCGATACGATCGAAACTAACACAGTTTCGATTGTAGGAACTTTTTCTATTATATTTTTACGGCATTTGCTCCAGAGGCTTTATTACCTGACCCGATTAAACTCAACCCTTACGTAGTTACTTCAACAATCAAATTCATAATACTTTAAAAGTTCAGCGTATTTTGCTTTAATAGTTACTGTTTGTACATTTCACTTTGATCATTTGTGTACTAAAATAGGTATAGGTATATTATTATATATATAACTATATATAATCTACTAGTGTTCTTTGTAGGTTAAACGACTGCACAATATAGTCGTAGGATCTACGGCTTGGTATTGAAAATATTTATCTTTTCTTTTTCAATTAGACTATGTACAGCGTTAGGTTTTGTCAGTACATAATATCAAACCCCACTTATTTTAACGACATTTTAAGGGAAAATAATGCCAAAAGCAAAAAAAACATGTGACGTTCCAATATGTCTTCTTACCCTGACAACAACGGTTATAATATCCTTACCTACTGATACTGTGAATTCCACATTCTGCCCAATTTAAGAGACATCGCATGTTAAGAGGCGCAACTCAAAATCGCGCTTAGTTTTGTTACCAGGAAACAAAACCCACACCCGTCACGCTAACAGTAAGATGTTATGTAGATACACCACGATGCCAGATCATTTTACATTTTCAATATTTTAGGCTAACCATATATTATCCTTTTTCTTTTTTAATAAAACCATAATGATCATGTTATAATATAAACAAATAGCACCAATAGCCCGCAACAATGAATACCATAGCGTATTGGACTTCAAAAATAATAAAAAAATTCGCACCTCACAGGCATTTCGTCAATATAATTTGGTTACTACATGCAGCCAGTGCGCCGGCTAATTGACGTGGATGGGAGGCGGAAGTGACGTCACGGTCAAAGATTTATTAGAAACGGCAACCAAATCTGGCATGTATGAGGTGTATCTATCATTTGTATTGCTCAAGATGATTTATGTTTGGACAAAAGGTACGGCTTGGATAGTGTATTCTTGTTACATCATGGTGACTGTAGGTTGATTCTTCCTAATAATTATAAAAATCGGTTTCTACTTTCACATAAAATCTACTTAAAGAATTTAGGGAAATATAACAATAGTTTTGAGCGGGCGAAGCCGCGCGTGGGTCACTAATTTGAAATAAGATTATTATAACAAAAATGTGTGGCACATTGTAACCATTTAACCACTCGGTAAAATGAATTATTTTCATTTCCTCGCTTTAGCAAGACAAACGACGCTACGGTGTAGTTGAAGCTACCACACAACACGCAATGACTCGAATATGGACAGAAAATTTAAAAAAATTCTGCCCACCCTGCTATAAGCGAGATATAAAAGTATCATGGCCGAAAAAACATTACAAAATAGTAGAACGAAGTATTAAATATTTTCCGACCTTTCGAATACTTTGCGGTAGTCCGTGGTCACTCATTATGGGGAAACGTATAATTATGTCAACTGACAGACGGATGCCAATTCAGTCTACAAGTGACCACGAACTACTGTAAAGTGTTCGAAATGTCGGATTTAAAAAAAAAATTGTAATAAATCTGATTAAAAAGATTCATTCAAAATGTATTATAATCGCGAAAATCATAGATGTTAATAATTAATTGATGTTACTCTAGTAGAATCCATTGTTGTAAATATTTCATTTTTTTCAGGTTTTTACAATTTATGTATTTTTATTTTATATATATTTTAGATCTTAATTTCTATAATAAAATATAATACAAGAAAAATACAAAAACAGCTCTCAATAAAAAAACGGGGTTTACATTAATTTCGTATAAAATAACTACAATTAGTTTGTGATGGTTTTTCTGAGATATATGTATGTACCTCAACGCCCATATGTTTTGTTTGTGTCGCGACTATAGACTGTGAACTACTACAACTATTACCTCGTCAAAACCAATGTTCTTAAGAATCTTGACAGACAGATATATTAATACGGCAAATCAAATAAGACTTTGTCCTATTATAATTTAAAATTATAGTAATTTTATAATTACAAAAAATATTGAAATAATAATGAAATTAACCCTAACCATAATAATTTTTAATCACACAAAACCAGCACTATCTATAGAATAAACAAAAAGCAGACTATTTCAAAATATTTCCCAGGACTTTTCTAGTCCTCAGCAAATCTTTGTAGTACACTAATGGAGCTGCGATGGCCGTCAACAGCTTCCGCTTCAATTATTCGACGCTCCGAGATTTTATCTGGGACACGAATCTTTAGCCTGCGCAAAGGGCTTAATTACACCCATAATTAGCATTCTATTATTAAATACTATGAAATGTAAAGAAACTCTTTAAAAATTGCTGAGACTATTTAATTTTTGAGTAAAATCCTTAGGAAAATCTTATATATCGTTATTAATAAAGATATTTATAATCCTCCATACTTATATTATAAATTGGTAAGTAACTCTGTCTGTCGGTCTGTCTATCTGTATGTCTGTCTGTGACGCAATCAGGGCCAAACCGCTGAACCGATTGTGATAAAATTTAATATAGACAGATACTGAGAGATACTTGAGGATCTTGGAATGGACGTAAGTTACTTTTTTTTCTCATATTTTTAATATTCTCAATATTTACTAATATATTAAAATACCTTTCAATTTGATATACAATATATTCTACCATGTTAATTACAACGGTCGCTAAGCAACAGTTGTTAATCAACAAGGAATTTTGTTGAAGAAAATGTCGCCCAAAATGAGCTTCCTCAACTTACATGGCGTGCGCTGACTCAATCTTATGAGACATAAAAACAATGTTTTACAAAAATATTGTCTTTTAAAAATTTATTAAAAATCCCGTGATGGTAAATGTAAGGTTGAGCCACAGTAACCATTTTAATATATTCAATTAATTTTTATCGGCTTATTGTTAATGTGTTTCTATAATTATGTATTCATCCTTTCAAAATAAATATAATAGTCACCTTTATCATTTCACCTAGATTGAAATTATATTTTACAGAACATTATTCTAATAAATAATTAAGGAGACATCACTGATTCAAAATGCCTAGCCTACGAGAAGCAAGGTATGAGCGATCTGAACGGGCAGGCGACGTTGACACTTTTGTAAATTTTCATACATTTTCGATCTTCTGTTAATTTTTATGTGGTTATTTGATGTTTATAATTAATTTATATTCTTTGGTTCTCTTTGCTTCGAAATTGCGGTATAAAAGTAGCCTATGCGTTACTCCATAACCCCCTATATCGGTTACTGAGAGTCCCATAAAAATTATAAATTTGTTTTTTTTAATTTGTGTATCATGTAAATAACCACATCACTTGCAAAAACTAATTTTGATATTACAAACAAATATTTCAATTTTATTTAAAAAAAAGTCTATTATTTTTTGTCACAATATGCCTTATTGTGACTTATTTATGAGATATATGTTATCGCCGACATTTATTAGAATGGATGAAATTGAATATTTTTGTAGTACAATGTACTTGCATATATTTTATTATTACTACAGCGGTATGTCCGACGGCGTTAATTATTACTGTTATTTTAAATCTTCGCATAGCATTATTTATATTATATTTTTACTTTTTTATTAGAGTATAGATTATATTTCGTGGTACTTTTAATTTTCATATTTTTTAAATATTTATTTTACGTTGATAATTTATTAAAGTATTTATTTACACTTTAATGTGCACAATTCAATATCCTCATTAAGAAAAACAAACGAAAAAAGAAGCAATTGACACACAGAAGGCGGTTTTAACGATAATCAGCGATTTATTTATTTTTTCATTTCATAATATAGCTGATTTTGTTTAGTTTTTCTTGTTATTATTTTTCTTTGGTTACGTTTGTTCATTTTAATTAGTTAGATTTTTTTTTAATATTAACAATCCTTTAATTACTTTTACTTATTATGTTTGTTCATTTCAATTACTCAGGTATTTTTTTAACAATAAGAATTTTCTCTACTTATTATTCTTTTTCAGCTTAATTTGACTATTAACGCTTATATTTTCTTACTAATACTATTGAAAACTGAAAATAATTTCATAATATTTAATAAATATTCGTATAGTTCAAGCGGGCGAAGCTGCGCGGGTCCGCTAGTAAGCTTTATATTTAAAACTCTTCCGTTACTTAGTGACAGACACATAGCGCACATTCGGAACTGCGTGGCGTAAACCTTTAAAATTTGGCATGTGGCTTAGGGAGTGTCGAAATTTCCGGAAATTGTTGCGGGTTAGTATTCATGAGTAAGTAATTCGTAAAAAAAAGTATCTGAAATTTAACGCTGTGGTAACGACGAAGACGCGGCATTCAATTCCATCACTCAACACACAATGTCTCGAAAATTGAGTGGACACTCAACACACAATGTCTCGAAAATCGAATGGACATTCAACACACAATGTCTCGAAAACATGGGAAATGAGCGTCTTAACACTAAATTCCTTCTGCCTGATGTTGCTATGTGCGGCATAATACCAATTAACTAAAAAATAAGCATCATACTTATTAACTTTGTCAATTTATGATAAATTTTAAAATTCTCGCAAAAAAATCCAAATGAAAAAGTTTTCATTTAATAAAAAAGACTGGGATTCTTTAAATTACACTCCTTTCATCGAAGTGTCCACTACTGAATAAATTATAAAAATCTGTTATACATTTTTAATATAATATTTTTTGCAATACATTTGCATTTTTCGCTGTATCTACAGTGCGAGCATTGCAATTATAATCTCAAATTATTTACGAGAAGTTCTAATAGCACATTATAACGCTTAAGCTTAAGTACTTAAAATATACATTTTACTTTTATTCGTATTTTTTATATACGAAATGGAAAAGTATACCTTACGTATAGTAAGGTACGTATATTAACGAAACATGATTGGTTATTTGTCGTGATGTATTTTTTTTCAATTACGTAAGATATATCTTGACGTCGGATATTAGCAAAAAGAATATGTCTATTTCCGTTTCGTCTTCTGGTTAAAGGAATATCACTATGGGTAGGTAAGCGCGTTTATATTAAATATAAACAATATTACTTCTAAAATAACAGGAAAAGTATATAAATTTTTAAAAGGAAAATAAGAATATTAAACCAAAGTTGGTAGGTATATTTGCTACAGTGGCATTCAAAAGACTGCTTCCCACTTACGCTTAGGATGTCTTCTTTGTAATACCATTAAAGTCATCCACGGAAATGCAATAGATCTGCATCTGTACCGACAGTGGCTAAATCGGGCTGATCTTCTGCACTAGGGTTGCAATAACAAATTTCAAATTTATTTTTAAATTTAAATGTTACGGCTAATCAGTTTTATTTCCTCGAAATGGTAACAAGTCATAGCGCGGCATTAAGTTCATCACACCTATCTTCCTTCTGTCTATATATATGCGGGATCCAGCGTGGAGCTAAAAAAATAACGAACAGTTATGTGTTCCTACTGTAAAACATTTTTTTCAGAATATCTATTGTTATAAAAGATTCTTTACCTTGCTAGAGTGTGGATCGAACCCAGAACCATCGCGTTTAGATCATCCTATTCCCTCACAATATTACTTTTAAATAACCGGACAAGTACGAGTCGAGCTCGCCCATCAAAGGTTCCGTACAAAAATTGAAATCTCGAGCTTTTTCTAAAACTGAAGCTTAACTCAGCCAGAGCCCTTTCATCTGATGCCCTACTTGAAGTAGCGGCTTTAATACCAAATATTAAGTATTTTTCAGGATCTAACCACAGATGTATAGTTTTCAGATTTTTTCTGAACTCCATCTACATCCTGTAGATGCTAGGTGCAAAATTTCATAATTCTAGGTCAACCGAAAGTACCCTATTCATTTTGATTTTTAGGGCCCCGTTTCACCCTTTGGGTATGGATCTCTAATAATAATAGACGATTTTCGCTTTATCCATAGAATTTAATTTACAAAGTACATGTAGTTCTGGTCTCAGAACTTAATATAGTTTCATAACTCAATGCATAGACCATATATCTAGAGACATGAAATGGAAATTATTGACAACTGGATATACTAAGAGTGTTGCATCGCATCGCAATTTACAGTGTATATAATTTATGTTTACTTTGTTTGAAATTGCTTGGATATAATCCATGTTCATATTTTTTGAAAACGTATAAAAATTTAAACAGAGCGGAATTTGAACTATCTTCTCCTAGAAAGTTATTCTCCTTGAAGCTCATCATTCTGACCACTAAAACACACGTTCTTATCAAACTACGTCGGAATTCTTAGCGTTTGTTACAACTTATTTCTAAATATTTATTTCTAAATATATTTTTAAATCTTGAGTGTGGAATAACGTCCGATTTCTAAAACACTGCGTGTTGAGTTCCACCATTCAACACTCAGTGTCTCAGCAATCGGACGGATATGTTATATGCTCCCATATATAACCTGAACCTAAAAAACAAGTGATTGTGTATTGAATTGGATAGGTCTATTAGATAGATAGTAGATAGGTATTGGTCTGATTGGACAACATGTGGCATTTCACCACTCCAAATATTCTCCGAGGCCAGTCGTGGCGCAGGAGTACAAACGTACGAACGTAAACGCAACAGGTTGTAGATTCGATACCCACTAGAGGAAGTTTTTAATTCGACTAATCATATCTCTTAAATGATGATATACGGACTGATGGACAGAGGACAGACATAACGACCTTATAAGGGTTCCATTTTTCTATTTGGCTACGGAACCTTAAAGAGAACGTTAATGTTTAACATAATTCTAATATTACAAAGGAATCTTTAAAGGGATTAATAGCGTATGTTTAGTATTTTTCGAATATTTTGTAGTAAACCGTGGTCACGGGTATAGTAAGATGACATTTGTCTGTCAGTTGTCTTAATTATTACATCAAACTACCGCGCAACGATTTCTAAATTGCCTCGCGTACTACCCTCGATTCTTGTAAAATGAGATTACTGTATCGTGCCCTCCTGGATATTTATGAACAGTAGACTAAGAAAACTTTGTGAAAATTTGCTTCCTTCTCTACTTTCTGGCCGAGAGTAGAGTTCGTGTCGCAGGGAGAGCTTCCAGCAGTGGAACTTGAAAACCAAGTGTAGGCTTATTTTTGATAATTCAGATTTCGAAATTCGTTGAAATAATCGTATTATAATTATTCTGGACAGGCCAAGATGTTTTAATTGATTATAGGACTATGCCACTGCTAAATCTCTCGCTCTTACGTCAACTGACTTGCAACATTACATAGTATAATTAATCTCACCAGACAAAAAAAACAAAAATATTTCAATATATATTTTTACCTAACAAAATAAAGTCATTGTCAGTCAATCAGTAATTATAGTATTGCCAATAAGTTTAATTACCCCACATGACAGTCCCAAAATCGACAAAATCGATTAAACAATATATAAATATACCAAATTTTGAACTCAAGAAAATCTAGCTTACGATAAGGAAATGTGAAAACTTCATAGCTTATACCTATAGAAAATCATAAATGGGGACATTTGGAAATCGAAAAATAATAAACATTTCGTTTCAGTGCTCCCGCATTATAGTTTTGGCCATGTTTGCTTTTAAAATTTCAGTTTCTGCGGAGTGTGTTGATACTGATAATGTCATTTACTTTGCCAAAATTTATTTGCAAACATAAATAAATTGTATTTTCTCATTGCTACCGTTGAGTTACAATTTCGAGGTTTTAATTGAATGGCTGTCATGGCGTTTGAGTGTAAGCGCGACGGTTATGTGTTCTATTATTTGTGTAAAATAAAACATATAAAATATAGTCCATATTTAAATTGTTTTCATTTTTCCGCTCTGGCGCTTCAAAGTGCAAATATTGTAAAATTAAACAAGTTATACTCATACTTGTTGAGGCTAAAAAAAATATAAATTGCAAATTTGCATATGTAGGTATATATTTGTGTAAAATAAAACATATAACATTAATTTTATCATATAACATAAGTTATAAAAGTAAAAAGTTAAACTTCAAACTTTGTTTTTTTTTAAAACTACCAGACAGCCCTGGCGCCGGATTCATTCAGATTCGACTGTATGGAATCGTAGAGAATCCCGCGTTGTCAGTCGGTACGGAATTTCAGATCACAATTCCTAGCTCAATCTAAAAGCTAGGGATATTAACGTAACGATATTATTAATGTATATATGTACATACGTATAGATAGGAAATATAAAAAGATATCATCGTGTCACGATGGACCAGATCCACGATGACACGATATCTTTTTTGTAGTTAGTCAGTCAGACTCTCATCTGACTGTATACGCTATGTTTTTGGATTCGATTCTCATTCGGGGAAAAAAACTGTTGTTTTTTCACGTTATAATATGCTGAAAATTGTTTACCAAATCGCTATTTGAGAATAGCCTAGCACTACCAATTTTTTTTTGCGATTTTTATATAACTTGAATTAGCTTCACGCTGTATCACGCAGCAGGGTAGGTAGAGAGAACCTAATGCTAAGACACTCCGTTCCCTATTTGCCGCCGAATTTTGGAGGCGTTATGTGTGGAGTGGTGGAACTCAATACCGCTCTTTGCCTCGATACCAGAGTGAAAAAATGAGAACATAAATTGAAATAAATAAAAACATTTCATCCTCGAGTATTGATCGAACCCACAACCATTCATGTTTATAGTCACACACAACGCAGGGGGCATTGGCTTTTATATAACTTATTATTATTCTTATTCTATTATAATAAATGTTCAAAGGAGAATATTCTCTACCTAATTGTAAGTCTGTCAGCACGTTTGGAGACCTCTATAATCCCTCAAAGGGTCGACGCATTATCTTTAGCAGATATACACTCTCGCTAAGGATAAAGCTGTTTGCGCTCTTTGGTTCATTAAATAACTTATAATCATAATGTTGATGTTGAATTAAATATATGTGCCCGTCGTGGCGCTGTGTGGCACTGTCTAAATGCTAGAGCGAAGGCTATGGAATCGATTCCTACTTTCACACGAGGAAAAAGTTATATATAAGGCAAATTATTATTATATCCTTTTCTTTAGTTATATTATAGTTTTCCCACTTTGGTGAGACAAAGCGCAGCGCTGAGTTTTGCCTGTCGTAATGGATCTCATTCGATCCAAATTGACAGCAAAACAATACTATCAGAAGTATATCAGTCACAATATCGATAACTTTATCTATTATATTTCTAACCGAAGTTAGGTCTTAAGAATTGGAGTATTTTAATACTAGGTTCCTCAACTTTATGCGCGTTGTATTACGCGCATAAAGTTAGTTTTATCTTCACGTGCATTTTTATTTCTAATTGTAGTATAGTCATTTCAGTATTTCCCCACTTTCAGCTAATTTAGGAGGTTGTTTGCTGAATGTCGGACTCGGTACCTAGTAGCAACTTGGCAAAACATCTATAGTATACATACATTTTTTCTTGAACATATATTTGAGTTTACTTCATCCCAAATATGCCATACCGACTGGTACCGCAAATAATGTCATTTTCATTCGGTTGTCACAGAGAGTGGATAATATTTATGAAGTAGTTCCATTGTTACAAACTAAAGTCCAAACCATTAAACAATGGTTACATCAGTAACAGAAACGTACAGTAGTCTCAGCCTAATCATCTTTCCAAACTTTGGCCTTCAAGATCTGACAAGCGCGAAGCACTTGACAGTAACTTGTCAAATTAACCAACGTACGGTCAGCATATTGAAATTTCAAAGATGAAAATTATATAATAAAGCTATTAGACTGAGATCCCAGAACCCCCAGACCTACGTTATTTTAGCAAAGTTGAAGTTTTCAGGATTAATAGTCTAATATGGAGTTAAGACAGTATGAGTACTCACTAACTTGAAAGTCCGCTTGGAGCCCTTTCAGAGGTATCGCCAACTTAAGGTACACGCTCACCTACGTTAAAGTAGAAAGGCTAGTATTTAATTAAATAGGTTTTTAAAAATGTACATTTATTACTACCAAACTCTTTACGTGGGTGGGCCTTTACTTCTGCCAAATGTCCTAAAGGCTGCTTAAAATTGGGGCAAGCTAGGTTATACAAGCAACCTTTAATTTTACATATAACATTTACTCACTATTTCAAGGCCCCTTCTAATTACCCAGAACAATCCGACGGCTCAATGATCCTCCCAGATAAAGAAGTACCTTTATTATAGTGAGTACGCATACTGTCTTAACTACATATTAGACTAATAAGCTTCAAAATTTTAGCTTTTCTAAAATGACATAAATCTGGGCGCTCTGGGATCTTGAGCTATATATTATATATTAAGATAAAGAAAATTAAAGCAAAACAAGCTTAGAATCGATTGTCACTCTTGATAATTAATTATTTTTATATCCTCGCTCTGGTAACAACTTTTACGGTTAATTTCCGCTGCTCAACACGCCATGTCTTGAAAACTGGACGGAATGATTAAAAAAATAATATCAATTTAAAATTGAAAATGAAAATTCACAAAATTGGAAAATAACAAAGTTTATATCCGCCTATCTTGGATATTATCCAAACGCTCTAGCCAATGAAGCTATAAGTAACGTCCAGCCGCGGTTATCGTAGCAACGATGTTATTTTGAAACAAAATAAAAATAATATATCTCTATCGAAGAATAATTTCAAATTAAAAAAAACTGAAGAAGCGCGAGTCGGGTTCGTCAACTGAGGGTTCCGTACAAAAATTGGAGATCTCGAGCTTTTTCTGAAATTCAAGCTTAGCTTAACCTATTAGCGTGAGGTATTTCTTTGATACCTCACTTAAACTAGCGGCTTTAATACCAAATTTTGCCATTTTATTATTTAGCCACAAATGTTTTCAGATTTTTTCCTGAACTAGTACTACCTGTAGACGTCGAAATATGCGTTTTTTGCGATATAAACGACCATATCTTTTTTTTAAGTAAATGTAGAAATATTTTTCTCTCTCAACGCCGCTCTTTTTTTTTTGAGAAAATGGGTGGGTATATGGTCTGAATTTCAACTCGATATCTCCAAGCCTTCCTGAGATAAAGTCTCTTGACAGACAGACAGACAGACGGACCTTTTTTCCTTAAAAGATACGGAACCCTAACAAAAAAAATTGTAAATTATGAGAACCATGTTATTAGTAGAGGCTGCCGTGGCACAGCAGCATTGCGTGCGACTATAAACACGATGGTACTGAGTTCTATTCCCAGTCGAGGAATTAATATTTTCATTTCCTCGCTGTGGTAGTAAAATAAACACGGCGTTAAGTTTCACCAATTAGGGCACATGGTTTGAAATTTTAAGCAGAAAATTTGGAATAGTAAATTCAATCTGCCTACTCTGCTACATAAGCGAGTTACAGCGTAAAGCTGAAAAAAAATCAACTTAAAACTCAAATTTATTGAAATATTGTATACAAAACTGAAAAATAGCAAGATTTATCCGCCCTTCTTGGACATTTTCCAAACGCTCTAGCCAATGAAACTATACGAAACGTCCAACCAACGTAACATCCATACCTGGATGTTGCTTTGAAGGAATAGATACAAATTTTCACTATCCTAACACCGTTACCATCTTCAACAAATGTTAATGATTATTTTGTAATGAACTGAATTCTATTAAAACTTTCAGACATTTAATAAAAATGAAAGCATTTTGATTTTTACAAAATTACTACTACTGATCCAGGTTACTTAAGAACA
Source organism: Heliconius hermathena (assembly GCA_013403705.1). NCBI lineage: Eukaryota > Metazoa > Arthropoda > Insecta > Lepidoptera > Nymphalidae > Heliconius > Heliconius hermathena. The sequence continues at coordinate 646,766 of JAAIXJ010000078.1, forward strand.
TGTCTGACTGTAAAGTGACGGTTCGATACCACGCAAGTTCCTCTACTCGATACTGATTGTCTTGGGCGAAAAGTAGGAAATGGATTGATTGTCCTCTTTGCCTAACCTGCTGCACCTGCACGTATAGCGTGATATTAAAGTCAAGAATATATTTTTTAGTACTTTGGTACATAATATACCAAATTATATGATCGAGAACGAAAAATTATAAAAAGCATTATTTTCTTTAGGAAAAGTGAGTGGTAAGAGAAGTAGGGGAAGACCTCGGTTGACCTTCGAAAACACAGTATCAAAGATACTGGAGGAAGGTCACGTAAAAAGCATGAGGATCCCCCGGAGGGCATGTATGAAGAGGTTGATGACAGTGGACGAGGCGAAAGAGGTATGTAGAGACCGTAGCGTTTGACGCTCCGTTCTCTATGACTACCCCGCTAGGGATAAAGCTTCACGCTTTATCCCTAAGTTAAGTTATTATTTTCTTTTGTGACATCATTTTACAACATTATACAAAATAACAATACAACATTTAAAAAATAAAAATTAAATTAGCATCACACTGTATCTCAACTGCCTCCACCGAACTGAACTCAATGCCTCGACACACGAGAAAGAAAAAATGAAAACATAAATTAAAATATTTTTTTCATTTCCTCGAGTTGGAATCGAACCTACAGCCAGTGGCGTTTACAGTCACACTTTGTGTCCCTGCACCACGACTGGCCAAACAATACAAAATAATATAAACAAATTTATAATATCTAAATCTAAAATTTATTTTACATCTGACGGTACTCGAGCTCTAGCTACAAAGCCAGCGATAAGCCACCGCCTTAAACAAGGTTTCCTCCGTAGATATACTATGTGTAATTGTAAAATTTTCTTAATAACTCGTGCGTCTCTTCCTAATTGAGTTCTGTAATATTATATAATACCACTTTCTGTGATATTGCGGGGAGGTACCGCTTTAACAGGAAAATAATATTATCTTAGATACCGTCGTCTATTTACAAATTATTTTCAAGAGAAAATGTAGTTAGTTGTTATAAAAACCATTTATGGACGTCATCAATGAAGTGGAATCAAGCTATTTTAAATTGATGATTTGTTTTTATTTCCTTTTTACTTGTCTTGATTTTCTTTTTTTTTGTATAAAGTTAAAAGAAGCATGGTAATGTAATTTGTTCCATAATTTAATATGGTACTCTTTAATAGGCCCTAATAATAGTCGTTTAATTTTTTTTTACCTACTTTGAATAAAGGCGGAGTAGCCAGACAGAACGAAGCGCCAAACGCTACTGTCTTTGCATGACTCTTTCACCTCCTCCACTGTCATCAACCTCTCCATACATACCTTCGGAGGGCCCCTCATACATTTTGCATGACATTCCTCCTGTTTCATTGCTACTGTGTTTTCGAAGGTCAACCCACCCCTGCTGATCGTCATTTTGTCTTTTTAGTTAACGGCTTAATCGGTGGCGTCTAGTCACCAAACCATACATTTCTTACAAAGTTTTGTTGAAATTCTTATTTTCCGCTACTTAACATGGGAAATCTCAAAAATTAGGCGGTCCCTACGTGGAGTGTCTTACCACTAGGTGCCTCTAGGTGTCCTCTATACCGCTTTTGCGGAATACGGCGTGAACCCAAAAATATATATACTTAATATAAATTTCGACACTAATCCCAGGTTCGACACCAGGACAGAGCAAATTGTTTCATTTCAGTTTAAATGGAAGCGGCGCACGGAAAATTGAAAACGTGCCGTTCACGTTACTTTTAGTACAATTTTTTTGGTACACACCAAATTAGAAATTAGATTTGCTTTAATCTTCGTACGCCTATATATAATTTGGAATGATCATTCCGTAATGTTGACACACGTTTGATTTAACGCTAATTGCAATCTGTACTTCAGTATCGTTAAAATTACGAAATGGGATTGAATGGGATTTATGTTTTCAAATACTGTTTTTTCTGAGAACTAAGAAAGCTTGCATATTTTTTTTTTTGCAGATAGCATAGTAAGCAGAAGGAATTTAGGAATCTATGGACTCCGTTCCCATTAAGACAATTTCGGTGCCCACACGCCCACAGTATTGGGTGTTAAGTGGCGGAATTCAACGCCGTGCTTTGCTTCGAAACCAGAGTAAAAAAAATGAAAATAATAAATATTTTATTTTCACGAGTGGGAATCTAAATCACAACCTGTCGCTTTGACTAGCAAAACAGGGAAATACAAATAATTTAAATATCAATCAATAACCTAAGCGGGGTCGAACCCATGACCACCACGTTTACAATCAGACTCTGATGCAAAAGAAAAATGAAGTCGAAAGTAAATAAAAAAGTTTAGTTCATTAACAACACATTACCAAAACTTGTGGAAACTCTCTTTAAATCTCCAGGCAAAGTTTTTGACATGTAGCAAGTCAGTGTTTGAAATCATCCATCATAAAGCTATCTTAAGAAATGAAGTCCCGCCTAAAAATGTTTTATGCAACGTCACACTTAAGTTATGCGTCTTATAATCTTATAATCTAAGGCTCGTATTTATAAGCCTCTCAAGTCTGAGATCGATCTTGAGATTTCGTTTTCATTCATAAATTATATATCTATGAATATTTATAAATACGGGCCTAAAACTTTTGTAAGATAATTGACGTTGGGAAGTATTATTTTTATGGACGAACTGCCAAAGTGACGCCATTTTATATTTCAATTCCTCCGTGCTCAAATAAAAATAGCTTAAAATTATGTATGACACAATCTAAATACCCGAAATAATCTTTGACCGCTTGCAGTACAGTGGGTCTTGATAAAAATCATTATCTTCAATAAATGGGCTGTCTAACACAAAAAAAAATCTTTTCATCAGAACCAGTATATTCCGAGATTAGCGTATTCAATCAAACATTCTCTTCAGCTTTTTTAATAATAGTATAGAAAATAGGTATAGAAGTATAGATTTTTATGAGATAACTTCCCATTTTCTAAGTCGAAAAAAACTTTATGAGCAAGCAGCTCCGTTCCCATTACGACACTTCTGTTCCGTACTTTCCGTGGAATTCTCCAGGCATTGCGTGTTGAGTGGTGGAAATCAACGCCGTGCTTTGCCTCGTAACCAGGGCGGAGAAATTAAAATATTAAATATTTCACGAGTAGGAATCCAACTCACATCGTGTCGCGTTAACCTTACGCTAGGACTGGCCTTATAAAATATATCCGTATTACACTTCAGGATACCTATAGATTTTTTCCTATTAAAATTCTCGAGTAGGGTGACGATAATCTTTTATAGCCAATAGTTTCCAAAGAAAGTTCTAACATAGTAATCCCTTTAACACGTGAAGAAAGGATTTTTTCTAGCCCTATTCATAGCAGGTCATAACATATATAATATTATATTTTCTATTTTTATTTCTATAAATATAAGGCAAAATAAATATAGTAAAATAAACTTAATAACAATATTGGCGTGAGTAATTGCGTAGGTGGTTGACTATGTTATACGTGGGTGTGAATCGTTGTTATTGCTTCAGTAACATTGCTTATATTTTAATTTCACGCATATATTAGCATTTTATATTTATGTTATCTTGTTTGAAATCGGAAGTGTTTAATGTTTAAAAAAAAAGAAGATAAAAACACATATCATCTATATGTTTGTTAAATTATTTGGATCCCTCCCTGAGTCTTTAAATTCAGGACGCCCGTCGAATTCTGGGGTAGGGCACAGTTCTGCGGTATGGACAAGGCAAACGAGGCGTACGCTCCACCGCGACCCCTACCACGCTTAACGTGGATTTCTGTAACCTCAGGGGTCTACACTCCAACCTGAATGCCGTCCACCACCATCTCGAGACGACACGGCCGGCCTTGTTATTCCTGACGGAGGCTCAGATTGCCCGACCGAGCGACAGCCTGTCTTCAACAATCCGGCTACAAAATAGAACCTAACTTTATGCCTCATGCCGGGGTCGCATTTTAGCATCGTCCATCTCGGTGAACGGTGACTTTTTCTGCTTTATATTATTTTACCATTTTCTGCACCAGTTTACTCTTTTTTTTTTTTTTTTGAGATGAATTTGCAATCAGTTCTTTACTTTTAGCAAATGTGTTTCATGTTCATGGCGTTTAAAGGCGTGACTCCAGAAGATTATCACGTCTTTTCAATCTTTTGGCATAACTTCGCGTTACAAGAGCAGATGCAAGGTCATTGGGATGCCTTTCCAGTCGCTGTCGATATTTACAATTATATTTTATTATTTCATCCGCAACAGTGTCCATCTTGAGGTAACAAACCACGGTACTTGGCTGATTGTTCGCAGTATGGAGTTTTGTACTCTCTGGATTATCGTGATATTGGATTTATAGGCACTTCCCCAGAGTTGGATTCCATAGAGCCAAACAGGCTTCAGTATAACATTGTATATGAGAAGCTTATTGTCAAGGCTCAATTTGCTGTTACGCCCTAGTATCCAATAAAGGTTTTTGTAGTGGATATTAAGTTCACACCTCTTTTTTTCGATGTGATTCCTCCATGTAAGGCGACGATCAAGATGGAGACCCAAGTACTTGATGCTGTCGTGATGTGAAAGTGTGGTATTTTCCAATTTTACTGGTGGACAGTTTCCTTTTCTTAGGGTGAAAGTGACCTGAACTGATTTGCTTGCACTTGCTTTTATCTTCCAGCTATCCAGCCATGTTGTGATTTTATCCAGGCTTCCCTGTAGGATCTCAGATGCAATAACTGGGTCTTCGTGACTAACAAGTACGGCAGTATCGTCAGCAAATGTTGCCGTTGTGACTCCTTCAGCTTGCGGAAGATCTGAAGTATACAGTATGTACAGTAGCGGCCCCAAAACTGACCCCTGGGGTACGCCAGCTTTTATTTGGAAAAAGGATGATTTTGCATCCGCTTCTTTCACCTGGAACATCCTGTCTTCAAGGTAAGATTTTAATATGGTATAATACTGATGGGGCAAGTTACTCTTTAGTTTAAATAAAAGACCCCTATGCCAAACCTTGTCGAAAGCCTGTTGGATATCGAGGAACACGGAGGAGCAGTATTGTTTTTCCTCGAGGCTTTTTCGGATTTTATCACATACTCTGTGCACTTGTTCTGTGGTGGAGTGCTCTAGCCTGAAGCCAAATTGATGGTCGGGAATCACCTTTTCATTGCTAAGGACGGGCAGTATTCTATGCACCAGCAACTTTTCCAGAACTTTTGAGAGAATGGGAAGCAGACTTATGGGCCGATAAGATGACACCTCATAGGGATCTTTACCAGCCTTATAAATCATAATGATTTGTGAGAACTTCCAGGCCAAAGGAAAATACTGCACCCGCAGCACAGTATTAAATAGAGATGTCAGAAATACAACAGCTTTTCGGGGTAACTGTTTCAGAATTTCCTTTGTGATAAGGTCATATCCAGGTGCTTTCTTGTCTTTAAATTTGGTAATTACTCTCCATACTTCACGCGCTGTAAAGGGACGAAGTGGTAGCGACATTTGGAAGTCTTGCAGAAGCACTTCGTCTATGTGTGATTCATTTTCAGCGCTTCCTCCTAGATTTGGGGAAAATACTTGATCCAGGTGTTTAGTATGGGCATCGACTTTTTCCTGGGATGTACGTGGCCATCCCGACCCAGTTTTTAGTGGGAATTTGGTACTTTGTGCCGTGCTATAGTTTTTCGTGAATTTCCATAGGGAGTATTTGTTTGACGCAGTGGGTGATAATGACTCCAGCTGAAGTTCTAGCGTATCATCGTGCCACCTCTGCAAACTCTCCTTCAAGTCTAAAGCAGCTGTGGTGAATAAGGTCTTGTCTGTCTCCACTCCACTCTGATGCCAAATCCTCCTTAACCTACGTTTATTTAGTAACGCATGTTTAGTGGCTAGTGGGTAATTTAAATGCCTTTTGTCCGGTTTAGGTTCAGGAGTATTGATCCAACAAGCTGTTTGGATAAGTTCTGTTATATACCTAGTTGCATCTTCTATGTTTTCTGGAGTTTTTAGAGGCATGTTTAGCTGGATGTTGTCCTCTATATAATCCCTGAAAGATTCCCAGTCAGTTCGTCCGCTGGTTAACTTTTCTTTTTCTTCAAGTTCTATAAGGAATGAACTCATTGTTAGAAGAACAGGAGTGTGGTCGGATGAACTATCATAGCATGACTCCGGTTTCTGGTAGTGTTTGGACAGACCTTTAGCAACGAAGAAGTCAAGGAGGTCTGGTTTTCTTTTGGGGTCGGTCGGCCAGTACGTGGGCTCACCAGCAGATAATACTAGTAAGTTATTATTGTCTGTGCTTAGTTTAAGTTGTCGTCCTTTAGTAGTAGTGAGTCTGGAGCCCCAGTGAATGGGCTTTGCGTTCCAGTCCCCACCTGCCACAAAACGATTTCCAAGACGTTTAAAGTAGTCTGTCCACATGTCCTCTTTTATGTTATGTCTCGGAGGACAATATGCTGCTGAGAAGTTAATGTGACCTTTGCCATCTTCCACTGAAATAGTTGCGGCTTGTATATGGGCTGTCTTGTATTCTGAGATCAAATGATGTTTAATATTCTTTTTCACAATGACTGCTGCTCCACCATGCGCTAGATTATCTGCATCAGGATGATTAGTCATATAGCATTCGCAGTCTTTAAATTTTAAGTTTGTATTACTTTTGGCATGTGTTTCGGATACGAGAAGTATATCAATTTTATGTTCCACCATTAGTAATTCAACTTCCAGTTTGTGAGCTGTTGGTCCATTAACGTTCCAGATAGCTACTCTGTAGGTATTCATTTTGTAAGCCGGTCGACGAGCCTGACTATGAGTTCCATTAGGGTACTCATTTGTTCCCAAGGGAGTTGCTGGCCTCCTACTGGGCGCGTCCCCAGGTGGCGGATAGGGGAAACCACTCGCACTTGCGGGCGAGTGGACCGGGAATTTATTCCCGGCGCGGACCAAAACCAGCAGGCATGGGCGTGCCTTTAGTCCATTGTTATGGACACGGCCTAGGGGAGCACACCCCGACAGAAAAGCCCAGCTGTGGAACAGCAAAAACACAACATGTCGGTTTCAAAGAATTTTTCTTTACCCCAGGAGGGTACCACTCTTTCGGGAGTCGGAGAATCCCTCCGTGCTACGGCACGCAAGCCCACCGAATCTGGGGGGGGCCAAGTAAACCGATATGTTGCGGGGGAGGGGCCCGAGACGGGCGGAGTGGTTGAGGTGGCCGCGGGTGGCGGCGTGGAGATGGAGCCTGCGAAGGGCGGAGTGTGTGAAGGGGTGCCTGAGATGGGCGGTGTTGTTGTGGGAGGAGAGAAGAGTGGAGTTGTGGTGCCCAAGGAGGGCGGAGGTTCGACGTTGCCCGGGATGGGAGTAGTAGAGGGTATCGTGCCTGTCACAGGCGGAGAAAGGGCTTCTGAGCCTGTAAAGGGAGAAGTCGCACTCAAGTGCGCGAAGGTGGTCGTGGAGCGGCTGGACTTGGCGGAGGTCGCCTCTATCATCNAGGTCCTGGAACGCTCGAGTTCCACCCTCATGAGCGACATCTCCTTACGCAGCTCCGACAACTCCTGTGTCAGGCGGCTATTTGCCGCCCGGAGCTGCGTAACCTCCTCGCTGGCGGTTTTGTTGGCCAGTATCGCCACGGCCGTGTTTATAGCGCCGGCGGCCTCCTTAAGGGCTTTTGTAAAAGTGCCCTTAAGGTTGCCGGATCTGCAGGCGACTTTATTAATGATGGCCAAGCTGTCGCTGACCTGGTGCTGCAGATCTTGCACCAAGGGACCATCCACCCTAGGAATCGCCAAGTCCGGTACGTCCGAGAACCTGGAGCTTGCTCTGGACTGTACCGTCTGGGCTATACCAACCACCTCTTCCTCAGCTTGGAGCCGAAGCTCTTTCCGCCTGGCCGTGGATATTTTGGCCTTCGGCTTCGCCTTCTCGTCCTCATTGTCTGAAGAGCCAGAGTTGCTCTTCTTACTCCTTGGCCGTTTCCGGTATTTGCGAGTCTCTGTCGGCGTCGGTGCGTTTCGCAACTGCATCGACACATAACTATCCGCCTCGGACTCAGAGACCGCCCAAAAACGGCCTCGTGAGGATGTGGACGCGGACCTGGACCTCCCGCTGATGATTGAGGTGACCTCCGCCAAGTCCAGCCGCTCCACGACAACCCTCGCGAACTTAAGTGCAACTTCTCCCTTTACAGGCTCAGGAGCCCTTTCTCCGCCTTTGACAGGCACGACACCCTCCACACCGCCCATCTCGGGCAACTTCAAACCACCGCCCTCCTCGGGCACCACCACCACTTCACCCTTCTCCAACTCCCCACTACCTCCGCCCTTCTCAGGCCCCTCTCCCGCAACATATCGGTACATTACTTACCTTGGCCATTTAATGTAGATCAAAATGTTCTTTACTGTTTTTCATTTTAATAAGTACTTTAGAAGATTAGTAGCACAGATTTAAAATTACGATACTAAAAAATTCTTGCTGTGTAACGGCTCGCCGCCCACCACGCGTCCCCCCGCGCCCTGCGGCATTTTGCTTATAAAAATGGATGCACCGCACCCGCCTGGATTCTTTCCCCTGGGCATGGAAGGAGGGCCTGCTCATCATGTTGCCCAAGTCTTTCACTTCTCCAGTCCCACATCCACCCACGAAGCGAGCAGTTTGGCGAGTTGGTATACCACTCTGGTTACACTACGCCGCAACAGCGATCAACCGAAAGGAGAGTGCAATAGAAGTCTTCTTCGACGTAGCACGCCTATTCGACCGCGTCTGGCACTCGGGCTTTCTTCATTAAGTGCTCAGAGCTGGCACCCCCCAGCACGTCGCGCATGTCTTTGCCTCCCTGCCTCAGTGACAGGACATTTTGCGTGAGAGTTAAGAGTTCAAGATCTAGCAGCGACTCGATCGCTGCCGTTGTTCCCCAGGGCAGCATTTTGTCACCTGCTCTCTACGCACTATACGCTGATGACATCACAACGCCCTAGCGAGTATCACTCGACGAGAAATCCTGCAGGTGGTCCAGAACCTCATCCTCCGTCGAGTGACGCAGGCGCCATACTATAATACTTGAGGAACACCACGCATCACCACAACCTAAAAATAGAAAGCCTGGAGTTACACATTGGTCGTCTCGCTTCCAACGCATTCCGCTGCGCCAATGTATCGGGTCACCTGCACCTAAGGAGCAGCACTCCGAGGCATACCCGACCGCCCGAGGTCGGAAGTCTGACGACTTCCGAGGGACTTTCTATCCTCCTCCAAATTCGAGTCATGAGCCTTGCATTGAACCTTGGTCGTTTAAGCTGGGCCTCCTTCAGGAAACCGAGGGTCTCACTTGACTGAGTTGACCGCCTAGAAGGCATTTGATAATCCTTCCAATCCCGTCCCGCATCCCCCTCCTTGTGTCTGCTCTAAAGCAGGTTGTCGCTTGAGACCACGGCCAGAGAGCCAACACCCAGATGTCGTTCGTAGCTACTACGGAGATCGACGAGAGAATGCTTCAATTCTGCGCCTTTCTCTATAGCAAAGTAAATTTAGAAGCGATTGCACGTATTTTGGAGTTATTCAATAATTATGTATTTCAACGCGACATATTTGGTTACATCTTTCGTTTAAGTACTTTTGGGTAAGAGAATAGTAGGTAGTCTGTTGTTTATAATTTCTTTCGTTTAGGTTTTCTGTTGTTTGTGTCATTTATTTAAGTATGTTTTTCTTAAACAATTGGAGTTTAAATAATTTTCACATTAGTAATCTTAAATAATTTTCACATTAGTTATCTTTAGTAATCTTAATCAGTTGTATACATCATTATAATCACGATTTGTTTAACTTGAGTAATGAAATACTTTATCATAAATTTCCCTTTGTTTGGTAGATTATTGTGAATTTAAAAATTACAGCCTCACGCATGTTTTCGCTAAGACGGAATCTAATATTAGGTCCTTTGCCCAAACAAAGCTCAAAGTCGAGGCGGAACTCAACGCCGCATTAGCAAAGAATTGAAAATAATTAGTCGAAATCGAAGTCATAGCGTTTATAGTCAAATGCAAAAAGTCAAGTGACTTACACTGTGACACGACGGCATTTTCCAGCGAAAATGCACCAATACGCATTAGTTCTACATTACATTTTTATTACCATTATAATAAAACTTATAATTTATGCACTGCTAATTGCATTTCAAAACGGTTCTCAAATTATAGGCGAATTTCGAATGAGTAGTATTTTATATATGCAGTTAGCTGTAGTTAAAGGTAAGAAAAGTGATTTATTCGATTGTCATTTTCGTTTTTTCTTTCTTTTTATACCTATTTAATATATTAATAGTCAAAACCGATATAAGAATTAAATACACTTGTTACTGCTTGTCAATTGCATATTTAGTAAGTATGTCAAATTTAAACCAAAATTGAGTATATTCCAAACAAAATATTCGACTCACACTGTATTCTGTATAAAGCAGCGTAAGCAAATGAACCCAGAGGATGTCAATCCGTTCCCCACGGCCCAATTTTTAAGACATTGCGTGTCGAATGGCTGAACTTAGCGTCTATCTTCTTATCAGAGCGAGAAAATGAAAATATTAAATATTTCATTCTTACGACTGGAAATCGAACTCACAACCGTCGCGTTTACAATCAGACGCTGTTATATACGTACCCTACGTTATACAATATCACGGACAAAACTTTAAAATCTGGTAAATATACGCAAGTTGAAAATATTGTTTATATTTAAATTTTGTGTCAAGAGTAACTGACCACCGGTAATAAGTGCTATTTAAGTTTTACTGCTATTTTACACCTTTTGTTACATTAGTGAGAGGATCCTTGAAGAATATTGAAATATAGAATAGAATGGAATAGAATAATCTTTATTGCACACATAAAAACAAAGAAATATATAAAATGAACAACATAAATAAAAAAAGAAAAAAAAACACGTATGCGAAGGAGGTCTTATTGCTTTAAGCAATCTCTACCAGACAACCTTTGAAACATTACGGATAAGTTGTAATGAGGAAAAGGGGGACAACGTCTCAGTATAAATTTTATTTAATGAAATAAAATATATATATAATATACAATATTACAAATCAATAATCTTTATCTCTATATCTTTATCTCTATATATAATAAAAGGATCCGTCCGTCCGTCTGTTTGTCTGTTTGTTTGTCAATCATGCAAAAACTACCAGACAGAAATTGATGATTTTTTGCATTTTGGATTTCATTTCTAATTTCATGATTTCTTTAAAAAAAATAAAAAGCAAAAAATTTTAATTACTTAAAATACCGATAACTATTGAATGTAAGTTAATGAATTTTGGCATGGTAATAGTTCAAAGCCTAATGCAACTTATAGGATAGTTTTTATCATAGAGTATACAGAAATTTTAGTAGAAAAAATAAATACCTAATGCAAATTTGAAACTTATGTGATTTTTTCATAGATACCATTGTCAGAAATGAACTAAATTAAAATAGGGCTACACGGGACGCACTAACTTATAAATATAAAAAAAAAACATTAAAATCGGTTCACTCAGTCAAAAGTTCTGAGGTAATAAGTATAAAAAATACAATCGAATTGATAAACTCCTCCTTTTTTGACACAAGTCGGTTAATAAAAATCTGACACAATCAAATTACGATTATTTTAGTTAACCACAATTTTAAAGAAGAAAGTAAATTGAGGCCAGTAGTCGGTTGTGGGTTCGATTTCCACTCGAGGAAATGAAATACGTATTTAAATTTATATTTCCATTTCTTCGCTTTGGTGTCGAGGCAAAGTGCGGCTTTGAGTTCCGCTACTTAGCACGCAATGCCTACAGAATTCCGCGGAAAGTAGAGAACGGAGTGTCTAAACGCTAGGTTCCCTCTGCCTACCCTGCTGTGTGAGGGACACAGCGTGAAGCTGAAAAAATAAGTATAATAAATAGTTTTTTAGTCTATTATAATTATTATTTCAAACGTCAACATTGGTGACATTAACAAAAATAATAAAGGAGGTGTATTTGTCTACAATAAAAAGTATATGTATTTGGAAAGTAAATTCTGATTGTGAGTTCATAGTTTATAAAAGTTTATATTGTGTTTAGATGGATCACGTGGTGAGGTCAATACATTTTAAACATTGGCACGTACGTTACATTCATTGACAGTAGATATATTTCTCAAGAGAACTTAATCAAGACTTTGTATATAAAAAAAAACATGAAATAATCATGTTATGGAAGTACTAAGAATATTTTATGAATTAAACTTAATGTTATATTCAAAACAAATGAATTGTATGTAAATTTATTAATATGTTTCAAGTAAAAAAAAAGAAAAAAGGCAATATAATTGCGTTTCTCCTTTTCTTTCCAATGATTTATATTTCTGTTATTTATATCGATATATCAGGGTCGTAAATGCGGGAACAGAGCTGCCAACATAGTACAGAATAACCTCTAAAAAATATTTTTACGTATTATAGTTAAAGAATAAAAAGAATGTGTGATTCCTCTATAGAATATATTATTCTACATTATATCATAAAACACATATTTAAACAGTGCATATCCAAGTCCAGTGCATATAAAGGTATCCTCCTGTAGTTTAACTATTTTCAATTACTATCAACACTACAATGTCAATACTAATGTGGTATTATAGTGTAATATTGAACATTTTGAATATTTTCGCGCCATTATTTTTTTTAAACAAAATAATTATTAACTATAAGAACGTTGGTAGTTTTTTAAAAGGTACAGGAATTTAAAAAATACCTAAAATATGCTTTCGTCGCAAGTGTTGTTATAACTTTTGGTATCTATTCACCAAAAAATCACTATAAATATTAAATATGCTCAATTATATAGAGTGTTTTTGTCAGTACCACTTTAATTGAAACCATAGTTTTAACTACTCTATTAAAGCTTATTACAATTTAAAAAAACCCAAAAATGAACAAGTTATTTTTTCAAACAAAATTTTTTTTTTTTTTTTCGGGTAGGTCGAAAAGTGTACAACAAAATAAAATTGTGCTATGTTTTATTGTTTTAATTTAAATATAATAACAATTTTTCATATGTATTCACTATAAAGTTTATAATTCAAGCCTACATTACCTGGTATACATACTTTCCTAACATTTACTGTGCAAAATAAGAAGTTATCACAAGATGGATATCCACAGTCAACTTTCTAAGAATATGGATGACATAGTGGCACTGTTTCAAGCACGTATGGATAACTTTGACAAGGCACTATCACAAACACAAAACAAAAGTCCAAGCCAGAATTCACAGAAGGTATATGGTGATCTGGCCACATTGTCTGACCGATTACTGCAAATTCAAAGACTTTGTTTGTAAGACATTATCTATGTTACGTAAACAAATTGGAAGCATGCTCTCGAAGGAAGATTTTATTATTTCATGGATTGCCTGAGACTGAAGATGAATGCCCAGAAGCAGTAGTGCTGAATGTACTTCATGAACAATTAAAATTACCAAATATAGATACTTCTATGATTGATATATCACATCGACTGGGTGCGATTAAGAGTAAGCCCAGGCCCATACTGGTCCGCTTTTCTAATTTAAAGATGAGAAATTTAGTGTGGAATAACAAAACTTCGCTTAAAGGCTCCAGTGTTACAATGTCAGAATTCTTGACTAGACCAAGACAAGAAATCTTTAGTGCAGCTAGAAAGCACTTTGGCATTAAGAATTGCTGGACAACAGATGGAGTGATCATGGTGATTTTGCCTGACAAAAGTCGCAGAAAGGTGGTGACAGTAGGCGAACTTCAGCTCCTTGTCAGCAATTACCCCCAGCCAACTAGTTCCAAAGATCCGAAGCCTTCCAGGTTGCGCCGTGGTGTTAAAAACTTTGTTAAATAGTGTGCTTACTGCTATACATTCCTAAACATTGTACTTGTGTTAAGATTTATTTTATTTACTTAATTAATACTCAAATCCTGTCAGCGGATTACGGAC
>JAAIXJ010001796.1:5420-119424 GCA_013403705.1 Heliconius hermathena
GCATCAGCCACGACATAGTTAATGTCGCTATAACAGTTCGCATAAGCCCATCACGTCAGCTTCCGCGACGTCAAGCAACATTCAATATCATAATATTGGTCAAAGATCACTTGGATCCACAATATGTGTCGCCCCTACACATATATTGCCTTTATAAGAAATTCGATCCTAAAAGATCGTGCCATCATAGGCTTCGAATTATTATATTATATTTATAATATACTTGGTACGAGTCTTTATGTGCATCATATTTATTAGTACCGTAGTACTTAAGAGTTCGACTCGACCGCTGCCTTCCAGCATCACCACCACCTATATAGACAGAACGACGGTCGCGACACTCGGGACGACAATACACGAACTCGTCTCGATTAATTTGGTATTAAAAATATATAGTGTGTATTATTCATAATTGACTATGTTATTTATGTGTATTGCCATGCATATTTTATTTTATTTATTTATTCATTTCAAATTTATACTCAAGGTACATACTGTTACACACTCACCAATGCTGAGAAAAGACTGGTTGAGGAAAGTTGTTCTATCGGGGTATCAGTAGTAAGTCACTGCTGGCTGTTATATTCGTTTTTCGGTCGTATTTTGTCATATTGTTGTCTTCGTCGTCTATTTTGTCTCGCTTTCTGCTTTATCTGCCTGTCTCTTTGTCTTTTTGCTGTGCGGATGGTCGTCGATTAGTATGTGTATTTGTATTAAAAATAGTAATAAAATCTAGAGTACTTTTTATAGTTAAGCAGAAATTTAGCTTTAGAAAAAAAAAGGTCTCACTAATGTAAAATGAAACTATCTAACTGGTAATTAACAATAAACTATGATCAATCGAAAGACCTTCTAGTCACTTATATGAAGTTATTTGGATAATCTATAAGCATACATAAGCAACATACATACGCACATATACATACACACATGCAAATGTAAGATTATTGTACCTAAATATTTTACTCTTTTCCTTTTTTATATTTTTTATTTTATTGTCATAGTTTTCCATTTCTTTTTCTATTTTTCTTACATGTATAATTGTTTGTTTTGTATTTATTAATTAAATTTGATGTAACCTTTGTAACGATGTTTGTGAGGCGGGCGTCGTTAGCTGCGTCACAGTTTCATACTACTGTAGATATTATCGTCTTAAGCTTGAACAAAAACTGTAATGAATTTTTTGAAAAATTTTGAAAAATTTTGAATAAATAAATATTATAATAACTTTAGTAGTGTGGTAGAGTCACGTCGCCACCAATGGCAACACGCATGGGCAGACTTGACCAGATTATTACCACCCCCGGCATTTAAAACCGGCGCGAAGTAGTGGCTTTATGCCACTGCGTTTCGCATCAGGTAATGCCGGGCTCCGGAGCCCAAACCACCTTACAGGCAGGCAACACACCTGCAGCTCCTCTGATGTTGCACGGGGTCGTGGGCGGCGGTGATCACTTACCAGCAGGTGACCCGAACGCTCGTTTGCCTCGTCTTTTCCATAAAAAAAAAATATATATATATACATAATACTATTATAATTTTTTTAATATACTATTTCAACAATTTAATTTTTTTTTTTAATTTGTATATATTGTGTACATATTCAATTTAAAATCACGCTGTATCACATGTATAGCGTGATTTCCGATATTATGTCAAACTTTCCGACGAGTTACGACTTTTACGTCTTTGAGATAGCCAAAAGCATAGGCAAAAATATACTATAGCATCTTCAAAATGTTTGTGACTTTTGTATAAATTATTACCATTTTGGAAACGGGACACATCAGCAAGGTAGTAAAAAAATTCTCAATTGGAATTCTTACTCAAAATTGAAAAAACGGAGAGATTTATCTCAATTTTTCCCTTTCCCTCGAAACAAAAAAAAAAACAGAAAATAACCACCAATTTCCCATTCTAAGTACAACCAAAGGAAACAGCCCCAGTGTTTGCAATGTTTTGTAAATAAACATGAGAAGTTTCCGAACACTTTGGAAGGCAATCACGTAATGTACTGCACGCCGTTCGTTATTCGGCAGGAATAAAAGTATATTTTTCTGCTTTTCTAATAAATAAATGATTTGAGAGCTCTTAGAAGATACTTAGAGGGTAGGGAATTTATTGCTATAGGTTTACAGAGATCCCTTTTTAGGGTATCGTAACTAAAAAATTATACGGGACCGCAGAATTAGTTAGTGTATGTTTATACAAACATTTGCATGTATTAGTAATACACATATAGTGTTTTTTTAGCTATATCGAATTATTTTTAAACATTTTTAAAGTGTTATTCCACACTTAGGAGAGATTTTTTATACGTTTTCTAAATAAGTATATATCAAATTATTTTCAATGTTATATTTAAACTTATTATAGATATATCGGATCTTTGTCCAGTACTCAATCTAGCCCCTGCAGACTGAAGCCTTTTTTTTGAGAGACTAGAGTTCGTCCGCGTTCAATTACGTTGGGGCAGTCTTTGCCGTATTTAGGTATATTTTTTTATAGTTCAAGGCTTTACAATCCAGCGTGTATAACACAGAGAATTAAAGACATTTAGTGTTTGGTGTTTGTCAAAGTTCAACCACGCACTTTGTCTTGCTAGTGAAGGTTGAATCTCGATCTATTTCGTTTATGATGGACTCTATATTGTTGAGCTTAAAAAATCTGCATTTTCAAACATTTTTTTTTAAATATAAGATAAGATAAACTCTTTTAAAAATAAGACTTAGAAATTAAGAGAACATAATAAGTATGTCTACTAATGAAGTTTTGTTGCCATTACTTTAAATCGTTTAATAAAAAACAAATGTTTAAAATAGGTTTTCCTTCAAAAATGCATATTTTGAGTTTGTAAAAATTTATATGTTATTGTGTTGCCCTCGCATACAGCAGGTTAAACAAAAGGAATATAGAAATGACACTCCGTTCCCCATTTTCCGCCAAAATTGAAATTTTGAGACAAGACACCGTGCTTTGTTTATATTTTGACCAGAAGAAACGAGCAAAAAAAAAATAATTCGATTCC
The DNA here is from genome assembly GCA_013403705.1 of Heliconius hermathena. NCBI lineage: Eukaryota > Metazoa > Arthropoda > Insecta > Lepidoptera > Nymphalidae > Heliconius > Heliconius hermathena. The sequence goes on from JAAIXJ010001796.1 coordinate 8,449, forward strand.
TAGTATGGGACTCAAACCCACAATCGTTGGGCTTACAGTAATACACGGTACCTCTGCGCCAGAGCGGTTGTATTATTCACCATTAATTGTTTAGTAAAAAAATACCAGATTCCGTAGCTCAAAAGGTAAAAACGGAACCCTTATTGTCCCTTGTGATCGTTTAAGGCTGAAATTAATATCAATAAAAAATTTAATTCAAAATTTTAAAAAATATATACTTGTAGTTTATTTTAAACAAAATGAGTGATTTGTCAACTTTAATAAGGTGTACTTCCCGTTGGCCTACAATCCTGAAATAGGTACGGAGGCTTCGGTGGGCGTCCGGATCACATTTAGCCGTTTTCTTTATTCGAAAATAAAAGTGTACATTATTTCTTAACATTTATGATTTTAATGTTCGAAGTCGAAACTCGCGGTGAAATTTGCGTCTTAATAATGCCCAAAACTTTCTTAATTACTAACGAGACTTCGAAAATTAACTTTGGATTTTGTAACTAATTAACATAATACTTGGTTGGCTTCTTGTAATCAATATTTAATTCTGGGTGGAAATAAAAAAAAAGTACTTACATAGGTACATAACAACGATAGACGTTTAAAAATATGATGTCAATTATCCCAGTTATATTATGATATCTCCAGGAGCTGCCTAGCAAATTTAAAGACACAGCTACCTTAAAGGAGTTGGAGGAGGCCAGTCGTGGCGCAGTGGCACAAAATGTGTGACTGTAAAACCGACTGGTTGTGGGTTCGATCCCCACTCGAGGAATTGAAATATTTACCTAAATTTATATTTACATTTCTTCGCTCTGTTGTCGAGGCTAGGCGCGGCGTTGAGTTCTGCCACTCAACACGCAATGCCTCCAGAATTCGGCAGAAAGTGGGGAACGGAGTGTCTTAACACTAGGTTCCCTCTGCCTACCTTGCTGTGTGCGGGATACAGCGTAATGCTGATTTATTTATTTTAGCTACATTAAAAGCCGGAAAAAAAGTTATTTAAACCATCCGTTGAGAAGAAATTGAACCCAAAATCTTTTTTAGGTTTTTAAACATACACTTGCAATAATACGGCATTGGTGTCAAAATTCAAGGTAAAATTCCATATAAAAAATGTAAGTAAAACTTTCTTACTTTTAATCAAGTTTTAAGAAAACACAGCTTGAAATATATTTCTTTAATGGTAAGCTCCTTTCTCCACTTTCCCTCTAACTTCCGAAATATTACGTTATGAGTGATGCAACTCAACGCCGCGTTTGTTTACCAAATGTGTGTAGGATGGTCTTCAAATATTCACTTTCATTTCTTAGTTTCCTAGTACTCACAAAACATCGTGTTTACAGACAACGACGTCCTTAATTATATTTTATTAGACGTATCGATGTAATTCAGTAGGCGCATGTTGAAAATGAAAATAGTGAATATTTATTAATAAGTGAATGTTACGGTCCTACGTCAAGAGGCGTGGTTGTGGGTTCAAATCCCACTCGGAGAAATGAAATATCTTTTCATTTCCTCGTTCTGGTAACGAGGAAAAGCGCAGCGTTAAATATCGCCTCTCAACGCGTTACGCCTCTCCTTTGAGTGGAATATAGAATACAACGTAAAGTATATATATATATATATATATATATATAGTACCTAACGCTATAATAACAAATTTAAGAGTAATTCGGACGCCAAACACAGCTTCACTCAAAGAAAAATCTTGAAATAAACTGAGAGAAGATTAAAGAAAGTTTACCTTGAAATAAGATTTAAAACTTTAAATCAGTGACGGTAGTGTTCTTAATAACGCTCTTACTAACGCTAGTGGTGGAGTGGTTCTGATAATTTATTTTTCTTGTAGAAGTAGCTTTTAAATTTTTTATGTTTATTTTCGTAACATTTTCTTGTTTTTTTTTTGTTTTCTTATACTTTGTTATCAAATGCTTTTTTCAAGTTTGGTTTAATTTTTTCTATAGTGAAAAAAGTTATCTGAGAATGTTAGCTAAAGAATAAAATTCTAATAAAAAAAAATCCAATTAAATCAGCTTCTCATTGTATCCCGCACACGGCAGGGTAGGCAGAGGGAACCTAATGTTAAGCAATTTCGTGTTAAGTGACAAAACTCCACGCGGGAATTTTACCTCGTTCCCAGAACGAAGAAATGAAAATTTACATCAATAACAATGAATTCCCTCGAGCGGGGATCGAACCCACAGCCGTCGCATTACATTATCACCCTTGCGCCACTGCGCCACGACTGGCCTCTAAAGTTCTTGTTAAAATTTAATTTACAGCTTCCCAGTTCTATATTTAGGCATTTTCTGCAATCCAACCATTCAATCTCATCCGTACAACTTTCCAAATAAATACCAAATTGAAAATCAAAATTGAACCAATAAACAAACAAAGATGACCCACTAAATAATTAATAACAGTAATCAAACAGCTATAAATCAAACGCCGAAGTTTTTCAAAACAAACTCCAGACCATTCATCATGTTGACGACAGCTGGTTCCGCGAAGGTAATTTCGACGAGGGTGTAGTCTAAATATGAATGATGGCTTTAGATAGAGGGAACCTAGTGTTAAGATTTACTTAACGTGTTACTTAATAACAAAATCAATTTTGTACTCCGGACATAGCAAGGTAAGGTGAGGGAACCTGGATGTCTAATGTAAAATATACTCTTTCCCCATTAAGACACTTCCATTCCCCACTTTCCGCCTCATTCAGGCCTTGCGTGTTGAGTAGCGGAACTCAACGCCGCGCTTGGACTTGTTATCAGAGCGAAGAAAAGAATATATATAATTTTCTCGAGTGAGATTTGAACCCCCAACCTGTCGATATTACAATTGCTACAGTAAATACCCAAAAACGATACTGTTATAATAAAAGTAAATTCAGATAACCTTAGCATCTATTACGTTTAGGATAAATAAACTAGATTTCCTCTATATTTGGTAAACTAAAGTTGGGACCTTCTTGGAATTACTTTTCGATAGTTTCGGCTTTATCGTTTGCCAAACCGATATTGAGTGATTTGATTATGATGTTATGTATGTATATATATAGTTCGAGCCTATTATGTAGTATTATGTACTTTTTAGAAATATATGTATTGAGGCCAGTCGTGGCGCAGCGGCAGAAAGTGTGACTGTTATCCGACTGGTTGTGGGTTCGATCCCCACTCGAGGAGATGAAATATTTACTTAAATTTATATTTTTACATTTCTTCGCTCTGGTGTCGAGGCAAAAGCGCGGCGTTGAGTTCTGCCACTCAAGAACTCCAGAATTCGGCAGAAAATGGGGAACGAAGTGTCCTAACACTAGGTTCCGTCTGCCTACCCTGCTGTTTGCGGGATACAGCGTGAAGCTGATTTATTTATTTTATTTATATGTATGTATTTTTTTCTATTAGTCAGGTCATAGTATAGGCTTGCTTCATTCTGTATCCTGTATATAGTGTTAAGACACTCTCTTCCATACACACAGTCCAATTTTATGATTTCTTGACCTCATCGCCGATCTTATTCTATTTACTAGAATGAGAAAATAACACAACTAAGTGAGAATCAAATCCAAAACTTTTGTGTTTAGTCAGAAGTTGTTCCGCTGCGCCTCGACAGTCTCCTAATTTACCATTAAGAGAACTGTTAGGCCCGTATGTTTAAACTGCTACCAACTCTCACATTAAGCAATTAAAGAAGCGGTCTTAAGATGCATGGTTTCATTCATAGTTTATTAATAAACTATATTCTTAGTTTATTAAACGGCATCTTAAGTCCGCTCAAAGCGGCATCTCAAGATCGATCTCAAAGTAAAGTGTCTTACACTGTCCTTGCCCAAGCGAGGTCTCCACTGTAACACGTGCCGGCTTAATCGACCGTCGTCGGTACTTCGCGTCGGCTTTAAAGTTTTTAAAACTTTTTTTATAACTTTAAACAAGACTGATTTATTAAATAAGTCATATATAAGATATATCCAATAACAATATAGATATGTCAAGAAAAATGCTTGAAGCTCAAGCGAATGAAACTAAATCTTTTAATTCTCCACATTTTACTAACGTTAGAACATCTAACATTGTTGAAAATAGCAAAAAATTCTTTATACCAGTAAAACTGTAAAAACACAAAAATTCTGCCTCAAAAAGATTAAGCACCGAATATATTCTATAATAAATATCGCTGGAAGGTACATTTTATGTGATGCGATTTGTAACAAACTGCTGAGAAGAAACCACAAACTTACGGGAACAGAGCACGGGTTTAGTTTTAGAGTGCTACTTGAGGTATAAGCGGTGGCGGAAAGATTTTCGTATATTTTTTTTACATTGGAATGAAACGAAATTCCCGAAACCATTATGGCCATGGCGAGTAATTCAACTGTTTTTTTATGGAAAAGGACAAAGCAAACGAGCGTTCGGGTCACCTGATGATAAGTGATTACCGCCGCCCACGACCCCGTGCAACACCAGAGGAGCTACAGGTGCGTTGCCGGCCTTTGCTCCTCATCGTATTTGTTCCGGAAGTGGTTGAAAAAAAAATATTGTCATTTCGCGACAGTAAACATGAGGGTTGTGGTTTCAATACCCACTCGAAGAAATTAAATATTTAATGCATTCATTTCCTCGCTCTGATAAATTCGGCGGAAAGTGGAAAGCTTATATGGAATGCATGATTCTCATATCTTATGTTCTCGTTTACAGTATAGGTTTGCTAGGCGCTGTTCCTAGAAATTGCTGCCTTGCTTGTTTATATTACTCATTAGCAGAAAAAGCGGTGCGTTAGGATCACTCTTATTTTCCACCTCTTTCTTGCAGAGGTTAAGGTTTGGTGTTTGTATCACAAGACTGGGAGAGTGAAAATATTTTATCATATATAAATATTTTATCGATATTTACTCAATTTTTATTTAAATGGAAAACCTTTAATCGAATTCGACTCGTCTATATTCTAGATTCTAGTAATATATCTTTCTAATATATCATTCGTTAGTGAAAGTGGGGAACGGAAACGGTGTGTTAACACTAGGTTCCCTTTGCCTACCCTGCTGTGTACGGGTACGGTTCAGCGTGAACTTGATTTAATTTAATTTCAATTTATACATCCGTTACTTAAAGTGTTATTATCATACTAACAATTAGAAAATATTATATTATAATTTTAGTGATTTAAGAAACAAAAAAAGTATTTCTTTTTATAAAAATCGCTATCTCTACCACACTAACGCCGCGTCGGTTGATGAGTATTTACAGAGGTGCCGAGGCCGCTCCATCTTGTTGTTGATTCGCAACTCGCATTTGAATTTGCTGCAAGAATTTATAGCTGAAATATTCTTATTTCGTTTGTAATAAGCGATTTTTTTTAGAAATATTTTGTGTTTTTTGATATTATTTATATTAAATTTCATACGATCCTAATGCAGATTCTACAACCTAGTGCTAAGTCACTCCGTTCTATATTTTCTGTTTTTTTTTTCAATTGATAGTGCATGCTGGAAAGGCAGAATTTACCGTTTCCTTAGTTGTATCCCGCTCTTAGCAGGGTAAGCAGAGAGAACTTAGGAAACTAGTTTTAAGGCACTCCGTTCCTATTAAGACACTTCCGTTCCGCCGTTTCCGCCGAATTCTGGAGGCATTGTGTGTCAAAAATAAATTGAATGATGTAGGTACTTATGCCGAACAGGAATCGAATCCACAACCATCAATCAAACACTGATATAGTGGCGATGTAATATACTAACGCATGTGTTGGCTTTAATATCAAGTTAATTACATACGCGGTGCTCACACTATATTACACCCCTGTGAAACATTATGTTACGCACGTTGATTTATGATTTCTTATATTAATTTATATTTCTGATTGCCCGAGGTTAATTTTCATTAAAATAAGCCATGTAATAACATAATATTACATATTGTATAATTTAAATTGTAATATTTTCACCATTTTCTTTCATTTGTTCAGGGATAAGATAGAACTAGCGATACAAGCGCGGCTTCGCCTGCTTAAGCCTTTTATAATATTGTAGCCAAACTATACAAATCTGTATATAAATTGTAGTCTGAGTTATTCTGATATATGTATAAGATGTAAAGTTTCATCTAAATCCGTTCTCTAGTTTATGCGTAAAAATGGAACAAACACCCATATTCATAAACTTTCACATTTATAATATTAGAAGGATTTAGGTTTCTAAATATGTTTTAAACCTTCCCCAGAATATTTGATATTTCATACCCTTGAGTGGGAATCGAACCCACAACCGTCATGGCTCAATTAATTGTATATATCAATAAGTATGTCATAGAATATGATTCCATAACTATATATTTGTTTCTTAAATCGTCATTTTATTTTTCCAATTTTTTGTGTTAACTAAGTTTCATTTTAAAGGACAAATAAAGAAATTTCTGGGATAAAATAAAACACCATTAAATAAGTACTTAACAAACACTTTAATTTATATAACAATAATAATTATCAAAATAACTACAACGTTTCATTGGCGTGCTGTTCATTTACATACAAGTACATACATACATACGACATCGAGGGTAAAATGTTACGAGACATTAAGCCATTTTCATATATATTTATATTTTATTGATATTTTTTTTTCAGAAACATTTTTTGCTAGTTAGATAATATACAAATATACGAATATTTTTGTCCGTTTCACGCTGTATCCCGCATCTATAAGTAGGATAAAGCGTGAAAGCTTTTGACGCACAGGCAGAGACTTCAGCCCCGCTTTCTACCCGAATTCGAGCGAAAATTCGTATATAGTATATATCGTATAATTTTTTTTTGTTTTTATCCTTTTGTATTATTGTATTTTATTGCGAAATTACCAAAGAAAACTTTATACTTAGAAAATTAATTTCCAAATTAGACATGGCGTTGATATTCATAGTATTAACACTACTCGAAGATGACCGAGCCTAACGCTGCGTTCTGTCATACTAGATTGGGGAAAAAATATATAAAAAGTATGTAGTACTATTTTTTATTTTATTATTTTATATTATTATAATATGTTATGTCGTTTCTGTTTTTTAATTTTATTTCTTTGCTCACAAAGCTGTAGACTCGAATTGTACATAAAAAATGTTTTCTGAAAAAAAAAATATTTAATATACAACACAAATTGGAGAGTCTAAAAGGAATTTGTAGTTTACTTCTAAGAGATAAAACTACTAGGAATAAGAAAATGTATAGAATAGTATATAATATTTATTTTATTACATTAAATACATTTACTTACTAATTATATGCGACATGTATGTAATTTTATTTATTTTTGGTGCATATTTCATAGTTATCTATACGTGTTTGGTTACTGTTATGGCTAGTTTCTTTTTAGTTACTTAATTTTGAAGAAAAGAAAAAGAAGATAAAGAAAATAACGAAAATTTACAAATATATATAGCACGTTGTTTAGAAGGATTCCTTTTTTATTAAAAGATTTTAAACTATAAAAGTTATAAATTAATTGAAATGTAGCTTTCTTAAAGTTTGGACATTTTTGTAATGTTATAAAGTATTTTTATAAATATGTCAAAAAATAAATAGTAAAGGCAACAAGCAGTCTGGAGCCAACGATCGAGTCTACGACCTAAATAGTCGTAGTCCGAGCTAATTTGACAGTAGACTAATGCTGCTTAGTAAATGGAATTTTTTCAGTAATATCCTCAACATTACTAACATTCCTTCAAATTAGAAATTATAATAGTTAAGTATGACGAAATTATTTAAATTACAAAGCATTTGTAAGACGTATAACGCTTTTTGTAAGTCCAAATTAATATTTACAATCTAAGATATCAGAAAAAAAACAATGTTAGGAAACATTTTACGTTATAATATAATGAAGTAGATAAAAATCAATTTCTTAAAAAAAATATTACCCAAAATTTTCAAAGCTATCGAAATTAAGAACCTGTGACAATCTGATATCTTAGTGAAAAATCATAAACTTTTGCAACAATCAGTTTATTGTGATATTGTTTAAAAGGTAAGCGTATTTAAATTAATAAAAATATTAAACTTTGCTTATGTTATAATTCGATGTACTAATAACTTAATTTATAATATTATACATACATATATATATGAATACATATTCAAATATTTGCTTAAGCGGACGGCGTTTCAAAAACAATGTACTATGTGGCAAATTAAATATGTTTATATCATATTTTATTTTAAAGTAAGTTTCAAGTTTCTAGCAATATCAAACTATTTAATAGAATATAACCAGAAAAAAAGTTGAATATTAAAACTTTCATTAGGACATAAACAATCTTTAAACATTTTAATAAGAAAAAATATATTTTTCTCAACGAGTTCAATTATAATTTAAATTTAGAAATTCATATATTTTAATAATTGAACTTTTCTGTTGAAATGGTATTTTGATTAATGTTTCAATAGTCCTACATTTTTTATATCATTATACAATAGACATATTAGAAAGAGATAGCAAAGAACTACAGATAAATACGTATAGAAAATCTAAGAAGATAGAAGGAGATAGATTACAAAATATTCTAATATAAATAAATTCAAAACGAATATTGGTCCAGAGATATAGAAAACTTTTAAAAACAATCAAAAATACGTTAAAGATAAAGTAAAAAAGTAGCATATTTTTCAAAAAATGAATTATTTATTTGAATAAATGAATATTCAGAATATCTGTGAATTAAATTATAATATATTTTTGAAATTTTCGTTGTTTTTTCGAATGAACATAGCATGCTCTACGTATTTCTGTGTCTTAAACTTCTTGACCATAGATTAGCAAGCGGAGAAGAGGCATCAAGAGTATTTTACAATATTGCTCATTTGGTGCAATAATGACGCATTTGCACGATTTTTATATTACAGGAGAAATTTTCTGCATATATTAACATATTTAAATAAAAAAATGCCATTGCGTCATTGTTGCACCAAATAAGCGATATACTAATATATTTAAAATAAGGTATTGTTAGAACTATGTGCTTTTCCTATTACGACTTTCTCTATAGTGTCTTATTATCAATATTCTATGTATGTTAAAGCGTATAATCTTTTCTTTGATAGCTTAAACAGCCATTTAACTGATGACAGTTCTAAATAAATAGGGATTATTAGTTTTTAATAGTAAAAGTATGTTAGTTACATAAGTTAGTTAAAATACAATGATTAGATTGAATCACTAGGAAAATACTATAGGAAACAAGAAGTAGGAGTAACAAGAAATAGTATTTTTTTAACTAAAAATCGTACAAATAAAAAAAATTGGTAATTGTTATGGGATACAAAAAAAAATATTATAGGACATCTAACACATGCATGTATTCTAATATATAAAAAAAATAGCATACATCCACCGTACTATCTGTATCTTTATATACAACACTAATATATAAAAACATAATGACGTCACTTTGATTAAATCTATCGATAAGCTGTCTTTATCACCTATAATGGCTCAGTTAATTAGAATATATTTTATTTATAAATACTTCAAGTACACATCTATTAAGGTTAAAGCAAGAGTATGTTTTACAATAGTGACACAACGCTCTTCTATTTTCTATTTATTGTAAGGCTCCATACACACTATAACATATATAAAAGGACTTGTACCTGACTGACTGAGGTAAGACCCACGCACAGCCGTAACCGCTGTGCGTAGAAACGTGAAATTTGGACAGATGTTTATTTTCATCCACTAAGAAGGAAGTTTGAAAAATTTTAACCCTAAACGGATGAAATAGGGGATGAAAGTTTCTATGGTTTTTTTTTAAATCGAAATTGAGACTTTTAAAAATATTTTATTGAACGTGTTTCATGGTTTTTTAGAGTTCACCCCCTAAGGGTTCAAATAAGGGATTGAAAGTTTATATGGAAAAGTCTTTAAATCGCCACCGATTTTTATAAAAAAATAAATTCAAACTGTTAAAAATATTCTATTGAACACGTGTTTCGTGGTTTTTGTAGAATTCGTCCCCAAGGGTGCAAATAAACGGGCGAAGCCGCGCGCGCCCTCTAGTTATATAAAAAATCACGGTTTTTTCTCGGTACTATCTTAGTCTGTTAAAATATTATTTTGTGAAAAACAGTGAAAGTATTCATACTATTGTTCTGGTCAAGTTCCAGTCCAATCAGGTATTTAAGAATATTTCTGAAATCGGACCGAGAACGAACCATAACCGGCACTATAGTGTGAATCTATCCTTACATAATCTCACCGACACTGAAGATATAAATAAATAAATCAGCTTCACGCTGTATCCAGCACACTCCAGGGTAGACAGAGGGAACCTAGTGTTAAGACACTCAGTTCCCCACTTTCTGCCGATTTCTGGAGGCATTGCGTGTTGAGTGGCAGAACTATCAACGCCGCGCTTTGCCTCGACACCTGAGCGAAGAAGTGGAAATATAAATTTAAGAAAATATTTCATCTCCTCGAGTGGGGATCGAACCAGTCCAGAACCAGTCGGTTTTACAATGACACGTGTTTTTAGAGGGGCACAAAATGTGTCATAATATACGTAAATGGTTTTTTCTATAAAATGTTATATATTTTTATAGCTTCACGTTGTATCTCGCATATAGGGTAGGCAGAGTGAACCTAAATTAAGACACTCATTGCGTGTTGGGCGACGGAATTCATAATTCATTCCCCCCTGTTGAGAAGCGAATCCACTACCATCGTGTTCACACACAGATGCAATGCCATTGCACCACGACAGTCTCAGGTTATATGAGAATATTTCTCATATTTAATAATGTTTTTAACTCAAAATATATTTTTCTCTCTGTTTGTCACTTCTTATATTTAATTTATTTTTTTTAAGAATAAGAATATGTACTTGAAGTATATAGTCTACATATAACAAACAATATATTTAAGCTTCTATTTTACGTCAGAACACACGACACAAATATATCTCAGTTAAAATGTAGCCCGTATTCGGAAATCATTTTACTAGTGATGTACCGATTCATTTAAATATTATTTTTACTAATAAAAAGGATTTTTCTCAAATTATTTATGTTTAATGTAGGTGGTGTATAGAAGTAAGCACAATAGCTTTCATCGTTATAATACTGTTTATTTTATATTATTCATGTAAAATAAAATAAATACTTATAAATATATATAAAAAAGTGCATCACTAGTAAAAATCTAAACATTATAAATATATTCTATAATCTGGACTACGGATCAGATAATTTCTCAATACATTTACATATATTTATAGATTTCATTTGTTATCTACTTAGACCTTTACCACAGCCTTCAAGGCTACATACGAGATAAGATACAAGAAATCTGAAAGAGAAAAACCTAGAGGAAGGGAAATATTTTGGACATCTAAGCCTGTACATTTGAGCACACCGCCTCAACTTGTTGTTAAATATAACTTTGGAAACTTACCTTCTATACTTTAGTTTAACTTTTTCTATGAATAACCGCTCCATTTCACAAATAATTATAGAGAATAGAGGAGAAGAAATAGACATTTTAAGAATTTTTTAATGAGCTAATCTATTTCGATAGTAAATTTATTATGAAATTTTGGAAAGCCAATCCGAACGAAGCGGTTCAAGCCAAGCTCAAGATCAACGTTTAAAATCCTTTTATATAACCATAAGCTTCCAAAGTAGACATGGTGAGGTATGTCAGCCACAGAGAGAAGAAGAACAATGAGGTCACAAGTTTGATAGTGCGAGGTCCTCCCAACTCTCCGCCCACTGATTTTCTTCTACGGAGCACTAATACTATAACGGCTAGAACTGCTTCAGAGCAGAACATTGTGACGCTGAAAGCCAGGCTGTGGACAATGCACGGTGATAATATAGCTGTCGATTGCATTTTCATTCATTAAAATAAAAAAAAATCAGCTTTACGCTGTATTCCGCACACAGCAGGATAGGCAGAAGGAATTTAGTGTTAAGACACTCCGTTCCCCACTTTCCGCCGAGTTCTGAAGCCATTGCGTATTGAGTGGCGAAACTCAGCGCCGCATTTTGCCTCGACATCAGAGCGAGGAAATGAAAATATAAATGTAAATAAATATTTCACTTCCTCGAGTGGAGATCGAACCCACAACCAGTCGTGTTTGCAGTCACACTTTGTGCCTCTGCACCACGATTGGCCTCATTTATTATCTATTAAAAATAGATTTTCATAGTTTTATGAATATTTTTTATTTTTTTAATGATCTAATTCTGGAATAATGAAGTGCAAAATATTTTGTATTTGTTAAGTAACTTTGGTAGGTATCTTGTTACCGGACCGAGGAAACAAATCAATTCTTTACACCAAATGGAAATCGACCTCTCAACTCTCGCATTCACAGGACGTTGTGTCCCTGCGTCCTTGCCTACCTATATACGGTATATAACGGGAAGATATCTCAGAAACAATTTTAACTTACTTTCCAGGTTCAACATGGAATTTCTCATTCTTACTCCAATGAACGATAGCCGCGACGGTCCACGCGACCCCGATGCCCAAAAACACGTTTACCGCGTTAGAACCTGTCACATTTCCGACTGATGCATCAGCATGCTTGTCTTGGATGGCAGCTACTTTACTGGCGAATGTGTCTGGAAATTATTTTATCATAAAGCATGCAAAGCATGAAAGATAAGTTATCATGAAATATACTTATTCTCGTATGCTAACTATATTAAATAAAAAAAAAAACAAAATAATTACTTTAAAAAAATCAAATATGCCTGCTTTACAATTTTTTTGTTTTTGTAAATTTAATTATTCCCACTTTTCGCTTTCACACGTACTACTTTCCAGCAGCAGAACATAAGTAAATATTTTATTATAATTCTACTATATAGATGCTACAAAAAAAATTAAATCTTACTTTTTCCATTAATCAGTTTTTACAAACATTATAAAATTATATCACAGTTAGTTTCCAGATAAAAGCCCAAAATTTAAATTTTGAACTTTTATCTGGAAAAGCAAACCATCAAAATAAATACCAAATTTAAATTTCCAGGCTAATATATCAAATCAACTCCAAAATCAATAAATACCAGGTATACTAGTTCCCAAAGCCACAAATATGATGGCAGTGACGGAATCCTTAATGCCGAGTGTGCAGCCGAAGTGAGACGCGACGTCCCCGATGACCGCGGTCACGAGGCCAATGCAAATAATTGACACTACGAAACAGACGTAGCCGCCGCCGATATCTGGAAAAATATTCTGGTAAGTAACTTTGATTAGATTTTTTCTAATATTACTTCTATTTTCTGTATATTATTAATTTTAATTACAATTAATTCCTCGTTTCCTTTTCCCGAAAGAGAGACGATAAAATATACATAATATTGTTCATTTGGTGCAACAACGACGTAATTGCATTTTTTTTGTTTCCTGTTATATGTATGCAGAAAGATTATTTATAAACTTTGATTGTCTGTTCTGATTTTTTTTATTTAAAACCAAACCAAGTTGCACCAAATGAGTGATACGATGATATACAGCATCAGTTCTTTTCTAATTAGTATATATAATAAGGATTTCATAATTTCCTTATATTTTACTATCTTGAATGAACATAGACAATGTAATTTCGAATTTTCTTTATATATTTTGGTTTAATTTCCACCAATTGTATGTCGTTTGCGTAATTAAACACCGCAAGCCAATGTACTAAATATATATCAACTCTTTCCGAGTGGAAATCAGCTGTGACCGTTGCGTGCCAAGTTTACCACGATCGCGTATCATATGAATATTACAATAATGATAGCCTTTGTTTTGTATGAATACATTGTAATATATTGTAAGTACAATTTGCTTTACAATATATTCAGAATTTGAGTTATTTTTTAAGTTAAATAAAGAGCCCTTTTGTTTAAAATTATTTATTTATGTACACAATGGGTTTATCCCGCATGAGTAGTTAGGGATCCTATTGTAGAGTAACAAAAACGATCGGTCACTAAATGGGAATCGAACCCAGAATCATTACCAACAAGGCCTTATATTTCATAAAATATTATCACGTCTAGCAGGTTCAGCAAAGAGACTCCGCTCTCCACTTTCCGCTGAATTCTCAAATCTTTTTTTTCAAAAAAATAAAAATATATAAAAAATATTTCATTTGCTGGAGTGGGCATCGAACCCACAAGCTCTCATTCTCTTGAGCCCCTACGCCATGATTGATCTCAAGTATATTTACTTGTGTCTATTATCATGCTTAATATGTATTTACCTATGGAATTTTGTTTAATAAAATTATACTAAGCTAATATAATAGATGGATAAATGTAACTGAACTGTATACTTTACCTGTAGGGGGAACAAAGGCAAATATAATTTTCCAGAATAATGTAAATATATGCAGGACGTAGTCCGAACACGATGGGGGTTCGTCTGGATTTTCTAAACAAATAAAATTTGCGTTAAAATGTATACTTTATAACAATTTAATATAAACATACATGTCTCGAAATTATAAAATAACCTTCTTTTTGAGCTTTGCCGCAATCGGGTACAAAAATCTAACGTATTTCGTCCTGAATATAGAACTGAATTTGAATCGACGTCCTTCTTGATATATCCGAGTATAATAAATTGATATAATTTTGTGCAAATTGTACTAATATAATAAATAATATGTATTATTTATAATATTTTAAAAATATTTCTTTTAAATTTATGTGAAAACAAAATATGAATTTGTTCCTTTTAATTGATAATCTTCCAGGTTCACGTAGTTATCCCGCTTATAGGTTATAGCAGGGTAAGCAGGGACAGGTATCTAAAGACTGAGACTTAGAACGCAAACTTTTTACTTCATTGTCCGTCCGATCTATATATATTCTTACATTACAAATATAACTTTGTAATGATTTTTTATGCAGTATATTCCTAATTTTCAGATTCTTTCCTTTACTGTAAGTATTATTTTTTTGCAAAGTTTCATAATTCTAGATCAACGGGAAGTACCCAATAGGTAACTGGCAATTATCATACAAAATGCGACAAAAACGATAAATATAAACGGATATCTCATGATCTTGAGAAAAAATGTCCTAACAGACGGACAACACCATAATCCTATAAGGGTTTCGTTTTTTTTTTATTTTAAATTATGGAACCCTAAAAACCATAAACCTTGACTCAACCTAACTTTCGAACTCAACACTTCATAAACAAATGAGCAAGCTAACCACAAATCCAACGGGATATTAAAAATAGTTTACATCCAACGGAAATAATACCAAAGAATAGACAGACAGCATTTCGAAATTGAATGAATAAACCGTATAAAACGTCATATGGGCTCAGCCATACGTGAAAGCTTACGCGGCATGTTATAACCTCGTAACATTTGCCTCGGAATACTGTTTTAGAGGATAGTATTTGAAAAATAACTAAAAGAATAACTGAAATTTGATATTTAAAGTGCTTTTTAAGTGGTTTTTAACTGTACGTGCAGTTTTTTAGTTTGTACAGTTTAATATGTATATTATGATTACAGATTCATATCCCGATGGAAGTATTTAGTTGCTTTATAATAAATATTATTATTATTTTTTTTATTATGGCCTATATAATAATAAAAAAAATAAAGCAATATATTTATAAATAATTTATCCTAATCTTTAAAAGAAATTTAGTTTAGGAGTTTGCGTCAATAACAAAATGTAAAATCTTACTACTTAAAGTACTAAATGTTCTTAATCTAAAAATTATAAAACACATGATGTTTTTTTTTTAATTTAAGATTTTTTGTATTTTTTATTCAAAGATTTTAAAATTATATAAAAATTCAAAATTGCTTCTATAGTTAAAAGGTTAAAAATTCCACTTTTCTTCATGAAAGTATCTCTATATCAGATCGATTCAATAGAAACGCGGTTAGTTTTCCATCAGTGTTATTCGCCCCGATTGAACCTTTGTGAGTGTATGCTAACTTTTGTTCTTTTTATTTTTTGCTATAGATCCTCTGTTCTATTTTGCACTGTCGTAGTTTTAAAATTATTCGTTTTTTGTGAAAATTTATCTTTAGAATTGGGAATTACTATTATTAACATGGAAAATATTTTTTAAATTCATTTTAAATTAAAAAAAACATTAACTCTTTATATATTATTCTATGCCTAATAAATATATCTTAATATTTTTTATAACTTTACGCTAAAATCGGCATATAACAGGGTAGTCAGAAGAACTCATTGTCAAGACGGTTTTTTTAGCTTAACGCTGTATCCAGCATATTGCAGTGTAAGCAGAGTAAATCTAGTGTTAAGGCACTCCGATCCTATCAAACAGTTTCGTTCTCCACTTTCTGCTGAATTCTGAAGACGTTGCGTGCTAAGCGGCGGAACTCGACGCCGCGCTTTTGTCACCAGAGCGAAATATTATGCGTAATATTAAATATTTCATTCCCGCAAATGGAATCGAACCCAAAACTCTCGCGTTACAGGCACACGCTTGGCCTCAATACTTTTTTTCTTTTATGAAATCCTTCTGTTATTGAGTGACTGACATACAACGCACAGACGAAACGAATTTATTGAAATTCCTGTGGAAACTAAAAACAAACGGGATTTTACGTTTTATAGGCAGTTCATGCCTTCACGCACGATATTGCAATAATAAGTATTTTAATATTTTTTAGTTTTACGCTGTATCCCGTAACAGGGTTGGTAGAGGGAACCTGGGAACCTAGTGTTAAGACACTCTGTTCCCATTAAGCCACTTGGATTGCCCACCTGGAGACATTGCGGAACTCAATGCTGCGCTTTGCTTCATAACTAGAACGAGGAAACGAAATATCAACTATTTCATTCATCCAAGCGGGAATCAAATTCACAACCGTCGCTTTTACAGTCGCATGTTTGTGAACCTCAGTCGCTACGGACCCACACTTTATTTTACTTTATTATAATCATCGCTTCTATTTTTGTGAAAATAAACTTTTCAAACCATAAAAGAACATACCTGAACTCGCTGTCAAAGCTTCAGTAAACTGTTCTTTCCAAGACGACGTCCCAATTATAATTGAGGCGTTGGCTCTTTGTACTAACTTATCTACAGTGTTCTGAAAAAGAAGTTTCATTTGGTCAATGCTGAGATAATTTAACTTTTTTTTTAAGGAAAATGTAAAACAAAATGTAAATTTATTTGTATATGATTAAAACAAGTGTCAAAAAAATTTAATTGTTGTTTTTTATTTTTTTTATCAAGAAGACAATATATGTAAATAGTTACATTTATTTTTATTTTAAATACAGAACATAAGACTTAATTTATTATTCAGTTTAACTTAAAGGTCTTGAATTAAAATGATCTTTGTAAAACTTGTACTTTATGGACATGATTCCTTAAACCAGAACTCATTTAAATGAATATTTCTGTATATAAAATCTAGTCAATGAAAAAAAAGACATTCTCTCCCTAAAAGTTGAATAGATATTTCCCTGGTAAATTTAATCACTATCATTATATAACTGTAAATATTTTAAGTTATATGTAAGAGTTAAGTGTGGAATAACACTTTAAAAGTGTTAAAAATATTTAATAACTAGCATTCTCTCTTGCCAGACAATAATTCTTAGTAATTGTCTTTGGGTAACGGAAATTTGTAAAAATCTCTCTTCAGAGATGCTAACAACATAAATAAATTGTAACAAGTGTATAAAAATTTCGACGTAGCTCGATGAGAACGTATGGCTTAGTGGTCAAAGAGCCTGGTCGGTTTTCAGGAGGCGCGGGTTCGAGTCCCGCTACGTTAAAATTTTTATACGTATAATATTTAAATATTAAATATTTCATTTCCTCGACTTGGAATCAAACCTACAACCTGTCTATTACAGTCGTACGCTTGTGCCCCTGCGTCACGACTGATCTAATATAATATACATAAAATTAAACTTATAATACTCACTTTAAACTCCTTACTCTCTTTAATCCTGAGCTGTGCCCGAGTTATCTCACCAGGTCGGGGATACCCCATCAGGGCAACCACAGCTTCTTCTTCAGGAAGGGTAGTCAGATGTTCCACTTCATTATCAGAAAGCACAGGATGATTGTCATCTGCAGAATATCCTTAATTAGAATCATAAACAATAGTGACCAGTACAATATGATGATTTTTACAGCACATAACAAGATTTGTGAAGGATTTTTAATTCCGAATATATAAAAAAACTGTATTAAAATTTAGATCAAATTTAATTATATCTGAAATATCTGTAAAAATCATTACAAGATTTAAATTATTTCAGAAATTGAGACGTTTTGACCTGAAAAATTTATGATCGCTCTACATTATAAGCTTCTACGCCTTTATGATTGATATTAAGGAGTATTGTCGACATTGAAATTTTGGAAATGCTATGGTACCTAAATTTTATGCTAGCAGAAATGGAAATGAAGAAAAATAAACTGTAAGTCTATTATAATAAAGTTTTGTTCAGCCATTACTAGAAAATTCAATCGTAAAACGCTGAGAACACGTTTCCTTTGAAAACAATTAACCCATTACCAAGTTAAATAGCTGTAATGTTGCTGTAATTCCACACGATACAGGCTTGATTCCTAAGATGGAAGCTAAAGTGGAAATTGTATAAAGTTGTAAAGGAGAAGTCGAGGGTATGCAGAAAAGATCTATTCTTTTGGTATATCAAGTTCCAAAATATATTTAGGGTTTTTTAGATATTTTTATAACTCAATTAATGATTGGTTTTATTATTTTATTATGTTAAACCGGTAATAAACAAGGAGAAAATGAATGATTCAAGAAATATAGATCTATCTATATTAATAGGGTATTCCATTCCAATTTTAGTTCTGTGACGTTACAGAATAAACGTAATAGGCTTTTTCAGTATAACGATTTGAAATACACGATATAATTTCTACACGAAATAATTTGTTCACGAAAATTTTATTTGGAGTTGTTTTCATACTTACTGTTTTATTAGCTCTTCGTAGGAATTTTAAAAATATACTATTCAAGTAACATTTCTTTAGTTGGTTATTGCGTATAATTTTAGAGCAGAATTTGTATTTACATGTTAGGCTAAATTAGGCTAATTTATAGCATCCTGAAGGCACGCAATAGGTGGACCTTCTACCGAGACGTGGTAGTGGTATGCTGCAGCGCCCATAAAGGTATTATATTCCACTGGGTTATGGTGGGTTGTATCGGGTTTTCCTTTGATCAGTACAGTACCATTTATCCGTAGGGTGTCCGTAAGGTAATTTTTGTTCCCAGCGTTACAAAAAAGATATAGACCCAAGAATATTAGGATTATCATTAATGCTGTAAATAAAAAAAAGTATCTACAGAAGACGTAATTTAAAATGAAATTATTTTATTCAGAACCAATTGAAAATATTAACATTTTTTAAAGTATAGTTTCAGTCGAAGCCCTGCAGGAAGCACGTAGTCGATTTGATTTTCACGGAAAATATAGCAAAAAGAGTATGCTTTGTCAAAGAGATATTATCGAAATAGACGGTAATAAGGAATCACAGAAGAATTCTTTGATAAGTGTAGACCTGGTCAGTGGCAATCGAGGAGGAGCATCATGATTAGCATGGTAATATCTTTAGTGTTAAAGACCGTGCAAAGTACTTGAGGAAGGCAAGTACCCTGGCAAAAACCGGGATTGATGCCAGAAAGAAGATGGACGACCCATATTTGCCATTTTGTGAGTCCTACATTACTTGCTCGTGTCACTCGGGTGGCTTACACATAAAAGGGTTACCTCCCGATAATATAAAAAAGTAATTCACCATAAGCAGGTACATCGAGAGATTTCCGATCTTTTCAGCTAGTTTCTGACAAAAATCTTAATTTTTTTTTCATAATAATATTTAGGTATCGAACACTGAATTTGTATTTAAAAATAAAAAAAATAAACCTGTGTTTCTGTAGACCGCTAGTACCTACAAGCCATATTTTCAGCTTCGGTTGTTCCACCTGTGCGTTGCGCGTTGTCTATCAGCCACTCAATAACAGAAGAGTTTTATATATACACACAATATTTTTGAAAAAATAGTTCATTGCAATATTAAATATGACCAGAATTTGAACATTTTCTTACAAAAGCATCTTCTTATTTATGAAGTTTGCTTTGTCTCCTCTGTTAGCATGTAACCAACGTGTAAAATGGAATGTAGGTACCATACTGTTTCGGCGATTATATTTCAGAAACTATATCATTTTATCTAATAAGTTATATAACTGATTATTTTTCAATTTATTCATATGATTATTTGGAAAATTGGTTGGCCATTGTAACTTCAACAAAATTGTAATTAACATTAACAAAAACATTATTAATATAGTAAATTTAAGCTACTATATAATAGAAATGTCATCACGATATATTACGCAATCTGGTTTAATTATCTTTCGAATACATTAATTTGATTTGTACCCGTTCAATTACTTTCATAGGCGTTCCAACGGAACGGAATGAATTAGTGGACATTAATTTTAATTGACCCATCGAGAGTTTTCTATTTATTTATTTAATATCTGACATTATTTTATTATCAGTGAGTGATCTTCTATGTTTTTAAAGATAACTTAATAATATAGATATATGTCATTATTTTCTATACATTTAAATTGTTTTTTATTTGCATATTTTCCGTGTATCTTTTATTTTTTATGTCGTAATAATTCAAATAATAAATAAGTTTTATATGATAGGTAAGCTATTATCAATAAAACTGCATACAACAAGTATACATTCAATCATATCTTTAACAGACTTGTAAGAGGAGGAGGTATAAATTCGACTGTTAATGTTTGTTACCTTAGAACTTTTTTACTGGGTGAATCGATTTTGATGATCCTTTTTTCCATTCCCATTTTAATTTAGTCCATTTCTGATAATGGCATTAATAAAAAAAAAACATAAATCTTATATTTGTTTCGTATTTGCGCGACAAAATGACAAATAGCTCAATATCACGTCAACCGATTTCTATGGCCAATGCAACTTCAATATTTCTAAATTTACTATTATATATTTATAATGTTTTTATTTACGTTAATTGTTTTTGGTTGAAGTTGAAATGACCATCGATTTTTCGATTCTTTTTTTATTGGACAGGATACATACACTTCAAGAATACTTCGATGAGATTTTGGTTAGGTTCGGATTATGGGATCCAATTAAAGTCGGTTTATTTTTGTTAAAAATTATATAATAGTTAATGCTAAGACAATTTAAAATAACATTTTTTGATTTTCTCCTTTGAGATGAAATGAAGGAACAATTTCACCTGTACTATATTATTAAATCGACAGAGGACTGTATTCCGCAGTACCCTGTCGTTATGAACAATGGTATGGAATGCAGATATTATGCATTGTGCTGCTTGACAAGTTGTTTAGCCTTTGCTAATCATAAATCAAATAACCTTTTGTGATTGGCAATTAGATCAGGTTATCATGATCTATTACGTTGCTTAAAGTACATGTATTTAAAATTGCCTTATATGAAGTGTACGCAAAAATTAATCTCAGAAGTTTATTTTTTACATTTTCAAATCAAATCAGCTTCACGCTGTATCCCGCACACAGCAGGGTAGGCAGAGGGAACCTAGTGCTAAGACACTCCGTTCCCCACTTTCCGCCAAGTTCTGAAGGCATTGCGTGTTGAGTGGCGGAACTCAACGCCACGCTTTGACTCGACACCAGAGCGAAGAAATGAAAATATAAATGTAAATCTTAACACTATGTTCCCTCTGCCTACCCTGCAGTGTGCGGGATATAGCATGATTAAAAAACATTTTTTTTCCTCGAGTGGGGATCGAACCCACAACCAGTCGATTTTGCAGTCACACTTTGTGCCCCTGCGCCACGACTGTCACTATAGAATAAATTTTTAGGTAACCGGGATTTGAACCCGCGCCTCTTGGAAGCCGTTTAAACGATCTGACCACGAAGTAAAAATATCTGAGATAGATTTTTTGTCTTATCTGCTTTTTGGATTTTTTAATATTATAAAACATCTAATATAAGTTACAATTGTAGGGTCTCATTTTCAACACTCCAACTATCAGATCAGGGGCCTTACTCTTGACGACAATATCCAATGATCAATCCTCAATAAATGTAATTTCATACTCTTGAAAGCAATCAATTGCTAAGTCCACTACCGCCCGCTAGTTGACGGTTGCGTTAACTAAAAATTATTGTAGAATTCGTTAGAATTGTGATATTTGGTACTCTTGACGCGTTTTTGACAGCCAACATCACAGTAATGCTGTAAGTGGAGTTGGAATTTACGCAATAAGTAAATTATAACTTTTTAGAAATTTATTTATAATTTCTTCAGAAATCAAAAGTGAAATGGCACGTTTGGGTCTAATTTATGGTCTACTAGATCAAAAAAGCGCAAGTTGAATCTGAAGCGCGAGTAGGGCTTACCCAGCGAGGATTGCGTACAAAAGTTGCAGGTCTCGGGCTTTTTCTGAATTTCAAGATTAGCTTAGCCAGAGCTCTTTCATCTGATATCTCACTGGAACTAGCGGCTTTAATACCGAATTTTGCCCTCCTTTTAGGGCTATCATTTTTTAGGATTTAACCATACATGTCTAGTTTTAGGATTTTTTCTAAATAAATACTAGATACTCATTATGTTAGCTGACAACTTTCATAATACTAGGTTAATCGGAAGTACTCTATTAATTTTGATTCCCTGTATAGTGTCGAAATATGCGTTTTTTACTTTTTATATATGTGTTTATATGAAGAATTTATTTTTTCAGGAAATCATGAGGGAGCAGGTTTAGGTATACGGTTTGTATTTCAACTTGACATCGTCATGCGTTCCTGAGATAAAGGCTGTTGATAGACAGACGGACAACAAAGTAATCTTATAAGGGTTCCGTTTTTCCTTAAAAGGTACGGAACCCAAAAATTATTAAATATTGGAAATTGGAACATCGACTAATAAACTGGTACAATTACTAAAATGATACGCCATTACTAACTTCAGTTAGTAATATCTGAAAAACCTCTAAAATGAACAAAATCTTAAAATAAAACTTATTACTATAAAAAAAATCGTAAAAACTTAGCCTACGTAAACTATATAGTTACTTTCATAACAATCTGTATAGAAAAAATATTAATATACAAAAAATAAAAGGTATTATAAATAAAATAGCTTTATATAATACTTGATATATGAGGCAACTTGTTAGCTTTTCTACTGTGATCGTGAAGTACTAGCATATCACTTACATATATTTATATACAAACGCTTACTTGGTACAGACAGACAGTCCATCCGTCAAGCGTGCGAGGGAAGGTGAAGAAAAATTTTTTATATTAGATAATTATATACATGCATACTTACATAGGTGCGGTGTAAGCATTCAAACAAAGAAATATATACAAAACATTATTTACAATTTAAATTTCTAAACAAAAATTAAGGTGTATCACCCACCATGCTTAAAGTTTTGTAGGACAAAATAGTTATAAACATCGCCATTCTTAAAGAAATACAATATTTCTATATACAAAGTGCTTTAAAACATTTTAAAAGGAAAACAAGTCTATGAAAAATAGGTTTACCGGCTTAGAAAAGGTAAAAGAAAATATATTCTACAGTAGATAGGTACCAAGTTTCCATGCTTTTGACGATATTGAAAATGCTCACAAAGGATCCTAGAAAATCTTATAAACTATAGTGAGCATTGTATTCGTTCTTACGGAACAAATATTTTTTTTTTAAGGTTTACGCTGTATCCCGCACATAGCAAAATAAGCAGGGGATCCTGGGAACTTAGTGTTAAGAATCTCCGTCTCCATTATGAAACTTCCGCTTTTCACTTACCGCTGAATTCAAGAGGTATTGCGCATTGAGTGGTATAATTTCACGTCGCGCATTGCCTTATTACCAGAGCGAAGAAATTAAAATATTAGGAGCTTGAATAAGTTCTCGTTGGACCTTGAATGAGTTTCTGTTTTTTGAAAGATGGCGTTGCGGCACTCTGTGCATGAAATTTCGTACGGTAACGAATCACCAAAGTAGTACTATATGTAACCTCAAATTATAGTAGAATAGTGTTTACTACAGTGTCAACTACATATTTATTTTCCCTTTGTGAAAATGTGTACTTTTGTGCCAAATAAAGTGTTTTTGCGGGGAATTTTATTGCACTGCTTTATTCAGAAAAAATCTGCAGCAGAAGCACACAGAATTCTCGTTGAGACAATGCTTTGTCGAATACAACGTGCAGAGACTGGTTTAGGCGCTTCAAAAGTAATGATTTTGACCTTGAAGACAAAGAGCGTTCTGGAGCACCGACAAAATTTGAAGACAGAATTGGAGGCATTGCTTGAAGAAGATCCATGTCAGACGTTAGTAGAGCTCGGGAAAACGTTACAAGTAGATGCGTCAACAGTTTCAAAACGTTTAAAAGCGTTAGGAATGATCCAAAAGCAAGGGCATTGGGTGCCGTATGAGTTGAAGCCGAGAGACGTAGAACGACGTTTTCTCATGTGTGAATTGTTGCTTCAACGGCAAAAGAGAAAAGGTTTTCTGCACCGTATCGTCACTGGGGATGAAAAGTGGATTCACTACGACAATCCAAAGCGAAAAAAATCGTGGGGCATGCCGGGTCACGCATCAACATCGTCGCCAAAACCAAATATCCATGGTTCTAAGCTTCTTCTCTGCATTTGGTGGGATCAGCAGGGCGTAATTTATTATGAGCTGCTTAAACCTAATGAAACTATCACGGGAGCTCGCTATCGACTTCAGTTGATGCGTTTGAGTCGCGCTCTGAAAGAAAAGCGGCCACTATACGAGCAGAGACACGACAAAGTGATTTTATTACATGATAATGCTCGGCCACATGTGGCAAAACCAGTCAAAACTTACCTGGAAACACTTCAATGGGAAGTTCTACCCCACCCGCCGTATTCACCGGACATAGCCCCCTCCGATTACCACTTGTTTCGGTCGATGGCGCACGGTTTAAGCGAGCAGCGCTTCCATTCTTTTGAAGAAGCCGAAAAATGGCTTGATTCCTGGATTGCCTCGAAAGATGAGTCGTTTTTCCGACGGGGGATTCAATTGCTACCAGAGAGATGGGAGAAAGTGGTCTCTAATGATGGACAATACTTTGAGTAATGTCATTGTAAGCATTATATTTTAAATTATTTTTTTTTAAACAAAAAAAAACAGCAAGAACTTATTCCTAATATTAAATACATATTTAATTTCCTCGAGTGGAAATCGAACCCAAAACCTATCGCGTTTATAACCACATGCGATAACAATTCAGATGATTGAATGTAACTAGTTATTATTGTGTGTGTTTGTATTTGTATAAAAATCTAACAATTGATGGGGCACCGTCTTACTATAAACGTGACAGATCTGAGTTCGATGCTCGATCGAAGAACTAATTATTCCTATTTCCCCGCTCTGCCCAGACAAAGCTCTGCCTTAAGTTCCATCAATCACTCTTCTTGTTACCAAAGCGGGAAAAACTAGAAATAATTCGATCATCTAAGTAGAAATCGAACCCACAACCTTTGCGTTTACAGAAATGCTGAGCCGCTGTGCCACGACGTCTTCTAAAAACGTAAGTCATATATTATATTACCCAAAACTGTATCTAGAAAACAAATAACAAACTAAAATATATGATTAATTAACCAATCCCGTTAATTTTATTGGCAATCCCAAAGGCTGTTTTACTACCAGCCCTAATGAAGGGTTCGGGAGCGAAGTGGTGTCGTCATAAAACCGGTAGTTCCTAACATAAATGTAGCTGTAAATTAAGAATGTAAGGTCTTTGGACACATGGAATGTGAGTGACCCTATTTATATGTTGATTAGATAGAAGTAAACGAACACACAGACTGTTTACTTTGAAAGTATAAAGTATATATTGAAAAAGAGTGGTTATAAATGTTATTATCTGTCTACATAATCCATATTTAAGACGTCGTCTCTCTTTTAACGTTACCCTGCACTTCTTCTTTACCTTGCACTTTACCCTTTACCTTCCGTATACAGCAAGGTACGTAGTGTTAAAACACGCCGTTCACCACTTTCCGAAAAAAAATCGAGCCATAGTGCTTTAAGTGGCGAAACGCACGTTGGTACGATGTCTGGTTGTAAATGTCTCGAGAATTCGGCGGAAAGTGACCGAACGAAAGTATATTACTGGGAAAGGAGTGTGTTAACACTAGGTTCTCAGGTTCGATCTGCCTACCCTGCTACGCAAGATATAGCGTAAAAAATAGCTATAAATAACGAGATTATTAAATAATACATTTACCTCATTACCTCGCTTAAACAAGGAAAAACAGAATACGGTACGGCGCCGCGCAGACTAAATTACGATCACCAAATTACCCTAATATCTTTCCAGGGACAGTGTCGTAAAAAGTAGGAATATTCCACCCCGTAATGGCTGTGTTTTAGTAAAAATGCTAGGTAGATGAAGAGGTCTTTAGTGGTCTTTACTAATAGTGGTCATTTTAGTTGGCTGTTGTTCATTTAAATTGTTTCAATTTTTTTTCTGTGGTAGCGAGGCGTTGAGTTCCGCCACTCATGAAAGTAATGTCTGAAAAATAGGGCGGGAAGTCGACTAGCACTCAGCTATTTCCGCTATATGTGAAGATGATTTTTTTTTATTCCCCACTAGTTGATCAATTTTCAACACATTTCGAAATTAAACACCATGCCAGAGTGGAAAAATGTAAATTTATCAAATATTCAGCGAGTCCTTAAGTGGAAATGAAACCCACAATCATGCCGTGTGTACAGTCACACTACCCTTATGCCACCGAGACAAGACTATATATACAGTACTCTGCATCTGGAAGTGAAATACTATCACCATACTTAACACTAGGCTTAACCCTACCCTAGATATCCCTAGATTCCCTATGAGGTAAAGACACTCCATTCCCCACACATTACCCAATTTTTAAGACAATACGCGTCAAATGGCAAAACTCAACGCCGCGTATAAATAACTTTCAAAATATTTCTATCAACATCAAAACCCAATAATAATACATTACTTTATTTCATCACATCTCTTCACTTAATATTTCTAAAGTAATCATCATAAAATCACTTTTATTACAATAAAAGAACACCATTTATATAATGTAATCGTCGAATAAAAGCAAACTGGCTGTATATAATATTTTGCGAGAACAGAACGAGCTCTTAAATAATTCAACGACTATAAGAATAACAAATTTCTGTGTGGCTTGACACCTTCCATTTAAGAAGTATTCTGTATTTATGTTTCTTTGTGATTCTGTCGTTTTAGGTTTTTGAATTGTTTGTGTTTATTTTTCCTGAATTATAGGTAAAAAGGAAAAGGAATGTGTTTTGTGTGTATGTTTTAGGTGTATTTTTTACATGTATCCCGAATATAGCAGGGTACGTATGGGGAACCTGGGAGCCTAGTGTTAAGACACTCACATCCCATTTCTGTTTAATTTCTGTTTCATTGCATGTTGAATGACGGATCTCAACGCCGGGCTTTGTCTTGTTGAAATGAAAATATTTTATTTCCTCGAGTGGGAATCGAATCCACAAAGTTTCGCGTTTATAGTCAGTCATATGCTTGTTGTTATATAAACTACAAATATAAGTTTCTAATATTTTTTTTATGAAATATCTATATACTTTTAATTTTCGCTTTCATTCCTTTATTTAATATAATATCGTGTCGAAACTTATACAAAAATCGAACCGACAATCACTGCGTTTATGCGACACAGCCACAGCTTATTTATATATGTACGAGAGTGTACTATGCATAATATTATGTTTATTATTTAAATGTTACGTTAAAGTTCACAAAACGTAATTTCCAAGCACTTTCATATCACTATTATACCCTAAAATATGAATAATTCATAGGTTTTCGTAAAAAAGAGACGGGGGTAAGCGAGAATTTAATAGAATATGGCGATAGAATAATGAGATTACAAAATATGAATGAAAAGAAAAGGATTCAAGTTCCGGTGGCGGCCGTGACAGTTGTGGGTTCGATTTACATTTGGGGAAATCAATTATTTCCATTAACTCGCTATGGTAAGAAGATATAGCGTGACATTGAGTTCCGCTACACGTATTATTTAGTGAATAAATAAGAAGAATAAGCTTCAAATTAATGAAACCTCTAATAAAAATTGATGATTGTCATATTAGAATATTATTTTAATAAAAAGGCAAATATTTATAAATGAAATAAATACCTATATTGTTTATATTAAACATGCAATGTCTTGAAAATTGGACGTTGCGTGGAGAACGGAGTGTCTTACCACTAGGTTCTCTCTGCCTACACTGCTATACACCGTATACAGAGCTGCTAACGAAAAAAAATCAAAAGCACAGCAATCTTATTTTTCCTTTATAAAACATATTTTGTATTCCAGGGTCCCGGAGCGGAAAATTGACAAATTGGATCCAACAGATACGTACCTATTTACGTCTTCATCATAAACACAATCTACCATTTTATGTTCGTTCGAATTGAATGAACACAAAAATGAAACAATGCTTTTAAAATTGTTTTTGATATTCTTGTCTTGTTTTGTTTGTGAGAAATGACATTTGATTCTAGTTTTGTATGATATATAGTGGCTAGTTTTCGTGAAAAATAAAAAGAACGTGAGGCCAGTCGTGGCGCAGGGACACAAAGTGTGACTATAAACGCGACTGGTTGTGGGTTCGATCCCCACTCGAGGAAATAAATAAAATAAAATAAATAAGCTTCACACTGTATCCCGCCTACACCAGGGTAGGCAGAGGGAACTTAGTGTAAGACACTCCGTTCCCCATTTTCTGCCGAATTCTGGAGGCATTGCGTGTCAAGTGGCAGAACTCAACGCCGCGCTTTGCCTCGACACCAGAGCAAAGAAATGGAAGTATAAATTTAAGAAAATATTTCCTCTCCTCGAGTGGGGATCGAACCCTCTACCAGTCGGTTTTACAGTCAAACTTTGTGCCGCTGCGCCACGACTGGCCTCAGGAAATGACATATTTATTTAAATTAAATTTTTTTATTTCTTCGAGGCAAAGGGCGGCGTTGAGCTCTGCCACTTAACACGCAATGCGTTCAGAATTTAGCGAAAAGTGGAACAGAGTGTCTTAACACTAGGTTCCCTCTGCCTACCCTGCTGTATGCGGGATACAGCGTGAAGCTGATTTATTTATTTTTGTACAAACCTGTTGTTTTTCGTTGTTGTAGGAATGTCAAGAAAATAGTACTTCCCAAAGACCTACGTGTAAAATGTCAATGTACCGCGTAGTCTATTCATATGTATGTAGATTAATATTGTTCACGTCACAATGAAGAATAATAATATAATTGATGATTTTTTTTATTTTCTGTTATCTGGAAGATTTTTACAACAAACAAACGCGACAATGCACGAGGTTAAGTTCCGCCAGTAGACACGCAATATTTCGAGTTAGGATGGAACGAGTGAATATTAATTATAGTATTTTTTTAGTTTCATAATGTATACCGTAAATAGCAGGAGGAACCTGGGAACCTAGTGCTAAGAGAAGGCACTTCGTTCCTCATTCAGACACTGACTGTCTGAAATACTCGCATATTATTATGTAATTTCTGTTCCATTATTGTTATCTTAATAAACCTTAACCAAATTTACAAGCAGAAGTAAATATCCATTCAAAATACTAATAAAGCAAATCATAAAAGAAAAATCATTATTAAAGATAGATAGAGATATTTACAGGCATTTATTTTCCATTATAACATAATAATATAAACAAAGCCGATCTATACTACGCTTTCAGCGACTACTTCCAGGAAATATATAATTTATAATATTATATATATATATATATATATATATATATATATATATATATATATATATATATATATATGTGTATGTATGTATGTACTTTTTAGTAGATTTTTTTTTAAATAAACTTACCGCCAAGCAACACCGGATCGCCAAGGTTCACATAAAAAAGAACATCCTTCTCGTAGCTGTCCTCTTCAATTATGTGAAGTGGAATGAATTTTCTGTAACAAAAATACATTAAAATTAAAAAAATAAATTAAAATTAAATTGAGGCCGGTCGTGGCGCAGCGGCACGAGGTGTGACTGCAAAACCGACTGGTGTGGATTCGATCCCCACTCGAGGAGATGAAATATTTACTTAAATTTATATTTCCATTTCTTCGCTCTGGTGTCGAGGTTAAGCGCGGCGTTGAATTCTGCCACTCAACACGCAATGCCTCCAGAATTCGGCAGAATGTGGGGAACGGAGTGTCTTAACACTAGGTTCCCTCTGCCTACCCTGCTGTGTGCGGGATACAGCGTGAAGCTACATTAAAATATTAATTAAATATAATCTTGTTTTTTTATGTATAACAATAGCTTCAGCTTTTAACCAACCAATTTTTTAGGGTTCCGTATGTCATAAAATAAAATCGTGAACCCGCGTTAACGCCTCCAGAATTTGGCAGAAAGTAGGGAACGGAGTGTCTTAACAACACTTAATTTCATTTGCGTTTTTAACTATCTACATAAGTTTTAATTACTTAACCAGATGGTTCTATCTAGATAATTTTAATCATCTGTCTATAATTAAAAGTTATTTGTATTCGAACAAAGAGTGCTTTGCCAGTGTGAAGCGGTAATATCGTTCATATTAGCAAGTATATTTAGTATCTGAGAATATTTGATTTGCCTCTCGGCTTAGTGGTTAGATAACGGTATGAGATATAATAACGTATTCTATTTTAATTAAAGCTACGTAAGAGGCTATCGTGGCACAGGGGCGGAAGCGTGTGATTGTAACACAACGGTTGTGGGCTCGATTCTTACTCAGAGAAATAATTAACTTTCACCTCCCAACATTAAATTACAAAGTTGGGTGGAAAGTGGAGAACGGAGGGAACTTTACACTAGGTTCCCTTTGCAGGGTACAGCGTGTAGCTAAAAAAGGATATAGCAATGAGGCAAATTTGTGGGTTCGATTCCCGCTCGAGAAAATGAAATATTAATTTAAATTTATTTTTTCATTTTTTCGCTCTGGGGGCTTCGATTCCGCCACCCAACATGCAACGCCTCCAGAGTTCGGCGGAAATTGTCTTAACATTTAGTTCCCTCTGCCTACCCCGCTATGTGCAGGATACTGTGTGAAGCTGATAGCAAATTAACAAATAATATAACATCCGCTACTCCCGGGAATCGAAGACGGAAGATGCTGGTGAGGTTCATTAAGGCAGCTCATTGCAGGATCAGAACACGTATCGATGTAATTGGAGCACGTCTCAATATACCTGCTATGTAAGAAATACTTCTAAGTTAGTTTGATTTATAGCAGTAATTTATAGCAGTAATTTTTATGAGATTTCGCTGTTTTTTTCTTCGTGGAATAAATGCTTTATCAATGTTATAAAGCTGAAGATTTTGTTTGGTAATCACGTTTATCTAAGGAACTACTGGATGATATTTTATTTTTTTTCTTTTTTTTTCATTTCTGCCGAATGCTGGGAGTTGTGGAGTTGTATCCTCCGATGAGAATCGAACCCAGAACCTGACGCGCTTACACGCGTGTGCTTCTGCGCCATGACTGGCCTCTAACTAATATAGATAACCGATAATTTTACCAGCCGGTTAATTTACCCTTACAAAGCCCTGACTTTATGAGCGATTAATCTGACATCAGTCTATGTTAAAATAGGATTAGGTTCCGTCAAAGATTAATGGCGGTAAGATATCAAGAATTCACGCTTCACAGATTTGTAGCTGACAGAAGCTAAATAAAGGAAAGATGAAAGTCAATGCCATTTTAAGATAGCTAGGGGTCGGTTTAGGTGATTAGAATTCTTGTTAGGGTTCCGTAGTCGAATGTTATAAAGGAAACCTTTGTGTTTTCGTGATACCTGTCTGTCTGTCCATGTGAAAGCCTGTTTATTCCGAAAATATTAGAAATTGTTGAAAATTGATAGATATTCTGTAAATCGCATTATAATTTTTATACTAAAAAACAAGATTAAAGTAAACCCTTCATAGAAGAAACTGTCTTTTTTGTCGAAAATATATCTACATTGTATTTCCTGAAAGATAGAGAGTATCAAGACTGCAAAAACCATTTCTTTCTTAAACTGAATTACTTAAGCAGAAGTATATATAGTATGAGTAAATATATTCTACTTTATGTGGATTTAGCAGTAGTGTTTCGGTATACAGCATCTATTAAATCGTGCCCACGAAATAGTACCTATCTAATTTAAAATTTCGACCAAATTGCACCAGCATTTTGAATAGGTATCACTCATAATTTTGATTTTGTAGGTGAAAGTGTCGCTGATAATTTTGATTTTATAGGCGATCGTATCACTAATAATTTTGATGTTATAGGTGATTGTATCACTTATAATTTTCATTTTGTAGGTGATTGTATTTTACCCCTTTGATTTTATAGGCGATCATATTACTTATAATGTTGATTACATAAGGTGATCGTATCACTTATAATTTTGTTTTTTAGAAGCGATGGAGTCACTTTTTTTTAACTTAATGCCTACCTTTGAATAATTTAAATTGTATTATAAATGACATCTATGGATGTACGAATGTATGTCAACTTCACGCTGTATCCCGCACACAGCAGGGTAGACACTTTCCGTCAAATTTTCAGAGGCCCTGTGCGTCGAGTCGCGGAACTCAACTCTGAGCATTTTTAATAAATAAAAAAAATACCCTTATATAGCGAGCAAGCACTAAATAACTTAAGCTGCTAAAGTAATTTGCAATAATCAGTACGGAGGACTTTCCTTAATCTTTGTCTTTCTGTAAAAGGTCTCCTATTTCTTAATTCGAAATTACAATATTACTCAATTATAATTTATCATATATAATACTAATAATAATATACAATACTCAAAATAAGAAAAAAATGTGTTTTTTATAAAAACATTAAAATGAAATAACCCATATAGCATGGAAATAAACAAAAGATTTGAATATATTATTCGTAGGCGCGCCATTAAGCAGCGGCACATCGTTTGACTGCAAACGCAACGGCTATGGGTTCGTTCCCATTTGCGGGAACGATTATGGACTCGATTCCCATTCGTGTCTTATCTACGGCGTTGAGTTGTGCCATACAACACGCAATATCTCGATAATTGCTAACCTAACGCTAAAAACGGTCTACTGTAACAATAATTTAGGTTTAAATTATTTTATTGAAACATTCAAAATTCAGAGTCTTCGCCTACGGCTTAAAACTCCATTTTGCTTTAATGAGTTCGGGCTTTGCATATATTTTATGAACAAAGTAAATGATTTCTTACTTACCAATTTATTTTATGGTGAAATGAAAATAATTTATAGGATTCAATTGGATTAGAAAAGAACTAACTTTTTTTAATGATGGAATAAAATTATATAGTTTAAAAAATATCTAGTAAAATAGTAGAATCACCTAGCAAAGATCGTTGTGGCTTAAGAGTGTGAGTGTAATGTGACGGTTGTGGGTTTGATCCCCACTCGAGGGAATGAATTTTATTTATAAATATGTTCCTTTCTTCGTTCTGGCAGTAAGGCAAAAGTCAGGCGTTGAGTTCCGCCACTCAACAAAGTATAAAACGAAGTATCTTAACACTAGCTTCCCCCTGTCTACCTTGCTGTACCTACTGCAAAATACGAAGTGCTTCCACGAGTGGTTCCTTTAAAGTTCCTCCAGTTACTTTAAAATACTAAAAAATAAATAAAGATTGCAATTTTTGCATTTATAAGCTCACATACTCTCATCTAGAAATATAGTGAACAAATTACAGTACTAATAATATATTTCGAAAATTTAAGTAAATTTTTC
This sequence comes from Heliconius hermathena, assembly GCA_013403705.1. Taxonomy (NCBI): domain Eukaryota; kingdom Metazoa; phylum Arthropoda; class Insecta; order Lepidoptera; family Nymphalidae; genus Heliconius; species Heliconius hermathena. The sequence goes on from JAAIXJ010001796.1 coordinate 42,325, forward strand.
ATACTTTTAATCTTAAAATATTTTCTAAATACAGACTATAAGTGAAATGTTTTGAAGTATTATAGATTAGTATGTTGGTCTTAAAGCTATTTACTTTAGTAGTTAGTGCCAAAAGCAAGTTCTCCTAAGACCTCGTGGGAGAATATTACTGTGGCTTTCAATTAAATTTAATATAATTAAATATATGAGTTTTGATAATAGCGTCGCGTTTTATACTAGGTGAATATTTTAAATAAAGTACACGCGAGGCCACAGGGGCACAAGGGTTTTACTGTAACACTACGGCTGTAGGTTCGATCCCCACTCGAGGTAATGAATATTAAGAAATACTATTCTTAATATTTTTATGTCTTCGCTCTGGCACCAAGGCCCGGAGTTGAGTTCCGCCACTCAACACGCAATGCCTCCAAAAATTCGGCGGATAATGGGGAACGGAGTGTCTTAACACTAGGTTCCTCAGCCTACCATGCTGAATGCGGGATACAGCGTGAAGCTGATTTAAGTACACGCACGGTCTCTTTTGAAATATATAGATTGTCGTAAAAGAAGGAAATGGATTGTGACTGCTATGGTAATTTTTTAAAGATTTCTTTGTAAGGCTGTAAGTACATTCTGTGTAAGGATTTTCTCAATCTCCACAATCCACATATCCTATTGTGCTCTAAATTTATTTATTTTTTTATCGCACTCTCCGCTGAGTTTTAGAGTCATCACGTGGATTAGTGGTTGGAGTAGCGGAACTCAACGCCGCGCTTTGCCTCGTTACCAGAGCGGGGAAATTAAGGCGTACAAAGCTTCTTCATTTAAAGAAAAATAATATTTATACTTTTATACAAACAAAAAAACTAAAATGATCCATTTAAAAGAAATAAATAAAAAATAACAAAATTAACAAACAATTTAAAATCTCCTTCAAAAGGAGAACTTTTTAATAAAGCTGAACTACGGCAGCCAATAAAACAGGACAGTGTATTTTCAACAAAACACTGGAACTCGGGTAGGTGGAGTTCTGTATAAATTTCCACACTGAATAAAAAAAATTGAACAGTACAGGTTTTTTTGCTTCACGCTGTATCCCGCTTATATCGGGATAGAGAGAGTAAACCTAGTGATAAGATATTCCGTTGCCCACTTTCCGCTCAATTTTCGAGACATTGTGTTATGTAGCGAAACGCTACACAGCATTTGGTCTCGTTACCAGTGGTGAAAAAAAGCATTCCCCTGAGTGGGAATCAAACCTGCTTTGAACCGCGTTGCGTGTCATACGGTCTTTGACAATACAGTAATATAAAAATAATTAAAAAAATCTATAGATTTCCATAATATCGAAATTCAATAGAATAGATTAGATCAATTACATACATATATGCGACATCAACACGGCTATTGTAAATACAGTATATGCAAAAGCAAACATTGCATACAATATATCATATTATGATATATTCTAAGCCCAGGTTCCAAACCCGCAATGTCTCGAAAATTTGGTGGTGCGTGGGGAACGAACTCTTGATATAAGGTTCCCTCTGCCTATCTTGTTACTCGCGGGATACAGCGTGAAAATAAAAAAAAAACAAGCACATTTATTAGAAATTATATAATTAGGCCTAAAGAGTTGGTTCTATACCAGATTGAAGTATTCTTATTTTACCTTAACCCAATAGTTTGTCTATTAAAACTGACGGAAGTGGCTAAAGTACAGGAAAACACGAGTTACGCTGGAGGAAGTGTTCATAAATTCTAATTATAAAGTACTCAAATACTTAGCGGCGAGCTTTGTAAAGTTTATTCCTGTAATAGAATCATGTATACTGTTATTTCAACTAAGACTCCTACTATTGATTAATTATAAATCAGCTCCACACTGTTTCCCGCACACAGCGAGGTAGGTATAGGGAACCTAGTTTTAAACACTTCCTTCCCCACTTTCCACCGAGTTCTGGAGGCATTGCGGGTTGAGTGGTGGAACTAAACGCCACGCTTTGCCTCGACACCAGAGCGAAGAAATGAAAATATAAATGTAAATAAATATTTTACTTCCTCGAGTGGGAATCGAACTGACAACCAGTCGATTACACAGTCACACTCTGTGCCTCTGCGCCACGACTGGCCTCTCATTTACTAACTTTCGTCTCATTTTGACGAATTATACTACTAACTTATCCTATCTTATCCTACTAATCGTAAAGTTATGTGAGGCAACCTGGGAACCTAGCATTAAGACTCCGTTCCCATTAAGAAACTTTTGTTCCCGACTTTCCACCAAATCCTGGAGCCATACATAACTGTAATTTTACATAATTTCAAGGTAGCTTGATCTCAGAACTACTAACTGCTGAACGAACTGCTTATAATAAAATGTCAAGACGTAGTTTATGACGGGATCGCGTGCATTTTCTTAATAAGTTCTTTCATAGTACGTAATAGACTGAAAGATAAATGATCTGGTTTGTATAGTACCACCTTAAAATTTTGTTGACCAATAGGTTTCTTTTTAAAACCGACTTCAAAAAAGAGGTTCTCAATTCGGTTGGTATATTTTTTATTGATTGATTATTTATAGATTTTTAGAGGCCAGTCGTGGCGCAGGATCACAAGGTGTGACTGTAAAATCGACTGGTTGTGGGTTCGATCCCGAGGAAATGAAATATATAGAATTTACTCTTGTGGCGAGCCAAAGCGCGGCGTTGAATTCTGCCACTCAACACGCAATGCAAACTTGGCGGAAAGTGGGGACCGGAGTTTCTTAACACTAGGTTCCTTCTGCCTACCCTGCTGTGTGCGGGATACAATGTGAAGCTTATTTAATTTGATTTATTTTTTTTTTTTTATATACATAGATACACCTATTACGCCGCGATTTCTAAGCAGATTTACGCAATTAAATATTGTTCTGATATTAAAGTTTCATTTAGTTAGTTATATTAGCAAAATTTACTTTTTCCTATCAGAATTATATTTTATGTGTACAATTCCTCTGTAAAAGGAGTAATTTAACACTATTTTTTGTCGCTAATCGAATTATAAAGCAAAAATTTCGAAATGTTAATCCATTAATAGTGTGGACATTATAATCTATATTTATCATTTTAATTAGCTTGGTCCAACGTGTATGAGTACGCTTGCCAAGTCAAAAATATAAGCAAGTATGCACGAACGTGATATGAGTACGTAGTATTGTTTTCAACGATACAAATCTACAACATTACATAAATAAGTGTCACGCTGTATCCCGCACACTGCAGGGTTGGCAGAGGGGACCTAGTATTAACACTCTGCTTGCCACTTTCCACCAAAATCTGAGACTTGAGTGGCGGAACTCCACGGCGCGCATGGCCTTGACACCAGAGCGAAAAAATGGAAATATACATTTAAATAAATATTTCATTTTCTCGACTGGGGATCGAACCCACAACCAGTCGCGTTTACAGTCAAACTTGTACTCCTGTGCCATGACTGGCCTTTGATGCTATGTAGTACTTTTTTAACAATATAAATCTACAATATTATATCAAGGAAAATAAATTGCTATATAATCAAGAAATTAGTAATTTTCTATTTTACTAAACGAGACCAGACGTTGCGCAGGGGCACAAGCGTGTTACTAAGCGCGTAAGCGCGTAAGCGCGACAGGTTCTGGATTCAATTCTCACTCGAGATAATGAAATATTTAATATTTTTATTTTTTTGCTTTTGGGGTTAAGGCAAAGTGCAGTGTTTAGTGTCACCATTCAATACGCAATGCCTCTAGGATTCGTGTTCAAATTCCGCTATGTTAAATTTATATTTATACGTTTTCAAAAAAATATTTTTTTTGTAAAGTTGTTAAGCACGAAATAGCAGTATAAAAATTTTCAAATACTTATTGTTGTTATTTTATTACCCCATTTAAAAAAGAAACTATAAATTATAACTTTATATATATTGTAACGAAATAAATAAATCTTTGAAAATTATGAAGTAAATAAAAAAAACTCAACTGTACTTGCGGCTTTATATTGAGAAACTAAAAAGGTACGATCCGGGGCTTTCACATCAATCACCCGATTAGTGTTACAAGGGAATCTATAGAAAATTCGTGAATTTATAGAAAATTCACGCTTATAGTAAAATAGATAAAAAAAACCTAGTGTAAAGAGACTCCATTTCCTAATTTGCCTCCTAAATTCGAAATTGCATGTTTGGCAGAACCTAACGCCGCGCTCCGTCTTGCATATTTAAATAAGTCTATCTATACGTAGAATAAATTGGACATACTATATTGAAAAAACTATTCTGATAGTTATATACAATATATAAGACTATAATATATTTAACTTACAAGCTTAAACTATTACTGGCCTAGTTTCTGAAGTAAAACTCAAAGTTTTGGGAAAAACAACTTTTGCTCCAACTAATAGAATGTATATGTATGTAAAAGTTTTAATAAATCTAGCGAACTTAAAACTGTTTGTAAGACTGCAAATGTTGTATGTCAGCTTCATGCTGTATCCCACACACTGCAGGGTAGACAGAGGGAACCTAGTGTTAAGACACTCCGTTCCCCACTTTCTGCCGAATTCTGGAGGCATTGCGTGTTGAGTGGCAGAACTCAACGCCGCGCTTAACCTCGACACCAGAGCGAAGAAATGGAAATATAAATTTAAGTAAATATTTCATCTCCTCGAGTGGGGATCGAACCCACAACCAGTCGGTTTTACAGTCACACGTCGTGGCGAAACCTTAATATAAATCTTACAATATAGCAGATTAAAACTTCCTTGCGGAGAATAGAGTATTCCGACACTAGGTTCTCACAGCCTACTGAGGATATATATATTATATAAGTAATGATATACACTAATATGTGGAAATTGGAATACAGTGGGAAGCTGAAAATAAAAACTTTGTTTAGTAGCTTCACGGTGTATCCCGCATATAGCAGAGACGGCAGAAGGAACCTGGGAACCTAATGTTAAGACACTCTTTTCCTCATTAAAACACACATTTACCTTCCTTTCCTTTAAATTAATTCTTGGCATTGTGTGTTGAGTGACAGAACTCAACTTCACGCTTTGCCTTGTTACCAGAGCGAGGAAATGTAAATATTAAATATTTCATTCATTTGAGGCCAGTCGTGGCGCAGCGGCACAAAGTGTGACTGTAAAACCGACTGGTTGTGGGTTCGATCCCCACTCGAGGAGATGAAATATTTATTTAAATTTATATTTCCATTTCTTTGCTCTGGTGTGGAGGCAAAGAGCGGGGTTGAGTTCTGCCATTCAACACGCCATGCCTCCAGAATTCGGCAGAAAGTGGGGAACGGAGTGTCTTAACACTAGGTTCCCTCTGCCTACCCTGCTGTGCGCGTGATACACCGTGAAGCTGATTTTAATTATTCACCCCAGTGGTAACAGAACCTATAACCGTCGGGCCTCAACAAAAAATATTATAATCTGTTGATATTACCAAAGATTTCTTTTACTCGAGCTTACAGCTGAATTTTCCCCTAATTTTCAAAACACAACGTTCGAGGTATGTTTATGATGCTTATTAAATTTCATTATTGAACCTATTTTACGAGTTTCCCTTTTACTTTTCGACATTAAATGTTATGTTTTCTTTACTTAATTAGTGTATTTATCTAAATGTTTTGATAGAATGCTTTATAAATGTTTGGGTTTTGGATTTCTGGAGATTCAATTCCGTTTTGCCTTTAAGCGATTTAATTGTGGTTGTAATTTTAAAGGCCGTCGTGGCGCAGAATTGGATTTTCACCCGGGGGAATATAATATTTAATATTTTCATTTTCTCGTTATGACGACGAGACAGAGCGCGGCGTTAAATTAGCTACGTAGTGCTCTCTAAAATCTCTTTAAATTCTATCTAATCTAAATATTCCTAGTTTTAGAGTTATTTATTAAATTTAAATTATATGCAAGCATAGATCAACCAAATAGGGGCCTAATACTTCTTAAGTATCTGGACTATAAGAATACGTCGAAATTTGGCATGTGGACGTAAGTTAGCGATTATAGGGGAGTACTAAAAAGAGAATCCTTCGGGAGCTGAATTCGAGACATAGATTCCCTATTTAGTAGTACTACTTACTTACTTAGCTTCACGCTATATCCCTAGCGGAGTAGTCAGAGAGAACGGAGCGCCAAACGCTACGGTCTCTACATATATACCGCTTCGCTTCGCTTTCGCTTCGTCCTTTCTTCAACCTTTTCATACTTAGTACTTACTCCACAATTGTCGTATTTTTATAAGACACGAGCTCCATTGTATCACGATATGTACTGCATTGTAAAGGAGTTTAACGTGATTTACGTGAAAAGTGGAGCACGGAGGGATTTGCATCAGAATTTTTTTCAGCTTAAAGCTGTATCCCTCCCACACACAGCAAGGCGTTGTGTGTTGACGGGGTGTGTATATGGTTTTTTTTCTCTGCCACCTGCCATTGGGGGAAACCGAATGTCCTAACACAAGGTTCCATTCACTTACGTGATAAACATCAGCTTTGACTCAATATGAGAGCAAAGAATAATTTCTTTAAGATATAAAATATTTTATTTCGAAAAATGTTAATGGAACTCATAACCTGTCACGTTAACAGTCACGCTCGTTGTAACAGTATGTACCTTGGGTATAAGTTAAATATAAATAAATAAATAAAATAAAATATGCATGGCAATACACATAAATAACATAGTTAATTATGAATAATACACACTATATATTTTTAATACCAAATTAATCGAGACGAGTTCATGTATTGTCGTCCCGGGTGTCGCAACCGTCGTTCCGTCTATATGGTGGTGGTGATGCTTGGAAGGCAGCGGTCGAGTCAAACTATTAAGTACTACGGTACTAATAAATATGATGCACATAAAGACTCGTACCAAATGTACAATAAATATAAAATAATAATTCGAAGTCTATGATGCCGCGATCTTTTAGGATCGAATTTCTTATAAAGGCAATATATGTGTAGGGGCGACACATATTGTGGATCCAAGTGATCTTTGACCAATATTATGATATTGAATGTTGCTTGACGTCGCGGAAGCTGACGTGATGGGCTTATGCAAACTGTTATAGCGACATTAACTATGTCGTGGCTGATGCCGTCTCGCAGTGCGCTAGCGATACGTAAGCTATGCTTGTATGGCGTTGGTCATCGATATATTTTATATCACTTCTACGACTTGGTATACGAGTAGTAGGTGTGTGGTGCTATTTTATGTCCCAGCTCCGGTGTATGTAGTAGTGTCCGCTCTCATACGGGTGTGTGGTGCTATTTTATGTCCTGGAACTCTGGTGTATGTAGTAGTGTCCGCCTACGGTTCGAGACACGACTGTGGGGTGTGTGCCGTGCGTTTATTTAACATATCGGCCGCCTTGCGGTAGTGCGTTCGTTCCAACGACTTATATTGATCTCACAAATCAATCAACATCACGAATCACCATTCTAATACAATCTTAATATAAACAAGCGTAACAAGTACCTTCGGAAAGATCACACACAAACGTCTCGGAGGGTTCAACGATGACTGTAAAGCCACGGTCTGGTCGGAACTCACGGTGTAGGGGCGGGGCGGTGCCCGTACTCTTTCTTCCTTTTATTATAACTAGTTCGCAGTTATAGTGGAGAGGAAGATAGGACGCGCTCTTGGCTTTTCTTCGGACGAGCTTCGAGTTATGACAATGTCATACTGTCGAGTTTCCAGTTATCTAAATAACTGACACAAGAACAACTTCTGATGGCAAATATATTATTAAAGCGATACCTTCTAATGGCATAATATAAAATTCTTAATATTGTTACCTCTGAATCTCTAAAAGATTTTGGGTTTTTCACGATCACAACTATAAACGGTTCTAACCACTAGACACATCACGAGCTAGGCATTATTTATTAAATAATATATTCAAAGGTGTTTGAGATATCAGTTACATCGTGCCCCTGCAACACGATTGGCTTACAGCCATAGTTAAAGCGGAAATAAAACAAAGCTGTGAAAACTCCTTAGTAGAATAACTCCACTAGAAGCGAAACTTTCAAATAGTTCCACATTCATGAATGATGAAGGAAAATCTCTTTGAATGTACGGGTATTTCCCAGTTCTTAAGGAATCTGTGAATTCTTATAGAAGTTGAAATTGAATTTGCTGTTAGTGCCTTTATTAAGGGTTAATTACTATACTGTATATAGGGACACAAAATGTGACTGTAAAACAGATTGGTTATGGGTTCGATCCCCACTCGAGAAGATGAAATATTTACTAAAATTAAGTAATATATTTCCATTTCTTCGCTCTGGTTTCGAGGCAAAGCGCTGAGAGCGCGTTGAGTTCTGCCACTCAACAGGCAATGCCTCCAGAATCCGGCAGAAAGTGGGGAACGTAATGTCTTAACACTAGGTTCCCTCTGCCTACCCTGCTGTGTGCGGGATAGAGCGTGAAGCTGATTTAATTACTATACTGTTATATTGAAGAGCCCAATCGTGGCACAGGTGCACAAGCGTGTGACTATAAACGCAACAAGTTTTGTGTCATATTACCATTCGAAGTAAAATATTTTTATTTCTTCGCTCTGGTACGCGCGGCGTTGAATTCCACCATTTATCACGCAATGCCTCCAGGACATCGCGGAAAGTGAGAAACGGAAGTTTCTTACTGTTAACGGTATGCGTACACAGTGTAAAGATAAAAAAGCTAATTTGTCCGAGGACCAACTTAACAAACTTGAGCGAATTCAAAATCTTTCAATTCGATTCATATTCGGCCTCCGTAAATATGATCACGTATCTGAGTATCGCTCTAAGCTCAAGTGGCTCCCTATACGCCATCGCCGGAATTTACGACTTCTTGCCTTCTTGTACTGTGTGTTATTTAGTCCTACTGCTCCCTCTTACTTAAAGGATAAATTTGAATTTATTAGTGCACCAGGAAATTTAGTTAGACCGCTACGCAACCTAACGTTGCGTCTTCCTGTACACAAGTCAACATTTTTTGACCAATCTTTTACAGTGCAAGGTATAAAACTGTGGAACAGTTTCCCTTATAATATTCGTCAAGCAAAATTATTATTGACATTTAAAAAAGTTGTACGTCATCACTTTATGACAACTTCATGAATTATCACTGTCTACATTGGATCTATTTGATGTATGTTTTATGTGTGTATATATTTATATATATTTATTATATATATTTTACTGTATGTATGTATGTATGTATGTATGTATGTATGTATGTATGTATGTATGTATGTATATTGCTTATTAATATACTTTTTTAACAACGTTCACCACCCACCTTCTTAACATTATGACAGTTTCTTTTCGCCCTAAAGGTTGTCTGGAAGAGATGGCTACTTAGCCATAAGGCCACCTTTTTGTACATTTGTTTTCTGTTCTGTTTTTTTTTGTGTATTTTTATGCAAGTGGTGTACAAATAAAGAATAAAAAAAAGGCTTAAAAATTCAACCGTATCACTACAGTTATTTGTTTTTATAACACCTCGAGAAAATTAATTATTTTTATTTTTTCGTTTTGGTAACAAGACAAAATATGGCGTTAGGTTCCGTCATTTAGCACGCAATGTTTCGAAAATCTGGAAAGTGGGGATCGAAGTGCTTTTACACTAAGTTCCCTCTGCTACCCTGCTATTGGTATGTAGGTTACGCCGAAAAGCTAAAAAAACATGTTTTAAAATGCGCTCGGGAATTTTTTCATTTCAGTACCACGAATATTACACCTTTTTACGATGAAAGTCCAAATATCTGCTCCAGACGTTTTGGTTAAAATATAGGAAAGTGTTATTTGCAAAAATATTTATATCCATTAAGACCTGTGTAGCACCGTGGCATAATCGTGCGACCGTAGACGTAGAATTCTAGGTTGGATTCCCACTCGATGAAATTAAATAATATTAAGTTCTTTTGGGTTAGATAACAAGACAAAACGTGGCGTTGAATTCGGCCTCGCAATATCTCGAAAGATTGGACAGAAAGTGGGGTCTGAGCGTCATAGCCCCAGATTCCGTCTACCTTTTAACATAAAATATTTATTTTCTTATTATCATATTTCATTTGAAAAAATCCATCGCATGACTCAGACCGAGTGAGTCCCAGTCTCATTAAATTAGAAACGTACCTTCGATCCGCTGTAGTGTGAACTTATTTGATTTATACACTAAATTTAACATGAGAATGACGATTTCAATTTCGTTTTTGATACTGACCGAGTGTTGTAAGTATTTGGATGTTTTTTTTTTATCTTTGATTGATTTGCTTTCATTAAACGCACTAATCTCTGAAAGAGTAATTTAACACTAAGTTCTCTTTTACCAGAGGCCAGTGGTTGCGGGTATGGTTCCCACTCAGGGGAATGAATATTTAATTTTTTATTTTTCGTTAGTATGAAGGTTTCGTGATCGAAGGTTTCGTGGTCGCGTCCCCTACGCTGTTCTTCTGCTTATCATTGCATTTTAAGACATGTTTTTTTTAGCTTTTATATACGAGTATTAGTAGATTCTAACATTTATTGCTATACTGACGATAGCACAGTTGACGCCGTACACCCCGGTCATGTAGGTCTTTCTCGGGAAAACGCTGACCAGTGCCGAAATAAACTTGTGTCTTCTATTGAGGCATCCCCCGGGAAATTGATCTCATCAGATGAAAGGAACTTAGTTAAATTCAACCCTAAGAAGACACAAGTTTGCGCATTCACCACTAATTAATTCTCATTTGTTATGTCGCTAGTCTTCCAAACCAATCCCTTTAAAGCCGCGCCCAGTATCAGCATATTGGGCTTTAATGTTTCGAGTAACTGCCAGTATTGGAATCATCTGGAAAGCAAGGCCAAGTTGTCTTCGACCTCATATGGAGTACTGTTCTCATCTCACAGCTGGACCACCCAAGTATCACCTTGAACTATTTGATCGAATATAACGTAGAGCCGCCCGAGTCTGTGAAAGGTTTGACACTTTGGCTTTGCATCAAAACGTCTCCTCGCTGTGCGTTTTCTACCGCATTTATCATGAGGATTATTCTAAGGAACTGCTTGACCTGTTACCTGCCTCCAATTTTCTAACCGCATAGTACGTTACAAAGTAAAATACCATCCACACTACCTGGTCCTGTGCTGTGTGTTCGGTAGGTACTTCCTTCTACGCTCCACGCGACTATGGACTGGCGTACCTGCGGCAGTCTTTCCCGGTCGATACGACATGGGTAACTTTAAGCCCGGCAACGCATGTAGTTCCCCTGGTGCTGTATGGTCGTGGGCGGCGGTGATCACTTATCATCAGGTGACCCCTACGTTTGTTTGCCTTGTCTTTTCCATAAAAAGAAAATAAAAAAGCGGGCTTCGGAAGAGTCTTAATGAGAATGTCTCAACACGAGGTTCTCTCTGTTTACTCTGTTATAAGCGGGATGAAGTGCCAAGCTATAAAATCACTACCTTTTTTTTCAAACATTTTTAAAGTGTTATTCCACACTTAGGAAAGAAGAATACTTATTTAGAAAACGATTCATCGAGCTACGATGAGAACGTATGGCTTAGCGGTCAGAGCACCTGGTCGGTTTCCAGGAGGCGCGGGTTCGAGTCCCGCTACGCTCAAATTTTTATACGTTTTCTAAATAAGTATCACTATCTTTGTTAGATAGATTTGCAATTTAATATTAAAAAATAATCTCTAAAAATATAAAACCTTGTCTCGTCCATCCAAGCATCCTAGCGTTCTAACCGATTACTTTTTGTTACACAACTTTTATTGTTAGCACCTTTATTGTGCTCTTTAAAGATTTTACAAAACTTTCCTATTCAAAAAATGTTGGGGGAAAGGAAAAAATATTGTTTAAAATTAATATTAAAAATAAATCAGCTTCACGCTGTATCCTGCACACAGCAGGGTAGGCAGATGGATCCTAGTGTTAAGACACTCCGTTCCGCACTTAAAATAATATTGGAAAATATTATAAAGATTGAGGCCGTCGTGGCGGAGGGGCACAAGAAAGCGCGTGGTTGTGGGTCCAATCCCCACTCTGGGGAATTAATTATTATTCATTATTATTTTCATTTCTTTTTGCTCTAGCACCAAGGCAAAAGCCGCAAAGCGTTGAATTTTGCCACTCAACACGCAATGCCTAGAAAAATTCGGCGAAAAGTGGGGAACGGAGTGTCTTAACACTAGGTTCTCTCTAACTACTCTGCTATATGCGGGATACACGATAATGCTGTACTTCAAGTACCTACTGGCGGAACTTAACGCCGTGTTATGTCATGTTATAAGAACGAGGAAATGAAACCAATTAATTCCCCCAAATGAGAATTGAACCCGAGACCGTCGCGTTTACACACTGCGACACTGCGCCATAAAATCTTAAAACATTGTAATATTTGAACACAAAAAGAAACAGGAAATAAAGTACTTATTAAAATTTATATAATAATAATTTTACACTTCTATTTCCTCATTTCCTTTCTTAGATATAATCAAATCCCTGAGATCCTTCTATTAATAAAATTTTCAAATAAGATTATGGTAATATCGTGTCTTATCTAAAGAGATTGATTAAAAGATAAGATAAGATTGCCGACAAACGTAGAGAAACGTTAATTTCTTGTAAAAAAATGTAATGAATATTTAATATTTAAATATATAGTTGTGGCCGTGACACAGTGGTAAGCTAGACTGTCTTGGGTTTAGTTATAATTTATGGAAATGATTTATTTTCATTTTTTAAGGAGAAGGCAAAAGGCGGCGTTTAGTTTTGCCATTCAATACCGAATGTCTCGATTTAAGGCGAATTGTGGAGAACAAGGTCTTAAAACTAGATTCTGTCTACGCTTGTTGACAAAGTGGTTGGTTGGTTCTTTAATTATGGCGTTTCGAATAGACAAAGTAAATCTAGCTTACTTCACTTTAGTCTATATTAAATCTTTTACCCACGACAACTGCACTTCCCATTTTTGAGACATTGTTTGTTGAGTGGCTCAACTTAATATATATTTTTTATCAGCTTCACGCTGTATCCCCCACACAGCAGGGTAGGCATAGGGAATCTAGTGTTAAGACACTCCGTTCCCCACTTTCTGCCGGATTCTGGAGGCATTGCGTGTTGAGTGGCAGAACTCAACGCCGGGCTTTGCCTCGACCAGACCGAAGAAATGGAAATATAAATTTAAGTAAATATTTCATCTCCTCGAGTGGGCATCGAATCCACAACCATTCGGTTGTACAGTCACACTTTGTGCCACTGCGCCACGACTGGCCTCTAACTTAATATCACACGATTAATTTCGTTATTTTCCTCGAGTGAGAATCGAACAAACAACCTTCGCAACTACAATCGCACGTTTCTGCCACGACGTCCTCCAATCAATTTAATAAATCAAAATAGTCGTACCTCATATAAATTTCGACTAAAACCCATAAATATCTACTGAACCTATTCGTGTTCAAGCTATTACATAATTCATGCAGGATTGTTACGTAATTTGAATGCAACACGAAATTATCTGCCGTCTCTCGGACTATTTTCTGAATAGAGACTGGAATTATTCCACCAAGCAATAGCTGTTAAAGCAACGGTTGTAGGTTCGATTCCCAATCGAGGGTATGAAATATTGAATATTTTAATTTTTTCGCTCTGGTTACTAGGCAAAGCGCGGCGTTGAGTTTCACCATTGAAAACGCAGTGCTTCGAGAATTTGGTGTAAATTAGGGAACGGAAGTGTTTTAATAGGAACGGAGTGTTTAGCACTAGGTTTCCATATTACTTCTGCCTACTCTGCCAAGTGTGGGATACTGTGTTCAACGAAAAAAAATTGTGAAAAGAATGTACATTTAGCTAAATTATAATGTGAAATTTAAAAAGCACGTAATATCTCAAAAATTAAGAGGTGCGTTAAAAGTGGCGTGTCTTATCACTACGTTACCTCTGCCTATCCTGCTGCATATGAGAAACAAAGTGAAACTAAAAGAAAAGAAGAAAAACATGGCTAAAAAGCTTTTGTTTCTGTGTGTTCCGAAGTTTTCCCGTTTTCTCTGTAAAAAAATCCTATAAAAGAAAAATATTTCTGAACTCATAAACTGTAATTCTCACTCATACGGATCAACCAGTATTAATATCTCATGTTACTATCGTCTTACATAAATTTAGAGACACTTTATCGGTGGGTTTTAAAGTCTGGAATGGAGTGCCTTAACACTAGGTTCCCTCTGCCTACCCTCCTGTGTGCGGGATGCAGCGTGAAGCTGATTTAATTTATCGGCTTAACGCCACTTTACGGTAATAAGATTTTTTTTTTTCCGAGTAGGATATGAATTCACAACCATCGCAACTACATCAAGGATAGTTAATCACGACTATTCTCGATTCCGCAATATCTTGTTAAGATCGTCAACTGTGGCTGTGATATCAAATTCTAAAGTTTTATTCAACCACTAGAAAGTTTTTGATGTCAATAAAAACTTATTAATTAATCTCGAACAGATTTCTTCGCAGTATTCATTTCCAGTGGAAGTAAGAAATCAAAATTTACTTTTCTAGTTTTAAATTACATTAGAGTTTCACTTTGCCACATTCAGAAAATACTTTTTTCTGGATAACTTTGAGGAAAATGCCTAAAAATAGTGACAAAATTTCGTTATTTGTTAAAAACAACGCCCATTTCTTTTAAAGACAGTTTTCTTATTTATTTTGAAAATATGATCGTCACCTCTATATATCGGCCTTTTCGGGTACCAGTTATAGAAACTACGGCATTAGATTCTACTGACTACTTGACTCACTATGCCCTTAATTGGCTCTGATAACAATACAAGACGCGGCGTTGAGTTCCGCCTATTGCTACTTTTAAATATAAAATTAATAATAGCGAATTAATTCGATAAGCTTTCACCATATAAATTTTACGTTGACAGAAGGTCATCCAACCAATTAAGTCTTAGTGTGATTACACATGTTTCCGAACATGCTAACAAGTCTATTAATTCAAATATGTTTCTTCCCCACTCGAGGAAATGAAATATTTATTTAAATTTATATTTTCATTTCTTCGCTCTAGTGTCGAGGCACAGCGTGGCGTTGAGTTCCGCCACTCAACACCAATGCCTCCAGTATTCGGCGGTAATTGGGGAACGCAGTGTCTTAACACTAGGTTCCCTCTGCCTACCCTGCTAAGAGGTACAACGTGAAGCTGAAAAATTTTTTTTTTATATATTTGAAGCCGTCGTGTTGCAGCAGTTGTGTCCGTGTTAGAGAAAGAGTTGTGAGTACGATTTCCACTCGTCTCCATAGGATTATTTACATTTTCTCACTATGCCAACATGACAAATGATACCGTTGAGTTCCACCACTCAATACGATGACGATGACTCAATGTCTTAAAAATATTACAGTGCATGGGGAACAGAGTGTCTTAACACTTTGTGCCTGTAGTTTAACACCCAGCTAGAGCGCGAAGCTTATTTTATTTTATTTTTGGTAATTAAGGATATAAAGAGTGTGTTTTCCATACGCTTTACAACTTTTTTCTAAAGTGTATAGAATGTCGTGTTTACAGTCGCACGGTTGTAGCCCTGCGCCACAACGGCCTCTATAGCAAAAAAAAGAATAAAACCTCATTTGAGACCATTTGTGGGATTGACTCCCACTTATTTTCATTTCACAATTGTGGTAAACAAATCATAGCGTTGAGTTCCGTAACTCTGCTTGTTACCTCCAAAATGTATATAGTATTTTAAACATTTTTAAAGTGTTAATTCACACTTAGGAAAGAAAAATATTTATTTAGAAAACGTATAAAAATTTCAACGTAGCGGGACTCGAACCCGCGCCTCCTTCAAACAGGTGGAGGTTGTTGAAGGAAGCGCGGGTTCGAGTCCCGCTACGTCCAAATTTTTATACGTTTTCTAAATAATTATGTATATAGTAATTGATATAATGGTTGTATATGTATATAGTGTTGTAGTACTAGGTTCACACTAATATACCCTACTATGCTACAAAAACAAATAACCTTAAGTTGAAATATAGTTAATAAATTTACTTGAACATTGATTTTTACCTAAACTCCGAAACTCTCTTACTTCACTGAATAAAAAACGAAAGGCAAAGGGAACTTTATTTCCTTAATGTTATAAAACTTCAAAAACACAAACCGCAATAAGGAAATTACGAGAAAAAAGATATTATACATCCTTATAATAATAAAAAAACAAAAATCTAATTTGGGGCCAGTCGTGGCGCAGCGGCGCAAAGTGTGACAGTAAAACCGACTGGTTGTGGGTTCGATCCCCACTCGAGGAGATAAAATATTTACTTAAATTCATATTTCCACTTCATCGCTCTGTTGTCGAGGCTAAACGCGGCGTTGAGTTCTGCCACTCAACACGCAATGCCTCTAGAATTCGGCAGAAACTGGGGAACGGAGTGTTTTAACACTACGTTCCCTCTGCCTAACCTACTGTGTACGGGATACAGCGTGACGCTGATTCTTTTTTTTTTGCATATGAATCGTCAAAAAAAAACAAAAACAAAACACGAACCAAGCCCCAAGAAACAAATAACAGAACAGACAGACAGCTGATATTTATTACTTTCGCTGTACGTGACTTAGCCGAAATCATTATGGTGTCTCGGAAACACCAATCGGGTGGAATTTATAGAGCATTTATTGGAAATGTTCGAACGCTATGCCGTAATATCATATTTAACTGTTTTGAGGGTAGTTGAAGAAAGCTTTGTAATCAGCTTCACGCTGTATCCCGCACACAGCAGGGTAGGCAAAGGGAACCTAGTGTTAAGACACTCCGTTCCCCACTTTCTGCCGGGTTCTGGAGGCATTACGTGTCTAGTGGCGGAACTCAGCGCCGTGCTTTGCATCGACACCAGAGCGAAGATATGAAAATATAAATGTAAATAAATATTTCACTTCCTCGAGTGATACTTTTAAATTGTATATATATACTAATGTATGTTTGTACTAATATTATAAAGTTCAAAACATTGTTTGATGAAAGGAATAGTTTCAGAAACTACTAGTCATGAAAAAAATGAATCAAAAAGGAAGCGGAGTACAGAGTGTTTTGACACTCAGTTCTACTATCTTAGCCATGTTTGTGTATGTGCTAAAAACGCTAAAGTAAAAAAAAACCTGTTAGAGAGAAAAATGGCTTTCTGCTGTTTTTTACCTGTACCCAAAATATATAACTACGAATACCTTATTGGGATATCCATTTTACTTTTAGAAGAAACACGTAAAAGGGTTGCCTCAGGTCTAATGTATGTGAAATAATTGATCGATCGAGCTTTCAACAAGACGGTACTTCCATTTATGGTTCTTTCAACATTATTAAGATGTATCATTTCGAAAATATGTTTTAGCATTATCACAACTCTCTTAGGTTTTTGGACTAAAATATTTAAAAATCTTTTATATTATAAAAATATACTAAATAATTACAATGTTTCGTATTTTCTACATTTTTTGAGTACGATTAATAAAATATTTAATTTCCTCGTGTGAGAATCGAACACGCACACACTGTCGCATTTACAGTCGTACGCTTTGCCACCTGCCCTTGCTACTGCGGGCCGACTGACCTTAATGCCTTTATTTTATTCTTTACAAATTATATATTGCAACTTAACGCCGTAGACAATACCCACAACGGCGGTCGATTTTTATTTATTGTGTACTTAACAAAATGGTTAAATTTATGCAAGACGATAATAAAAATATATACCATACTTTAAACTTATCATAAAAATATGCGAGAGAATTTTTCTTTTTGGCCCAATAAGAGACAAAAATGTTTCCATTGATACATTATAAAAACGAAAGTTCACTCACGAAACCATGATATTATTATGTTATGTTTATAATAGGATGATAGGGTTGTCAGTTGTGGGTTCAATTCCTGCTCATACATACATTAAGAAAAGTAATTCTGCTAAGAAGACAAACCGGTGAGTTTCAAGACTCAATGCAATGGCGAAAAGTGTTAAACAGAGTGGCATTTGATCATATTAATTTTATTTGTTTCATTTCTCGCTCTCATAGACAAGGTGCGCAGCGTTGAGCTCCGTCTTTCAACATACAATATTGGACGTTGGAAAAAACGTGAAAAAGTTGCTTTTTTATATACCTATATATGAACATAATACTTTTTTCGATTTAAAATCAAATAATTGGAATTCACCGGAAAATCGGGAACGGAGTGTCTTAACACTGCCACTGCCTACCTTGCTGCTGTTTGCGGGATACAGCGTGAAGCTGACTTATCATTTTAAATTGAGAATTAATAACTGAACTAACTTTATTTACAGTAATATAGCTACTAAATAATAAATTGAAAAAAATCATAACTAAATTACAGTAATGTATCTATTAAATTGAGTTGAGTGCTAAAACTCGACGCCGGGCTTTCGCTTTGATATGAAAGCGATTGAATGAAAATATTAATAAATAATAATGAATTCCCTCGAGTGGGTATCGAACCCACAACCGCCGTGTTACGCTCCTGTGTCTACTAATACTAATAAAGAGACCATTCTGTAACGTGACATAGACTACGAACGCCAGCTTAATATATAATGTAATTCAAACTATGTAATAATCTCGCATAAATTATGTTGACATTAACTTGTGGCTGTAAATTAATAGAAATGAAATGATCAAACGTCGAAGTGGCGCTTTTGGGTAAGATTTAACAATCCCCTAAATGGAATCAAACCCATAACCACTTATAGGTTTGATTCCACTTAGGGGTTGTTTTTTTTTATTAACTATATATATGTACTTGTACAGGTCGGTGAGAGAGCTTAGTCGTGGGGCAATGGCACAAAGTGTTGCTGTAAACGAGACAGGTCGTGGGTTCGATCCCACACGAGGAAATTAACTATTTAATATTTTAATTTCTTTGCTCTGGTGCCAAGGCAAAGCGCGGCGTTGAGTTTCACTACTCAACACCCAATGCCTTCAGAATTAGACGGAAAATGGGAAACGGGGGTAGGTTTCTGCTGCCTACCCTGCTGTGTGCGGGATACAGCGTGACGCTACAAAAAAACTGGACAAGCGCCACTCGGGCTCGCCCACTGAGGGTTCCGTACAAAAATTTAATATTTAATTTAACTTTTTCTGAAATTCAAGGTTAACTTAGCCAGAACTCTTTCATCTGATACCTCACTTGAAAATTTTGCCTCTTTTTAATTTTTTTAGGATTTGTATACAAATGTATAGTTTTCAGATTTTTTACTAAACTAGTACTACCTGTAGATGCTAGCTGCCAAAATTTCATAATTCTAGGTCAACCGGAAGTACCCTATTAATTTTGATTTCTATTATAGTGTCGAAATATTCGTTTTTTGCGATATAAACGGCCATATCTTTTTTTAAATAAATTAGTAGTAGTAAAGTAGAAATACGTCCGATATCATGGGGCCGTGAATCTGAGTATGTGGTTTGAACTTCCACTCGATATCTCCAAGCGTTCCTGAGATAAAACTCTTGACAGACAGATGGGCAACAAAGTGATCTTATAAGGGTTCCTTTTTTCCTTAAAAGGAACGGAATCCTAAAA
Source organism: Heliconius hermathena (assembly GCA_013403705.1). Lineage (NCBI taxonomy): Eukaryota > Metazoa > Arthropoda > Insecta > Lepidoptera > Nymphalidae > Heliconius > Heliconius hermathena. The sequence goes on from JAAIXJ010001796.1 coordinate 61,908, forward strand.
GTGCAAACATACAACGCACAGTCGAAAGCTATAATTTGTTATAGAGGTTCTTTAAAGAGTATAGGGGAGCAGTAAGAAATATTGTTCCAAAATTTCTAAAGAAATAAAAGCTAAATTTAAAAAGCTAAATTTAACGTAAGCGTGGTCGTCGTCTAACTAGTTGTTCTGATCTCTGAATTTACTTAATTTCGTGAAACCACCTATTGGGACCTATGGCCGATGGTCTTACGGTTAAGTAACTTGTCAGTATTATTTATACATGTAATGGTTAACATGAGCAAGAGAAACAAAACCAATTACTTAAAGTTACCTAAGATATAGGTAAGCACTACCGCATTCAAAATTTTATAATTAGAAGGTGAAGAGGGTAATGTTATACATTTACAACATTATTTTTTTAACTTCATGCTCTATCCCACACACAGTAGAGTAGACAGAGGGAACCTAGTGCTAAGACATTCGGTTCCTAAAAAGACTTCTGTTCCCTACTTTCCAACGAATTTTGGAGTCATAGTGTAGTTGACTCGTTACCAGAATGATATGAGAATATTAACTATTTCATTCCCTCGAGTGGGAATTGAATCCAAATTTTGTCACGTATATGGTCACACGCTTGTGCCCCTGTGCCACGATGTGTTTAAATGCGAAAGTTTGTGAGAATGGATGTTTGTTCCATTTTCAAACAAAAACTACTGAACTATTTAGCTCAGCCTGTTAATTGAAATTTTACAGTAATATAACTAATACATCAGAATAACTTATATTTAGGCTACAACTTATGTAAAAAAATCTTTATAACATAATAATAAGTTAATGCAGAGGAAGCTCATATAGTAGTAGGTACTCACTGTTTGGGAAAAATGGAAAATTTTCCCATTTAGTGGGGTAGTAGTTTTTTTTATATTGACAGAATAACATAAACCAAAAACATATCTATGAAAAAATCCAATATATTAACAAAATAATTTTTAACGGATGGGCTGCTTTAAATACCGTTCATATCTGCAAATCCTTTGGTATTGGAAACGTTCACAAGGTTTTTTTAATAAGATGGATCATCTGGTCGTTGGTCTTTTTCTGTAAAAAAAATCCACGTCTGTCCTCCAATGTATGTAACATTTTTGTTTTCAGTTCTATGTCTCTTCCACATTGGCAGAAAACTGATTGTCAAGATACCGTTGGCCGGTTTCTAGAGAAATGTAAATACATTTTGTGTTATAACGCGGAACTCAACTCTGTGTTTTGTCTTAGAAATAGGGGATTGGGTCCACAATCATCGTGTTTTTACTAAGACGCTATTACTTATTTAGAAAACGTATAAAAATTTAAACGTAGCGGAACTCGAACCCGCTCCTGGAAACCACCCACTCCTAAGTGGAATAACACTTTAAAAATGTTAAAAAAACCCTATTACATTACGCTACACCGGCCCTTACGTACTTTTGTTTAGTTTCGTACTGCATCCCATATATATAGGATGGCAAAGGGAACGTAGTGTTAAAACACTCCATTCTCTAGTCTAGTTACCAAAGCGGGGAAATAAAAATAATTAGTTCCACTGAGTGGGAATCGAACTCACAATCATCGCGTTTACACTCAAAACATATTATACATACATTTAACAATAAGGAAGTTGTTAACATTATATAGCATCATAATTTCCACGGCCGTGACCCGCCGCCTACTTTACGTAACCACGCTATAAATATATATCAAAAATAATCTATATATATATNTATATATATATATATATATATATATATATAAATAATAGAATAAAATTGTAACTAATCGCTGTCTGTATATGTAAGGAAATATGAGAAAATCTATTATTGATGGCGTGTATGAATGTAATAGAATCCGAAACAATGGTTGAAATATTTTTTGTCTGTTTGTCTATGTGACTCAGCTCAGAAACTGGTTGACTGAATTTAATGCAGTTTTCACTATTGCATTTGAACAAACTTCCCTTAACATTTTATTTGTTATATTTAAATAGGTTTAATAATAAAATAAGTTATATCATTGAAGAAAAGCTAGCTAGCTTTTAGCTATCAATGTATGGATATTGTCTTTGAGAATGGTAAATAAAACACGTAAGTAATTCCGATGGGGGAATAAATAGCTGAATAAATAACTTAAAATCAGTAAGAGGCCAGTTATGGTGCAGGGGCACAAAGTGTAACTGTAAAACCGACTGGTTGTGGGTTCGATCCCCACTCGAAGAGATGAAATATTTATTTAAATTTATATTTCCATTTCTTCGCTCTGGTGTTGAGGGAAAACGCGGCATAGAGTTCTGCCATTCAACACGCAATACCTAATAAATACCTAATAAATTCGCCAGAAAGTGGAGAACGGAGTGTCTTAACATTAGGTTCCCTCTGCCTACAATTCTGTGTGCGGGATACAGCGTGAAGCTGATTTATTTATTTACAAGCGGGCGAAACCGCGAGCGGATCGCTAGCGGCTTTATAATTCGAAATGTAAAAGCGAACCTCTTTTCCTGTTTATTATATTTAATGTCATTTATAATCGCTGTGTTTTTGTCACAATTTATGGAAAATTGTGAATATTATTTAAGGTTTGTTTAAGGTTTGAAGTTGATATTAGTTCAAAAGGTTACAGGTTCTATTTCGTAGAAGCAAATAGAAGAAGAATTAGAATTGTTTTGTATTACATCGTCCCCACGTTGTAGCACAATACCAGGGTGTTTGTCTGTAAGCGCAAAGGTTGAGGGTTTGATTCCCGCTCTAAGTAATGAGCTACTTACATTTCTTCGTTCGCGGTAACAAGAAGAAGTGCCGCGTGAGTTCCGTTGGTCAAATGCAACAATTTGAATATGGAGCCGAGAAGGTATTTTTCGATTATTAGATATTATATTAGGAAAAGGTACAACTTTGTGTTTTGTTTTATCATTGGATTTCCGTTTGTTAGCATCACACTTTATCTTACATATACCAGAATAGTCAAAAAGAAGCTAGAGTCAAGACACTCCGTCCTCCGCTTTCGGTTCTTAATCCTAAAATTCAATTTTGTATCGCGGAATACAGCGCCGGAGTACAAATAAAATGAGCGAAAATAAAAGCACAGCTTGAAAAAAATCCTAAAACAGAATTGAAAAGAAATGAATACCAAAAGTAATTTTAAAAATTTAGACACCAAACACTTTGTAAAAAGCGGCGAGTTTTCAATAGAGACAGTTGACACAACCTATTTCTTTGCAGCTAATTCGTTTCATCAGTTTGCTTGCCTTTGCGAGTCACTTGTCAAGCTGCTTTTGAAAGATGTTTATTATGTATTATGAAATTTTCAGTTTTGAACTGACTTTGCTTTTATTATTTTTTCTACACTTTTTTTAGCTTCACGCTGTATTACGCTCATGGCGAGAAAGGCAGAGGGAACCTAATGTTAAAACACTCCGTTCCCATTTAGACTCTTCCGTTACCCAATTTCCGCCGAATTCTGGCGGCATTGCGTGTTGAATCTTGGGAATCAACGTCGCGTTTGCCTCGTTACCAAAGCGAGGAAAATGGTTTTCCATTTCTTCGCTCTGGCTTCCGTTTTAATTATTTCATTTCCTCGAGTGGAAATCGAACCCATAATCTGTCGCTATTATAGCCCCACGCTTGTGCTTTTTTAGGATAATTTATTTTTTTCAAAATTAAAATACAGCTGTATGTTTATATTTGTGAAATCGTTTGATGATTTGATTTGGGCGGAAAGTGGAGTGTCTTCACACACTGCACCTTACCAACTTGAAGCATGAAGCTAAAATCGTATTTTAGGGTACAATAACTCATTTGATACAATTATTATATTATTATCGTTATACAATTTTTTAACTTTAACCGTTTTTACCGTTTCCCGCATAACAAGATATGCAGAGGGAACCTAACCTTAAGACTCCGTTCCCCATTTTCCGCCCAGTTTTCGAGACATTACGTATTTAGTGGGGAAACTCAACGCTGCGCTCTGTCTTGTTATCGGAGCGAATTTAAAATTATTAATTCCAGTGAGAAACGAGCCAACAAAAATTAAAGAAAATTCAAAAAACCAAACAAACGAAAATAATATTCCCAATTTGTTAAATGTCCCAAGTTAAGTGATAAGAAAATAGATGATAATAGCGTTACTTATTATTCAAAGTTTCCATTTGATTTGACTCATAGAATATCTCGAACTGCTGATATAGCTTGAAATTTAGTAGGTAAGTTTGGAAGTATGTTACTTTGAAGGTGCCTTTTGTGAAATTATTTTTTTGAATTTATTTTCATAGCATTGAATTGCATTCTACTTATTTTTATTTCGGTGAATAAATGTTTTTTTGCCAGATAATTAAAATAATTTATGGATTTTTAACATTTTTAAAGTGTTATTCCACACTTAGGAAAGAAAAATACTTATTTAGAAAACGTATAAAAATTTGAACGCAGCGGGGCTCGAACCCGCGCCTCCTGGAAACCGTCCTGGTCGGTTTTTAGGAGGCGCGGGTTCGAGTCCCACTGCGTTCAAATTTTTATACGTTTGCTAAATAAGGATTTATGCATTTTCTGTATTTTATTAGTGTACACAATTTTGTCTAAAGTACTGTATCAATATCTCTTATAGATTAGAAGGCTGCTAGGATCTTCAATCAAGATCAAGTGTTCGGACAATATAGACATAGTAGGGTAGGCCTTGTGTTAAGAGACTCAACAAAACATCTCTCCGAATTCGCAGACATGGTGTGTTGAGTGGCGGAGGTCAACGCCGCGCTTTGTCTTGTTATCAAAGTAAGGAAATTCATTCTTACGAGTGGTACTCGGACCACATTTACATTACACAAACACACACAAAGTCACACCCTCCGGCTAAGCTTAAAATGTTTGGAAGATACCACTAAAACATTTTCAAACCGTAGACTCAAGTTTTTCAAGTAAAAATTCAATACAATTACACACAAATATTTCAACCTCTTTTCTAAATAGCCCTGACATTCAAAATGGAAAAACCGTAAAGGAAATCATTATATTTCTCATTAAACGTGAAGAGGCCGTGACCCGCCACGCCGTTGCGTGACGTATTTATCGAAAATCTGATAAAATTATAGTGGACTTTTAATTTTGTTTCCAAGAATATGTTTTGTAAACAAAATTGACTATGGCCTAGTTGTTAAAATTTATATTCAATGAGTGTTAAATGAATTAATATTAATATAAAATGGGACCATATAAGTCGATCTCTATAACAGATAATAGATAAGAAATAACAGAAACAGATAGGAGAACGTAAAATATTTATTATTCCACTCTACCCGTAAAAAATCCAACGTTGAGTTTCGCCATTAAACACGTAATATTTCGAATTCGGGCAAAAAGAAAGAGCGTAGTGCCTTGACACTAAGATCTCTTAACCCTGACATATACAGTGTGAGCCTAAATTAAAAGTAATTTTAATATTAAAATAAATAACTAAAAATATCATCTCCTAATACAAATAATTAAATTTTAAAATTTTTATATTTTCTCAAAGGAAAAGAGACATTACTTAACAAAGACCTTACTTTACCCTGTTCTCGCATTATCTGCGAAACTTTACAGAGTTATTACAACTTTAAAACTACCATTTTTGCTCTTATTGTTTTAAAAGTACTACCAGACTGACAGACCTAAAATGCAACATAATATTTTACATAAAATCAAAAAATTAAATGAGCTTCGCGCAGTGTCCCGCTCACAGCAGCGTAGGCAGAGGGAACCTACTTCCCTACTTACGTTCTCCACTTTTCGCCGAAATATGGAGGCATTGCGTGTTGAGTGGCGGAACTCAACGCCGCGTTATATTGCTTTAGAACCTACATACAAAGCTTACTGTCATTATTCATATTTCATAGCATCCTATACGCTCACACTATTTTTTTTAACTTCACGCTGTAACCTGTACGTAGCAGGGTAGGTCTAGTGCTAAAAATCCATTTTCTTCATCCTCCATTCCCTACTGTCTGCCAAATTCTAAAGCATCGCGGGTTGAATGGCGAAACTCAACGCAGCGATTTGTCTCTACCAGAGCGAAAATTTGAAAATATTAAATATTTTTACATTTCCACAAGTGAGAATCGAACTTACAGCCGTCACCTTGAATTTGAAAATACTAAATATTTTTACATTTCCCCAAATGGGAATCGAACCAACAACCGACGCGTTTACAGTCACACCGTNCAATGTATATATATATATATATATATATATATGTATTAAATATTTTCTGCTTACTGTGATGAATTCAAACTTACGACCATCGCATAAACTAAATCAACTACACCATAGTGACGTCAATCCTCACTTATTATTATTTTATATGACGTATTCTGTATAAAAATAGAAGTTTAAAAATATATAATCAACTTATAGGTTTATTTTTGCGCTGACGCTACGTATTATATTCATGGGATTATGACAGTGTGTGTAATGAGCTTTATTTAATGCCGTTGTGTGGCTTCTAGATTTTTCTACGTTCGATATTTTTTCGCCCTTCAACGAGTTTTAGTGGATTAATTGGATTACATTATTTTTTTACGAGCCGTACCTACAGTTGTAGCCAAAAATTGGTTTCTTTTGATTGCGAAACTTAAAATCTGTTTCTTTTGCCTATGCCCGGAATGTTAAGAAATCTTCTTTTATTGTTCCCTTATACTTTCTAAGTGAAATCGAGGGAGTAAATTTCTCCACTCAACAAGAAATATTTGAAAAAGTGGAGGAAAAATATAGAAAGGATTGTCGTAACACTCTTGAATTTTTTTCTATTATAAAGCTTATTACAACGTTGAAAACAGGATATCATTAAGATTAATGTACATATCCGCTGTAAATCAAGTGAAGTAAGAGATGATTGGCCGTAATTAACAATATATTATAATAATAAGTAAAGTTACTTTTTATAAAAAAAAGAATACAAAGCGAGGGGTTGAGTTCTGCCACTCAACAAGCAATGTCTCAAAATTTTGACGGAGAGTAGGGAACGAAATGTCTTGGTACTGGACTCCTTTCGCCTACCCTACTGTTATAAGCGGGACCGATCACTGTCTATACTATAATTATAAAACCACTGACAAACAATTGCCTATATACATATACATATATTAATTAACGCAATAATAATAATAATCCATAAAAAATTTAGATGACTATCTTTAAAAAATGGACCCCGAGAAATTTTTAATGAAAAATATCATTCGTTTAGTAATTGCGATGGCNCTTCGCTCTGGTGTCGAGGCAAAGCGCGGCATTGAGTTCTGCCACTCATCACGCAATGCCTCCAGAATTCGGCAGAAAGTGGGGAACGGAGTATCTTAACACTACGTTCCCTCTACCTACCCTGCTGTGTGCGGGATACAGCGTGAAGCTGTTGGCACAGACATACATATAAACATGTCATTTTTATAGCACCACTCTCTTCCCGTCGGGGGTTAAAAACACAAAAATCATTCTTGAAAAGGAATCGACCCCCAATACCTCACTAATAATGAAAATTACTAACCAAATTTCTTTACAAGTGAATAGAATTTCTATAGCACATAAAGTACTTGCCAATTGAGGTCGCATTCAGTTATAGCACGAGAAAATTAATTTCAACATCAGAAATGAGAAAAAAGACACCTCGAAATACAAAAGATATCAAGATATTTCCAATATTTTTGTTCAGAAATTGAAAAAACAAGCGATCCGATCGAGCTATCCTTATGGCAGCTGTAATCGCCAATTAGTCGTCTTTGCTATACGGTTTGTCTGTTTTCTTTGTTAAGATATTATTTTTTCTTTATTTATCTTCGCGTATAGCAAGGAACCTAGCGCTTGACTGTAAAAGTCGTGGATTCGATTTCCACTCAGGGGAATGATTTATTTTCATTTTTTCGGTGGTCATAAGATCCCCACTCGAGGAGATGAAATATTTACTTAAATTTATATTTTCATTACTTCGCTCTGGTGTCGAGGCAAAGCGCGGCGTTGAGTTCTGCCACTTAACCCGCAATGCCTCCAGAATTTAGCAGAAAGTGGGGAACGGAGTGTCTGTCACTAGGTTCCCTCTGCCTACCCTGCTGTGTGCGGGATACAGCGTGAACCTGATTTATTTTATTTATTTAATAAAATCAAGCTTGATGTTGACTCCGCCACTCAAACGTAGTCACAAAAAAGGTTGGTAAGTGAGAAAAAGAGTGTCTTAATACTAAGATTCTTTTTCTGTCTATCCTGTGCTGCAAAAAAATATAATATATGTTTTATTTTTCAGTTTCACGCTGTATCCCGCATATAGCAGGGAGGCAGATGAAACCTAGTGTGACACACCATTCTCCACTTTCCGGTGAATTTCGAGGCATTGTGCGTTGAGTGGCGGAATTTAACGCTGCGTTTCTATTAAAGGAACGGATAAATGAAAATATTATTAAATAATAATTCATTTCCCCGAGCGGGGACATTTTTTAAATAAAATAAAATATGAAATACGATATATTTTAAAATCTTCAGGAAATTCCTGAACACTTTATAATGTCAAACGCAGTCGTGCAATTAAAGTTAACCGTAAACATAACTTAATCAGGTTTAAAGAAACTTTTGATGCGTGTTCCTTATTTTATTTCAGCTTTCAGCTTTTCAGCTCATAACGAAGTGTAGAGAGGAAAAAAAATTATAAAAAATAAATAAAAAAAAATATTATTATTCACTCCAGTAAAAATCGAACCTACAACAATCACGTTATATAATAAAATGAATATAACGCTTTTGTTTTACAAAAGTGTTTAATGTTCTAACATAAATAGTACTTGCCAACGAATCGGAAGCGGCGTTGGGGACCGCGACCCAATACGCCGTGTACAGAATGGCGGAACTGGAGGACAGAATTATAAATAGCTACGTGGAATAAGGAGACAGTAGAGTTTAGAGCTCCATTCTCTCTGGCTATACCGCTAGGGATACAGCGCGAAGCTAAAAAGAAAAACAAAAAAAACAAAACCAAGGTTTCACCGATTATATTATGTACACAACAGACCACTGAGTTACGATAAACCAAAAAAAAGTATAAAAAATACCCATATTTCTGACACGGCTTAGATACTAGATATATTTGCTAGCTGAAACGGATAAGTCTTCTTGGAATCTTTGAGAATGAGCATTTTTTTCCGAATGATAGGTAGAGAGAACTTGGGAAGAGATAATTCCGATCCCCATTTTTCGGCGAGTTCTCGAGGCATTGCGTGTTGTATGGCAGAACTCAACGCCGCGCTTTGTTTGGTTACCACAGCTACGAAATAAAATTATTAAATATTTTATTCGACGTGCGACGTTAAACACGATAGCTGGAAGATTCGATTCCCTCTCCACTCTCCACTCGAGGAAATAAAATATTAAATATTTTAATTTTCTCTATCCAGTGCAAAACGCGGCGTTGAGTTTCACAATTAAACACGCAAAGCCTCAAGAGTTCGCTAGTGCTAATGTCAAACGAAAGTATTAATGGGGAAGGGAGTGTCTTAACACTGGGTTTCCTGATTCCCTCTTCTCTACCTTGCTGTGTACGAGATAGAGCGTTAAGCTACAACAAAAGGGAAATAAATAAAAAAAAAACGTTTTTAGTATATATCTACTATTTTAAATCTATTATTCTTAGAGTCGGTACCAATAAACATGTTTAAATTTCATAAACGACGCGGCGTTGAGTTCCACTACTCAATATGAAATGTCTCGAAAACTGGGCGAAAAATAAATGACAGACTTTAACACTACGCAGAATACCAGGTCCACGCAAAAACAAAAAATAACAGACCAAATATTATTATAAGATTTTAATACAAAAAAAACGAGATATCCAATAATTTTAGTAATACGTGATAAGATTCAGAATATCGTTTCGTATTTACCTGTTTACGTGTTTGCGTACTCTTGGCACGTATTTTTCGTGACAGGTATTGTAAAACTTGTGATAAATCACTCTACTTTCTGCTTTCCGGTAGGTTTTATTTGCTTTTCGTACTATATATTTATAGAGGAACTCTACGTAATATTTTTTACAGATTAAGAAAACATTTATATTATATCTATTTAGAAAACGTATAAAAATTTTAACATAGCGGGATTTCACATGACACGGGTTCAAATCCCGTAACGTTCACATTTTTATAGGTTTTCTAAATAAGTATTTATCTTTTCTAAGTGTGATATACACTTTAAATATATAAAAAATGTTTCTAATATTTAAATGTATAAGTAATATTTAATAACATTTATATTATTTAAATGTATAAATAATGCTTCACTCTCACCACGGGATATAGAACGAGAAAATGAAAATATAAAAAATGGGAGATGAACTCCGCAAATGGGAATCCAACCCACGACCGTCACGTTTATATCACGCTTAAGTCACTGGGCTACGACGGTCTTCAAGAATTTCACGTGGTATACAGTTAAAAACTAGAAATCAATTCAATTATAGTACTATTACTATTGTTTAGTATTTGAATAATTGCCAATGTAGTTTTATAATATAATAATTAATTAAGTTACAAAAGTAGGCCAGTCGCGGAGTAGCGGCACGAGGTGTGACCGTAAAACTGACTGGTTGTGGGTTCGATCCCCACTCGAGGAGATGAAATATTTACTTAAATTTATATTTTCATTTCTTCGCTCTGGTGTCGAGGTTAAGCGCGGCGTTGAGTACTTAACACGCAATGTCTCCAGAATTCGGCAGAAAGTGGGGAACAGAGTGTTTTAACACTAGGTCCCCTCTGCCTACCCTGCTGTGTGCGGGATACAGCGTGATGCTGATTTAATTTTATTTTTTTAAGTGATGCAATTAGGTTGTCTATATACATATAATTAGATACGTAAGAGTTGTCGGTTCGAATTCACTTATCCTATTAAAAATATTGAGCCCATCATATAATATCTCAAATTCGGTCGAAAAGAAAACAAATCCGGGTATTCTTGAAGAACTGAAAAAAGTACTTTTCGTCAAAATTGCAAAATTCTTTCTCTGTATAACATAATTACCAGTTACAATACATTACCTTTTATAATAAAAGATATTTGTGAAATTAAAAAAGAATAAATCACAAAATCCAGAATCATAAAATTGGTACCTACGGGGAACAAAAAGCAAGTAATTGAAAACAAACTTCGAATCTGTAAGCAGATTATTTTTAATCATTCACGAGAGTAGGCGCAAACTTTGGAAATTAACTTCGGTTAGGTTCCCTGGGAAAAGTATTTGTGTATTTAATTAATGTGAAAACTTTTAAGATTGAGTATTTTATTCAACTTGGGGGAAGTACCATCTCTGTCGGACTAATTACTAAAATGACCAATGTGGCCTGGGAGTAAGAGTTAGTATAAGTCGATTTTTAGAATAAAGTCTTTTAAAATATGTTTATCTTATAACTTCTACCTGTAAGTAAGTCAGTAAGATAGTAAGTTAGTTAATAAGTAAGTTAGTGAGTTAGTTAGTGAGTTAGATAGTGAGTTAGTTAGTGAGTTAGTTAGTGAGTTAGTTAGTGAGTTAGTTAGTGAGTTAGTTAGTGAGTTAGTTAGTGAGTTAGTTAGTGAGTTAGTGAGTTAGTTAGTTAGTAAGTTAGTTAATTAGTCAGTTAGTTAGTCAGTTAGTTAGTAAGTCAGTTAGTATGTCAGTTAGTAAGTCATTTAGTTAGTAAGTTAGTTAGTAAGTCAGTTAGTAAGTCAGTTAGTAAGTCATTTAGTTAGTAAGTTAGTTAGTACGTCAGTTAGTAAGTCAGATAGTAAGTCAGTTAGTAAGTTAGTTAGTAAGTTAGTTATTAAGTTAGTTTGTTAGTTAGTAAGTATCCTACATATAGAGGGGTATGATAAGAGAACCTGGCGATAACGATGACATATATAATACAACGACTGAGTAATGTAAGAGACTGCGTGTTAAGTGGCGGAACTCCACGCCGCATGTTGACCACTTCCTAATAAGCAACGCGGTGGAATTTAATGTGATTTTCGCTAAAAAGCAGCGTGAGACCGTTGTGGTACAGTGGGATAATTTCACTATAAATAGAGTGAAATGGTATTTTTTTTTAGCTTCACGATGTGTCCCGCACATAGCAAGGTTGGCAGAGGGAATTTGTGAACCTAGTGTTACTCCATTCCCATTAAGACGCTTCTGTAGGGGGATGTGGGGAAATGGGGATCGCATTTCCCGGCACATTCTGGAAGCATTGCGTTTTAAATATTGGAACTCAACGCCGCGCACTTACCACAGCGAAGAAAATTACAATATTAAATATTTAATTTTCTCGAGTGCGACTGAACCCACAATCTGTCGTTTACAGCCGCATGCTTGTACCCAATGTGTCGGTAGTCTGAAAAAGTCATTCGAATGAATAATTCTATTTCAATTATTTTTTTTTCGATGCTATGGTATTAAAGGCGCGGTCCCGCGGTTTAAAATACACAATGTTTCGAATATTGGATGGGAAGTAAACGGAGTCTTAACATTAGACCTTACACCTATATGAGGGAAACAGCGTGAAGCTATATTTCTTTTATTTATACAAGCGAGAATATGTACCAATTTTATAACTTTTTCAAAATATTTCAATCTTTTGATTGAAAGTTCGATGACCACATTCATTCAGTATAACGAAATCTTGAGGTTACCTAATCTCTCTTCTAGCACTCATCTTCAAATGGTTTTAATTCTAAGAGTATTTGAGATTTGCGGCTTACGTTGCTATATTTTTTCTATTATTATATCATTCGGCGGGAACCCATGAAAAGAACATAGTAACCTAAAAAGGTTCCCGCTATATCCCGCAAATAACAGCATATAACAGGGTAGACGGAGGGAGTGAAAACTTTCACTCAAGGTTCATAATAAGACGCTGTGCCACTGCGCCTCGATGGCCTCAGGATTCTTTTTTATTTTTCGATATTATTTTCTTTTGAAATCATTTTTTTATGATTAAGTGCTCTTGTATTTTGTGAAGTTAGAGTCAGACGCTGTACCATATTTTATGTTCCGAAATCAATATCTTTAGAACTAGAAACTTTAGATTTATTTTATGTTTACGTTTCTTGTATTTTGTGACGTAAAATAAAAACTATTGGAAAAACATCTCATTCCTATAGAGATGGTCACTATCTCAATAAGTCGTGATATGCGTATAATCCGATGTAGCTTAATCAAAACTTACCACTAAGCCAATAGTCAAAGTGTTTGGACATTATAAAAGAAGCGTGAGTTCAAATCCCGCTACCTTCTAAAAAAGTATGCTTTTGTCCTAAGTGAAAAATAATACTTTTAAAATGCTAAGAAGTAACAATTACGGACACAAAAAGTTAAATTAAAATCAGCTTTACACTATATCCCGCAAACAGCAGGGTAGACAGAGGGAACCTAGTGTTAAGACACTCCCACTTTCCGCCAAGGTCTGGAGACTCAACGCCGCGCTTTGACATCAGAGCAAAGAAATAGAAATATAAATTTAACTAAATATTTTATCTCCTCGAGTGGGGATCGAACCCACAACTAATCGATTTCACAGTCACACTTTGTGCCCCTGCGCCACGATTGGCCTCTTTCAATTGATATAAATAAAACTTTCGGGTTAAATCATCCTATCCTTTCGGTAAATTCCTCCAGCCTTGAGGCAAGAATGCCCACAACTTCCATTAAGTTCCCTTCTCGCCTCATTATTGTTAATGACGCAAGGTTTTAACAACGCACGAGCGATCAAAAGGCTGTCTTGACCAAAATGGATATGTCTATCTGAGTAGTTTAATTTCACGATCAAATGATATACCTACTTGCTTTAAGGATTTTTTTATTGTTTTTTTTTTAGCGTCACGCTGTATCCCGGACACAGCAGGGTAGCGAATCTAGTGTTTAGACACTCTGTTCTGTTTTCGGAAATTCGCCGAATTCTGGAGGCATTGCGTGTTGTGTGGTGGAACTCAAAGCGCTTTACGTCTACACAAGAGCAAAGAAAATAGAAATATTAAATATTTAATTTTCTCGGGTGAGAATAGAACCTACAACCTGTCGCGTTTACAGTCACACTTTATGCCCCTGCGCCATTACTGACCTCATCATGGGCTATAATGTTTTTCATTTTAATCTAGAGTCAAGACACTCAGTTAACTAATCTGTTAAAGCGGAATTTAACGCTGCGCTTCTTAGAAGTTATATGTTATATATAATAGATACATAATATACTAGGATAACCTTAGCAGTCGAAGCTGCTAAAACTGTGAGTGGTTCTCTACAAACAAAAAAAAAAACATTTTTTTTGTAATCAACAAAAAACAACCTCAACAACCTTACCGTTTGATGAAAAGAAATACATTTATAATTCCTACCTTCAGGTATTTCAAAGGAAAATTTGCAAGTCAATGGATACCCAAAAAAGGGAAATCGTTAGCGAATCACAAGTCACGTTCACGCCTTATCGATGTTTAATCTTGGGTCCCTCTAACATCCTTATGTTTGAACTGCGGGTGCGTGACGACCCTAATTTTATGTCTTTATTAAACTTTAATAGGTTTTTAAGTGGTGATTTATATTTAAACTTATACACCCTGTAGAGGATTTTTTTCTTTTGGATTGACTTCGATTGACTTTTTAGGTAGAAAGAACCTAGGACATTGAAACTTATAGGGGCCCCTTGAATTTACACTTGAGTTCTAGTTATAAAATCGTCTAAAAGTCATCTAGTAAGCGAAAAAAAATGTTTATTTATAATATAGATAAAGAAAAAGTAGTTAAAAAATCATTTCTCTACATACAAGCATAGTATAAAAAACATATGAAAAAATACTAACCGCATCCACACTTCTTGTGCGTAACCTTCCAAGCAGTTAACTAAACCATATTATGTTCTTATATAGCTACGTCGAAATTTTGTAGGCTTGTTACATCTTTTTTTTCAACAGATTTCTTTTGTCGGTAATTTCTAAAAATGATCAGTTATCGTGAAAGAATAGTGTTTAAACAATATTTAAAAAAAAAGTTGAGGTAGGGCAGAATGATGTGGTTGTTAACACGACGAATGTGGGTTCGATTCCCACTCATTGTAATAAAATATTTAACATTTTCATTTCTTCACTCTGGTAAGCAAAGTGCGGCATTGAGTACCACACTCAACACTCAATTCGTTAGAAATTCGGCGCAAATTGAGCAACCTCTTAATGGAAACGGAGTGTCCTATTACTAGGTTCCCAGGTTCCTTTTGCCTATAATGCTAAGTGCATGACGCAAAAAAAAGTAAAAATGCTTTTAAAGAAATTAAGCTAATTTTAAACTTTACAGAGTAAGCCTATTTCGCACTTTAGCTAGTATATCTACGTATATATCAGACAGTATACGAATATTCCGGAGTGTGCTTACTATTTGCAAGTGGCAAAGATATAGCTTTTAAACGATACCCTCGAGTGCTTTACTCGGCCGCAATCCCAAAACAAAGGGTGAGAACGAGCCGGCTTAAGGGAAAGTCGTGTTTTGTGTGCGAAATTTCCTTCCGTAATAGGACAGAATGGTGGGAGTTTTCCATATATTACTTTAGTTTGGTTTTATTTTTCTTTATCTAAGTTTTGGTTTCTATTATTATGTTCTGTCTTTTGGTATTTTTAAATGTATGTTCATGTCAAAGAATTTTTTACAGCTACTTCTTTATTATTATTATTACATAAATGAAAATAATGAATTGCCCCGACTGGGAATCGAACTCACAAATGTCGCGTTTGCAGTCAGACGCTGTGCTGCTGCTGCAACGATTTTAATTTCATGAATCTGGTTCAAGATTCCCTCTCCCTCCTCTGCTTTGTACCAGTTACAGCGTGAACCTAAGAAAAAATATCTGCTATTTCGCCTATTTAAAAAAATCCAGTATTAAAGCACTGCGTTCCCGACTTACGATCGACTTCGAAACTCGACTTGATCGACTTTTCGAAATGTTACGAATTGAGTAGGCATTCTACTTCCTTTTTCTTAAAGGGAGATAATGAAAATAATCATTCTTCCGAGTGGGAATCAAACTCACAATCGTCGCGTCGCGTTTATAATCAAACACCGTATCTCTGCGTCACGTCGGCATCATATTATATATGAAATTCATAAAAAATGTTCATTCAAAGCAGAACTTCATCTTAACAAAACATGTAACGGCTCTCTCAGTGTTTGCGCCGCGCTGTGGACAGCTGGAGAGCGGCACTAATAGAGATTTGTCTGCTCTCACAAAACCAAGTTATAATATTTATCTAAATATGTATTATGTTTTTGAGGCTTACGATAAATCTAAGCACATGCCTAGTTACATATAATTACTTTTACATAAGAGTAGGTATGTAGGCAAGGGGAACTTGGGAACCTAGTCCTAAGACATTCGGTTCCCATTAAAATACTTACGTTCTTCATTTTCCGTCGAATTCGGGAGGGTTTGCGTGTTAGGTGGAGAATTTTTTTTTTAAATAATTTCCTCGATCGAACCCACGACATATTGCATTAACAGTCGCTGCACCTGTCGAGCGGGGAAAAAAATGAATTCATTTTCCCGAGTAGAGATCGAATTATCAAAACCACTTCACATTTACATTTTTTCTAAGTAGATATTCTAATTCTAAGTACGGCGTTGAGTCATCGGACTCAACGCCGTACTTAGAATGTTTCGAATATTAATTATTAATCAGAACGTGTAGAACGGAGTGTCTTAACACTAGGTTTCCTTTCTTCATCCTATTATATGCGGGATACAACGTGCAACTGAAAAAAACGATACGAAAAAGCAGTTTCTAAGTAAGACGTCTTCGTTTGGTCCCTCGTTCTTCCGACGGAAGCACGTTCTCGTGGATCGTTTAAATGCTCGCTCACCACTTGTAGTACAATAAATGCTCCTAGATAAAATGTAGGCCATGGGCCATGGGCTTATAAATAACCTATTTTTAATAATATTGTATAAAGTAAATATTTTTATATTATAGGTGACGTTAAGGTACCATAGGGAAGTGGGAAAACGTAAAAATAGCAAAATTTTTGTATTTTATTATAAATAAAAAGCAATTAGAAGCCAGTGCAATTTTTTTATAATATGTTAATCTGCTAGATCCTAGATCATTTTAGATCCTTTCGAATTAAAGTATAAAACAAGTGTTTTTGGTAATATTTCTATCAAAATTGTATGAATATACACGAAACGTATATTTTCAGAGATAATAGAAAAAAATGCAATATGTTAGTTTTGAAAAGATATATTTTCATTCCGATTCCTATTCCGGTTCCGACTCCGATAAAACAAAATATAAAAATTGAGGCCGGTCGTGGCGCAGCGGCACGAGGTGTGACTGCAAAACCGACTGGTTGTGGGTTCGATCTCCACTCGATGAGATGAAATATTGACTTAAATTTATATTTCCATTTCTTCGCTCTGGTGTCGAGGTTAAGCGCGGCGTTGAGTTCTGCCACTCAACACGCAATGCCTCCAGAATTCGGCAGAAAGTGGGGAACGGAGTGTCTTAACACTAGGTTTCCCTCTGCCTACCTGCTGTGTGCGGGATACAGCGTGAAGCTAATTTTATAAAAACCTCCGATTCCGGCTTCACTTCCGTCACATCACCTGCGTTACATCTCTAATTTATACCTATAAAATATATTTGTAGTTGGGTTACTTAAAATTAGGCGTTGTGTTCCGCTACCTAGGTGCAATTACAAAGGGAACAGTCTATGAGGTGGGAGATAGATTTATAATATACTTTTTAGAACTAATAAAAATTTTAACGAAGCGGGATTTGAACCCGCGCCTCTTTAGTTTAGTAACCGTACAAAGAAGCACGGGTTAAAAGCCCTCTACATTCAATTTTTTATAGGTTTTCAAAAAAGTATTTTTCTTTCCTAAGTGTGGAATAACGCTTTAAAATATTTTTTACGCCATTTAACTTTTTTAGCTCTACACCGTGTCTCGAATATAACATGTTAAGCAAAAGGAACCTAAAGGTAAGTTATCGTTATCTACTTCCCGGCCAGTTTTTGAGACTTTGCATGTCGAGTGCCGCGTTCAATTCAATGCCGCGTTTCCTCGCCACTAAATATTAATTTCCACGAAATAGAATCGAAGCTACAACCTATCGCTTCAGCCCCTGCGCCACCACTGGTCTCAATTCTAAAATCTCATTACTGATAGTTAAAAAAATTATCGATATACCATAAAAGTGATAAAGCACTCATTTATTCCTTCTCCCTTATCACTGGCACACAGCCAGCCCTCGAACAATGTTCTAAGTACCACTTGCGACATATTGTTTTCTATGAAATACGATCAATTACGACATTCTATGCACGTAAATGATTTAGTGATGCATGTATGAATCGAGTCAGGCTATAGAGGGTTGCTTTAGAATTTATAGTGCAAGATTTATTAAAAAGAGATCGTCGTAGCGCAGTGAGGTAGAGTAAGTAAACGCGACGTTTATGGGTTCGATTCACTTGAGGGAATGATTATGTTTAAGTTATTTTAATTTTCACGTTTTAATAGATGAGAGTACGAAGCGAATATTAGATTCCTTCTGCTATACAGAGCAACGCTTAAAGCTGTAAAGAAAAACAAATTATATTGTTTAATATAAAACATGTAGTCTATAGAAGAATATTTTAATAAAAAAATATATATTCTGAATAAACATTTAGATTGATATGAAACATTAAGTTAGTACATTCCCTATTTTCCACTCAATTTTCAGGAGATTACATGTTGAACACCGGAACTCACCGTGTTGTGTCTCGCCGTGTTGTGTCTTACAGAGCGGCTGAACGAAAATAATTTAAATATAATTCGAACGGGCATACAAAAACATTTACAACAAAAAACAGGGATAACAGGACAAAATGCCTTATAATACAGAATTTTTGGGAAGCCAAATCGTAACTTATCACTTGTCACTTTAATTTTAGGCACTGAGGGGACGGATGAGAAATGAACCCGCTTTGTTCACCTTAGCTTACCTACAGAAAGAAAAATTCGGACAAGACGCGTCTGACGGCAACCATTTATCACGCCGACTAAAATAGATCGAAGGGAGCCCATTTTCCCAATATCGATTCTGTTATAAACGTGCATATAATTTGTTATTTGCTGGGCGCTGGTGTGGAATGAGAGCTGTGTAACAATGATATGGGATTCGATTCCCAGACGGGATTTTTTTTAGTTTTCTTTGTTTTATTTAGATAAAACCCGAGGTGTATTTGTCCTATCCAATACACGTTCTCTTTTAAGTGGGTTAACAATAAGTAATTATTTTTATATTCAGGTTTCTATGATTCTAAATTTTTGTGTGTATCGAGAAAAAAATATTCTATGTTAAGCCCCTATAACAAAATTTCTTCTAAATTTAGTTATTTTTGTTGTCATAATTTTGATTTAATAGTGAGACGACTCGATAGACTTCCATCTCAACTCGAAGAAAAGAACTATTTTCATTTCTTCCATCTAGCAAGAAGACAAGGAGGCGGCGTTGAGTTACGACATACAATGCACAACATTTCGAAAATTGGGTGACGCAAGGGAAACAACAGAGCGCCTTAAATCTAGGTTCCCTCTGCCTACCTTACTATACACGAAATACAACGTAAAGCAAAAAAAAAACAGCTAGTTTTTTAAAAAATATAATATTTTTTATATACATTGTGGCCAGTCGTGGCGCAGCGGGACAAAGTGTGACTGTAAAACCGACTGGTTGTGGGTTCGATCCTCACTCGAGGAGATATATTTACTTAAATATATATTTCCATTTCTTCGCTCTGGTGTCGAGGCAAAGCGCGACGTTGAGCTCTGCAACTTAACGTGTTGTAATGCCTCCAGAATTCGGCAGAAATTGGGGAACGGAGTGTCTTACACTAAGTTCCCTCTGCCTACCCTGCTGTGTGCGGGATACAGCGTGAAGTTGATTTTTATTTATATATATATTTGAAGTACAATACTATAATAGCATTAAAACGTATCAACAATTCCACAACGTTTTCCAACAAAAATGAAAAATTAAATTTAAAACATTGTCTCTACAAGATTATCACATCAGTCAACTCGAGTGTGAATGGAGCGCTGTGGAACATTTTACTTTAACATTCGTTCATATAATAAAATATTTTATTATTTCTTAACACCGTCATGGCTTAAACGTTTGAATGTACAGGCGATCGTTGTGGGTTCGATTCCTTTTCGGTAAAATTATTTATTTCATAATATCTTTGCTTTTGTACCAGACAAAGCACTGTGTTGAGGTTAACCATTCAAGGCTGAATGTCTCTTGTGAAGTCTTTTGTCTCATGTGAGGAGAAGGGTCTCAGCACTAGGTTCCCTCTGCCTACCCTGCTGTGTGCGGGATACAGCGTGAAGCTGATTTTTAAAGCTATAAATAAGTTTTTATAAAACTGACCGAAAAGAAAAGAAACGCAGATTAGTAACTTAGTAATTATATAAATTAAACGGTTAAAGCTGCGAGTGGGTTGCCAGTTTATAAATACTTTCTGCCGAATTCTGGAGGCATTGCATGTTGAGTGGCAGAACTCAACGCCGCGCTTTGCCTCGACCAGAGCGAAAAAATGAAAATATAAATGTAAGTAAATATTTCTTTGCCTCGAGTATGCCCCTGCGCCACGACTGGCCTCAATGGCTTTTTTTTTACATTCTAACACACAGACAAACAGACAAAAATTGCAATAATTATTGTTTTTGGTTCTATTACGTAGGTAAATGCCACTACAAAAAAACCAGAATTCTTTCGCCAAAAGTGGGACAAAAAAAATTGGATTTAAATAGTTTTTAACATTTTTTAAAGCGTTATTCCACATTTAGGAAATAAAAATACTTAAACGGTTTCCAAAGAAGCGCGGATTCAAACCCTGCAACATCCAATTTTTTATACGTTTTCCTTAAAAAAATGAGGATTTAATTTATTATTTGTCCATCTATTTGAGTCTTCGCTCTGGTGTCGAGGTTAAGCGCGGCGTAGAGTTCTGCCACTCAACACGCAATGCCTCCAGAATTCGGCAGAAAGTGGGGAACGGAGTGTCTTAACACTAGGTTCCCTCTGCCTACTCTGCTGTGTGCGGGATACAGCGTGAAGCTAATTTTTTTTTTTTTATTTGAGTCTTTTAATGGGGTAACGTCATTATGCTAAAATGATATTGATTTGGTTCACCATATATATGTAAGGCAGTTAACTATTTAGAATACGTAACTCACAAATTTACTTATTGTTTATTTCTATTTCTTTGTTTCTATTTTTATTATTTATTTCTATTATTGAAATTATTATTAACTAATTAAAATCTAAACGTAATAAAAAAACACTCACAATACGTGGAATCATCCGTAAAAAGCGGGACTATGGCTGTCCCAATCGGGACATTTAAGTTTTGTCAAAAAATTGGGACGTCCCGCTAAAAACGGGACATCTGGCAACACTGGCGTGTACTATTCGATACATATAGGGACGACTAACATCTTGCATCGAACTTTCAAAGAGTATTCTTAAATCGCACTGGCACCGTTCCAAGTTTCAGAATTAGGTATTTTGATAGACGATTTACTTATCACGTTATTAAACTTAATTGGACCAGAGACCCTTACATAGTGATAGCATACCAGTGTTTTATAATTATACTATAATTTACCTATGACTTTGCTTGTGTGTTCATATTGAAGTGGATGTGAGGAAAAGCATGAAGATTTTTTGCTTTATTTATTGGGTAGTTGGAATTAAAATATTTAAGATATATATTAAATATTAATAAATTAAATCAGCTTCACACTGTATGCCGCACAAAGCAGCATAGGCAGAGGGATATGTAGTGTTAAGACACTCCGTTTTCCACTTTCCGCCGAGTTCTGGTGGCATTGCGTGTTGAGTGGCGGAACTCAATGCCGCACTTTGCCTTGACACCAGAGTTAAGAAACGAAAATATAAATGTAAATAAATATATCATTACCGCAAGTGGGGATCGAACCCACAACCAGTCCATTTTACAGTCACACTTTGTGCTCCTTTTCCACGACTGACCTCAATATTAA
Source organism: Heliconius hermathena (assembly GCA_013403705.1). Taxonomy (NCBI): domain Eukaryota; kingdom Metazoa; phylum Arthropoda; class Insecta; order Lepidoptera; family Nymphalidae; genus Heliconius; species Heliconius hermathena. Next base: position 83,956 of record JAAIXJ010001796.1, read on the forward strand.
TCGTTCAATAAAGAGGAATAGAACTTACAACAATGGAACATTCAGTTAGTGTCATTCGAATATACAATACACCCACACCCTCTCGCAGAGTGTAGGTTCTATTCCCACTTGCGGAAATGAGATATTTAAGACTTCCTTTTCCTCGCTCTGATAACGAAGCAAAGCGTAACGTAGCATTCCGCCACTCAACACGCAATGTCTCGAAAATATGGTGGAAAATGGGAAATAGAAGTATTTTAATGGAAACAGAGTGTCTTAACACCAGGTTCACAGGTTCCCTCTGCCTTACTTTACTGTGTACTGGTGTCTGTATAAAAAAAGAGAAGTACCTAGTTTCATATTAAAATTTCTTTCGAATAAAAAACAAACAAAAATCATTTTTCGATCCACTCTCGTCTTCACCCATTATAATGTAAAGGGACGGACGCGACGACCATTTATTATGCACGATTCACACCTGAGCCCATATTGTGTTATTTATCGATACCCATCTAAATGTACTTGAGATATATTTAAGAATTTAAAAATGTTGAATTTTACTTTTACTATCGTCCATTGTGGCGGATGTGGGTTCGATTCCCACTCGGAGGAACTAATAAGGTTTATTAAAATGTTGCTAGGTGTTGATTTACGCCACTCGATAAATGACGCCACGTATGAGCAGCATGCAATGAATGGTTTTTTTTTAATTTCTTGATTCCCAATATCAGAAAATCTATTTTTTTTTCATTTTCTTCGCTCTGATGTAGCGCAGTGTTGAGTTCAGCAGAAAATAGGGAACAGACTGTCTTAAACTAGGTTCCCTCTGTCTGCCCTACTGTTTGCAAGATGCAGCGTCACGCTAAAAAAAGGTACATCGAAAATATTTAAAATATATACTATATAAATTCTTCTGGCGGAATGTGGGTAACGGAGTGTCTTAACATTAGGTTCCCTTTGCGAACTCTGATGTGTGCGGGTTACAGCGTGAAGCTGATTTATTTATTATTTAACTTCTTCTGTTCAGAATAAAACATAAGCATGGTGGTCTGCTACTATATACTGCAATACGATAGTTACGATGTTTTGGCTATAGTGTTTTAGTAATTTTCATGTGAATTTAATTCGGTAACTCCAGTCTTAAAATACTTCACTTCCCGGGACTACCAGAGCGAGAAAATGCAAATAAAAAATGTCCACAAATGAGAATCGAACCTACAACCGTAACAACGCTGTAACGTTGCGCCGTTAAAGCTTCAATTTCATTTTAAAAGCTCCAGTACAAAGTAAATGCAACTTTTCAAAAAAATACGTATCGATACGAAATATAAATCATGTTTTTTTTAATAAATATTTTGTATATTCCAACACTCATTTACCTATAAATGGAAACGACTTCACGTTCAATCGTTCAAAGAGATTGAGATTAAGCTTTCTCGTTTCGGTATTTTGAGTAAACTCATATGGTGAAATGTATTTTTTTCTCAATAACATAAATTGAACTTTTGTTTGTTATAAACATTATCGTAGTAAAAAATTAAAAAATTAATCTTATTATTAATAAAAGCTTCACGCTGTATCCCGCGTACATCTGGATAGGCAGAGGGAACCTAGTGTCAACCTTGCGTGTTTAGTGGCAGAACTCGACACCAGAGCGAAGAAATGGAAGTATTAATTTAAATATACACTTCATTTCCACAAGTGGGGATTGAACACACAACCAGTCGCATTTACAGTCATACTCTGCGCCCCTGCGCCACGACTGTCTTTATTATCGTAGTGAAAAAAATATATTAAACTACAGCAGAACAGGGAGCAGTGAAGTGGAGAACAGAAGCATCTTAATGGAAAGGAAGTGTCTTACCCACTCTCCTTCGATTCCCTCTACCTACCCTTCTACATACAGGATAAACTTTAAAGCTAAAATAATAATTTAAAAACTAATTTCCTCTAAAAACCGATACGAAACAGGCTCTTACAATCCACCACAACATGTACTACATTTCTAAGCACATCTATTCTACGACGATAGACCACATCCTTAGCTTTTATAAACCTCGAAAGCCTTAAAGCGTTTCCACTTGTATAGTGCAAAGGACTTATATGAAAAGACACCAATTCAAGAGACTGGAGTGGAGCTATTGTGTTCATTGAAGCCTGTATGGGGAGCGTGGGGTCAACTCCGGTTGAGGAAATAGATTGTTTGTATGAATTATTGGTAAAATGATTTAGATAGTTTTTTAAAGGTTAAAATGAAAGGCGCGCGACGAAGGCACAAAGTGTGACTGCAAACGCGACTGGTTGTGGGATCGATTTTAATTTCTTCGTTTTGGTGTTGAGGCAAAGCGAGGCGTTGAGTTCCGCCACTCTACTCGCAATGCTTCCAAAATTCGGTGGAAAGTGGGGAACGGAGTGTCTTAACACTACCACTCAATAATATTAAAATAGTTACTTATGTAAACTATGTGTTATTTTTTGACATTTCAAGTACGTATTCGAGGTGTTAACAGACCATTAAGAAATAAAATTAAATATTTATTTAAATAATTAATATTAACATTTTAGTTCTCACTATTTCTTTAAAAATATGATTAATAATAAAATATTATTTTTTTTTTAAATAGCAAAATTTTTAATATACTGAAAAAAAAGGAAAAAAAGCAGTTTCACGTTTTTTTACCGCGTAGTAGAGTAGACATATAAAACAGTTTTTTATTATTATTTAATACTTTATTACATCTACATGAATAAACATAAAAAAAGGAAAAATAAGCACAATTTTGGTGATCAGATGAGCAGATGGTAATCTCTTACTGGCAATCTCTACTATTTTGAAAAAAAAACAAAAAAAAAAATCTAAAGGAGTAACCTAGTATAGGTTGATGTGCAAAATGTTCAGTAAGTATGCACAAAAAACTTACTTAAACCTAGTTTTAGGACATTCCGTTTTCCACTTTCCAATTAAATTCAAGATATGTAAATTCAAGATATGTTTGTTTACAGATGGAGTTTAACGGTGTAAAATATATATTTTATATAAAAAAAAATAAAAGACTGTCTTTAGAAATAATACTAATACCAGACCCGAAATTAAATCAATACAAAAACCTGAACTTTTCTTACCATAATAATGACGAAGGCCACTTATTGCTATACTTAGAACGTGAATCGATATTGCCATTATGTATGCATCGAGTAACGAGTTCTGTTCGATAATATATATAAATAAGACAATATCGATATTAATATCGATTTTAATCTTTGAAAATTTAAATATAGTTATTAGTGTTACAAAATGTGTGGGGCCAGTCATGGCGCAGGGGCACAAAGTGTGACTGTAAAACCGACTGGTTGTGGATTCGATCCCCACTCGAGGAGTCGAGTCATTTCTCCGCTCGGTGTCGAGGCAAAGCGCGGCGTTGAGTCCTGCCTCTCAATACGCAATGCCTCCAGAATTCGGCAGAAAGTGGGAAACGGAGTGTCTTAACACTAGGTTACCTCTGTCAACCCTGCTGGAATTCTGGAGGCATTGCGTGTTGAGGGGCAGAACTCAACGCCGCGCTTAACCTCGACACCAGAGCGAAGAAATGGAAATATAAATTTAAGTAAATATTTCATCTCCTCGAGTGGGGATCGAACCCACAACCAGTCGATTTTGCAGTCACACCTCGTGCCGCTGCGCCACGACCGGCCTCTCGAGGTAATGTGAAATTGTTAAATATTTTATTTCCTCGAGTGGGAATCGAATTTCTTACTACGTTTCATAACTATAAGCCCAGTCAAACTACCATATAAATTACATTTTTTCATTCAAAATGCACCAATCACCACTACCATGTTTATGGTGATGGTGATTGGTTGGTTGGTTGGCTCATACCTTTTGATTGCATTGATTAGGAAGCTTAATTTTTTCAGTGCTTTAAAGGACTGTAGCCCTAAGTTTTTTATTATAAATTTTAGCGTGACACCTCCATGACATCTCAAGATGAATTCAGTTCCGCCACTCAACGCGCAACATATCGAAAACTGAAAGGTAAGTGGAAAACGGAGTGTCTCAACACTAGGTTTCTTTGTCTCTCCTGTTACATGGGGCATAATGCGTGAATCTAAAAAAAGAAACTAATTTTTTACAGTACAGTCTATTTTAACTCTTATAAGAAAAAGGCAAAAGTTTTGTTTTTTTAAATATAATTTTCGTTTATATCTTCGCAGTGTCTCGTGGGGAATTCTTTTTTGTTTCATTAAAACATTCCCATTTTCTTTTAGTATCTCTGTCAAGAAGTCATGAATAATATGTATATATTAAGTTGTACAATTTCTTAAATAAAAACATTTTTAGTTTTTTTAATTTTTCATTTTAAATTTGTTAAATCGATTTACTTAACAGAAAATGAGCCCGTTGTAGGGCAGCAGCACAATGACTACGGTTGTAGGGCAACAGTAAATGTCAAGTTTGTATATTGGATATCGACTCAGAAAAAATAATTATTAAAAATACTTATTTAAAAAACGTATAAAAAATTGATTTGACTCGAACCCGCGCCTCCTGAAAAACCAACCAGTCCAATAAAAGTGCTAGTTTCGCGGGTTCCAGTCCCGCTACGTTCAAACTTTTATACGTTTTCTAAATAAATATTTTTCTTTCCTAAGTGTGGAATAACATTTTAAAAATGTTAAAAAAAATCATTTCCTTGCTCTGGTAAAATGGCAGAGTGTGGCGTTGAGTTCCACCTGTCAACACGCAAAATCTCAAAATTTGGGCGGAAAGTAAAAAACGGAGAGTCTTAACAATAGGTTCCCTCTTCCCATTCGTGGTATACAGTGTAAAGTCAAGAAAAAGGAAATAAACTGAACAAAATAAGTCTAATAAATCATATTTTATAATATTAGAATTATTTTGTTAATATATACACGTAGGTTTTTGTCACGTATAAAATTCAATCCCGGGATAAAGTATAAACTATATGGCTATCCATGTTTGCATAGAGCAAAAAAACTTTTACTAAATGTTTTTGTTACACATTGAAAGTTAATATAGAAATAAATTATTTTTTTAGTTATAATGTATCCTATACATAACAGGGTAGACAGAGGGAACCTGGGAACCTAGTGTAAAGACACTATGTATTCATTAAGACACTTCCATTTTCTGATGAATTCTAAAGATATCGCGTGCTGAGTGACGTAAATCAACGCCGCGAGGTAACGAATTTCAGTATATTATAATTTCAACTCCATTACACAGCGCAGCACATACTTCATAAAACATCAGATGGTAACAAATTTAAATCATTAACGTCCGAGCTCGAGCTTTTCAAACGTAAAAGCTCCATATGAATCAACAGGGAGTAGTAATATTTAGAAAAATATTATTAAATTTTGCTACTTAAATCATGAATACGTAATACAGTATTTATTATCCAAGTAAATTTTGAAAATTGTTTATTTTTTAATAAGACGCGTTTGGCTGTAAAAGTAACGGTTGTGGCTTCGGTTCCCACTCAGGCGAATAAATTATAAGTATTTTCGTTTCGTCACTCCTATATAGGTAAAGCGCGGCGTTGAGTTCCGGCGATCTCAAAAATTCGCAGAAAAGCGGTGAACGGAGTATCTTAACACCAGCTTCCCTCTACCTAACTACAATTTATGGGATACAGCGGGAAGCTTAAAAAAAAACAATAAAAAAGGATTAAAATATATTTTAAGCTCAAATTGAAAAAACAACAAACTTTACATTACAATATACAGTAGTAATTTACCAGAAGCTTAATTTCGGGGTATTTAATGAATTCTTACTTTTAAGAAAACATTAAAGTATTTCGTGAGAGATTGCAGTTTGATAGCCAATAATGTGGTTCGTTGGGTTCCTGACACGCGACGACCATCGAAGGTATAGGAGTCTATACTATAGACCACTGGTTCCCAACCAGTGGTCCAGGATTCATCAGTGGTTCGCAGAAGCCTAAATATGGTCCGCGAACGATTTTAATTTTATGACTGAGGATGGTGAGGACAAGTTTCTGTTTGATTATCACAGTAAATATTTATTATACCTACATGCATAGTGGTCCATGCTACCAGAAATGATATAAAAGTGGTTCTTGATCAAGAAAAGGTTGGGAACCATTGCTATAGACGATACTAAGGATCGGCGAGAAATGAAGGTTTCAGCTATAAAAGTCTAATGGACAATAAAAATTTAGTAGTTAAGTAAATAGTTTACGTTAGCTACTTTAGGTATTACTTTTTAGGGTTCCGTACCTAAAAAGAAAAAAAAAACGGAACCCGTATAGGATTAATTTATTGTCAGTTTGTTCGTCTGTCTAGAGCAATTTTCTTGAGATTACGTGAATGTAGCGATCTGAAATTATTATCAATTATTCATATCTACGGTTTCTTGGAGTATAGAAAAAATCAAGCTTCTACGCGATCAATGATCGAAACGCGATCAAAAGATATGAGCGTTTGATAAATCGTTTTTGTTGCATTTTATATGAAATTCGCCACACAATCAAAACATAGGGTAGTTCCCGTGGATATAGGGGTACAATTATTAAATTTAGCAAGAAGTGAGAACTTGTAATACAAATAAAGCAAAAAAATGTTTAAAGTGATAATTTAAAGATATTTTGCACAAAAAAATCATTACAAACTTAAAATTGTAGTTTATTCGATACAAAATGTGTGTATACGTCCGCAAACTTAAGTTTGTCAACTAAAGTTGTACTTATCGTTGACATAAAAACTTGAAATTGGAACTCATTATTTATCCTGTATATAGCAGAGTAGGCAGAGGGAATCTGGGAACCCAGTGTTAAGACACTTTAATCACATTTAGACACATTCGTTCCCCACTTTCCGCCAAATTCTAGAAGGGATCTGAACGTCGCACTTTGCCTAGTTACTGGAGCGAAGAAATTGGAATAATAAATATTTTATTTCTTTTAGTGGAAATTGAACCTAAACACAAGTGTGACACTTGTGCCACGACTGGTCTTAATGTAGTAGTGGGTTCAATCCACACTAGAAAATATTAACATTATATATATTTTCATTACAAACTCCGCTTTCTAATATTGACTTTTATTATTTACAATAGTTTATAAGTTGAAATACAATCCATTATAAAAAAAAAAATCCTCCACATATGTACAGAAAGAGGACCCTACAAAGTTATTTAAATAAATTAGTTTTTTGTTTTCCGTATTTGCATATGCGGATTTTAGTTCTGTAGTTTTATATAGTTTTGTAATATGAGAGAGGTATTGAAACCAACTGTTTTAATGAAAATCTTTACTTTTTATTTTTTTTAGCTGTACGCTATATTCCGCAAATAGCTGTCTAAGGAGAGGGAACCTGTGAATCTAGTGTTAAGACACTCTGTTCCCATTAAGACACTGATTATTTATTTTACTAACTTTAACTTGCGGCATCGTGTGTGCAAATGGAAATAGCTAAGATTTATGCAATACGTTCTGGAAAGCTTTCAAGTTCTCTTATTTGGCAACGTTTATCTTTGTTACTTCTCTTCTGAAAGTTGTAGAAGAAATAGAGATATAGTCTATATGTTTCCGCGATATGCGCGTTCAACCAAACAAACGCTTCGGCTTTATATGATAGAACAGATTTTAAAGCATTTTGTACAAATTCTGCGAATGGCAAGAAAGAAATTAAATTAAGAAGGTAGTCGTGGCAGAGAAGCACAAGCGTTGGACTATACTACCGACAGGTGTGAGTTCCATTCCCATTCAAAGAAATGAAATATTTAATATTTTCATTTCCTAGTTCCAAGGCAAAACGCGGCGTTGATTTCCGCAATTCAACACGCAATGCCTCGAAAAATCGGCGGATGGGTGGAGAGCGGAGTGTCTTTACCACTGTGCCACGAGAGTCTCTGCAAGAACGCATTTTTGCTAATTAAATTTTGTATATAAATAAATAAATTTCATTATGAAATCAGATATATATTTTAAATATTATGTAAATTAAATAAAATCAGCTTCATGCTATATCCCGCACACAGCAGGGTAGGCAGAGGGAACCTAGTGTTAAGACACTGCGATCCCCACTTTCTGCCGAATTCTGGAGGCATTGCGTGTTGAGTGGCAGAATTCAACGCCGCGCTTAGCCTCGACACCAGAGCGAAGAAATGTAAATATAAATTTAAGTAAACATTTCATCTCCTCGAGTGGGGATCGAACCCACAACCAGTCGGTTTTACAGTCACACTTCGTGCCACTGCGCCACGACTGGCCTCAGATATATATTTTACAAATTCAAAATAGAACAATAGCGTTAACTTCGAGCATTCATCTCAATTCAAGTGTTGAACGCAACAAATTGTAAGCGTTAAACCGCAATACGTGATCGTCGATAGTAAGTTTTTAATTTAAAAATGTTTTGTTTTTTTTTGTTAAAAGAGCGGTAAACGCGATGGTTGAAGCTTCGATTTCCACTCGGGGGAAAAAAATATTTTAATATTTTTAATTTCTCGCTCTGGCAACGATTGAAAGCGCGGCGTTGAGTTCCGCCACTCAACATTCAACGCCTCAAGAATTCTAGGTTCTCAGGTTCCTGCTATATTGTATAGATAGAAAACGGTTAATATTGTATTGCTACTGTGTTCTACCGACTCAACTAAACTGAGAAAAAAAAAATAAAGATGTAAAAAAAATATTATTTCGATATTACCATTGTCTCACCCTTCTGATTTAACTCACAAGACAAAAGCCATGTTACAAAATCTCATATAACAGGTAACCATAACATCATAAATTCATGAAAAACTTCCTCTTATCTACAAATTTGTGAACAAATTTCAACAAGGAAAATTTATTCGCGTGGAAAAGTTGCTGGCGACAATTAGATAGTGCCTCGCTGGTAATTTTCTATATATAATATATATAGAAATATTATATATCATTATAATACGACAGATTTGTGTTGAACATTAAGCGATAAGAATATGTTATTATGTAGGTACGTTATACTTTTGCTCGGTTATGTTAAACAATATAAAATATAGGATCAGCTTCACGGTGTATCCCGCACACAGCAGTGTAGGCAGAGGGAACCTAATGTTAAGACACTCTGTTCCCCTTTTCGCCGGGTTTTGGAGGTATTGCGAGTTGAGTGGTGGAACTCAACGACGCGCTTTGCTTTGCTTGAGTGGGGATCAAACCTACAACCAGATTTTACAGTCACACTTTGTGCCCCTGCGCCACGACTGGCCTAAAATACAGATACATAAGTGTATATTTCGTACAATAGTGTTTGAGTGTTTTTCCTTATTTTTTTTTAGCTTCACGTTATATCCCGCAACTAGCGTGGTAGAGGTTACCTGGAATCTAAGTGTCAGCCGAATACTTGAGGCATTGCCTGACGAGTGGCGGAAGTCAACGCCGCGTTTTGGCTCGATAGCAGAGAGCTAGATGTAGAGAGAAAATGTATCTAATAATTATATTTTATTCCACCGAGTAAATATCGAACACGCTACCGTTGCGCCACAAGGGTCTCTTTTTTAATACGAACGTTGATGAAATTTATATGTTCATTTATATCAATTGTTACGTTCAGCTGATTGATCTCCTCATTTATTTTTATTTTCAAATTAATAATATGAAATAATTTTCAAGTGCTAGTTAACCTTGCTTCAAAACGCAACGCCTCCACATTTCGACAGACAATGGAGGACGTAAGTGTCTTAATGAGAAAAGAGTGTCTTAACACTAAGTTACCAGGTCCCATCTGCCTTCCCTGTGACGTGGGAGAAACTGTGTAAACCTAAAAAAACCTATTCACACAAACAAAAAAAACTTTACTTAAACTAAAAAAAAAAATGTACGCGAAACAGCCACAATCCTTATATATTACAAAATTTCTATTAGAATATTCGCCAGCATTCTGGAATTTAATACTTTATGATAAAATAATTCCACCACAACGCCATCTAATAAATGGATAACTCGCATATGCTGTTTCAAAGAGATATTTTAGCCTGTGTCCGAATTGCTTTGTTGGGACCCGTGTGAAGTCGCACGCGATTAATATATATAATACAGGTCTACAGGTCTTCACGGTCTATCCCGCATAAAGCAGGATAGGTATGGCAAAGCTATGGTTAAGATATGGTTATTTTTTTAACTTAGCTCGTTGTATGACGGACGGAAGAAATGAAAATAATTTATATCACCGAGTGGAACCCGCAATCTTCCCGTTTATAGATAGATCTCCCTACAGAGATGTTAACAACATAAATAAGTTGTAACAAGCGTATAAAAACTTCGACGTAACTTAATGAGAACGTATGGCTTAGTGGTCAAATCAAATTTTTATACGTTTTCTAAATAAGTATTTTTCTTTCCTAAATGTGGACTAACACTTTTAAAATGTTAGCTTCGTACATAGCAGGACAGTGTTAAGACACTCCATTCTCATTGAAATTGGAACTCAAGTTGTTTTGTGAAGAAATGAAAATATTAAATATTTCACTTCCCCAAATGGAAACCGAACCCACAACTGTCGCGTCTACAGCCACACTCTGTTAGCCCTGCACCGCACTACCACATTAGTATATAATTATACTATTTCCCTACAAAAACAGATTCATGCAGACGACAAACAGAAAAACAACAGCAAAAACTTATATAGTTTTATAATATCTCTATTCACAATTGGAAATTTAAAGTAAAAACAAATAAATGCAGACGCTCGTATACAGTAGCGGCAGTCAAGTTCACCGTCCACATCACTCTTGGGGATGGCTTTAAATCGTCTTTTCTATCTTTTTATTTAAATCGGTATTCTGGTCTCGTTTTTAGACAATTTAATCCGAATCGCTTTCTATTGTTCTTTTCAATTCGCGAATATTATCTAAGAGAATAGAAACGAAAAGTCGACACTTCGGTGGTTAGTATAAATGGATAATGGCCCGGAGTCTTGATTACTGTAGTGGAATTTGTGATAACTAAACAAAAATGCAATTTTCTTATCTTTTCACATTTTTTTTAGGGGTCTGTAGGGAGAACCGTTTTATACTATACTTAGTTTAAAATTTTCGTCAATTAAAGACCGACCAGGCGCTCTGACCACTAAGCCATACGTTCTCATCAAGCTACGTCGAAATTTTTATAGGCTTGTTACAACTTATTTGTAAAAATCTCCCTACAGAGATGCTAACAACATAAATAAGTTATAACAAGCGTTTAAAAATTTCGACGTAGCTTGATGAGAACGTATGGCTTAGTGGTCAGAGCGCCTTTGTCGGTTTCCAGGAGGCGCGGGTTCGAGTCCTGCTACGTTCAAATTTTTATATAATACGTTTTCTAAATAAGGACAAATACTTTGCCTGATATTGCATATATATTTTCTTAAATAGTAATCATATCCACAACCCACCGTCACCGCCACCGTCACCTTTAGTCAGATTTTCCTGCATCGCAATATGTACTAGGTAACTTATCATTTTATCTATACTTATCTATACTAATATTCTAAAGTTGAAGATTTTTTTTGGTTGAACGTTAAACGAAATTAAAAATTGTTTTTGCATTTGATACTGCTATTATCTAGAAATGCTATACGTGGCGTTAAATATTTTTTAAGGAACGTACAAATGTTTGAACGTAGTGGAATTAGAACTTGCGCCTCTTGGAAACCGTCGAAGCGCTCTTACCACTAAGCCTGGACAGTTTCCATGAAGCGTGGGTTCCAATCTCGCTACGTGAAAAATATATACGTTTTTAAAAAAGTATTTTTCTTCCATAATTGTGAGTATAAAATTAAATATGACGATTACATATTTTGATGTAACCTACTGTAACTGCGGTAAATGACATCGGGCTATTAAGTCATTTGCTATACAAAACTCTTAGTTATTTTCATTATGGGGACTTATTATATTATATATTATTTATATTATATATTATTTATATATTATATTAGATTACCATGGGGACGGAGCCACAGGTTTAAGCAAGTCTTTAATTTTGTTTTTCAGCTTCACGCTGTATCCCGCATGTAGAAGGGTAGGAAAGCCGCTCCGTTCCCCACTTTCCTCCGTATCCTGGAGGCCTTGAGTGATGAGTGCTTAAGAAATGAAAATATGAAATATTTATTTTCCTCCACTTGAGATCGAACCCACAACCTGTCGCGGTTACCTTCACACGTTTGTGCCCCTGCGCCACGACTGGCCTCAATAAATAAACAGTCTTTAATAAATTGAAAATAGTAGATTCCACTGAACCAAACTAGCCTCCTTGAGGTGGAGTGTATATTGAATTAGGATTGTCACGGCCGTATTAACCCATTTACGCTGGCCGGGGGTCCCGTTAATTCCATTTACTAGGTAACATTTTATGATTACTAAAACTTAGTTGTAGGTTGGAAAGAAAAATGATTTTATAACTTATTTTTTTGTATGAGGCCAGTCGTGGTTCAGTCGTGGTGGCCAGCTGGTTCGTACCCCACTCGAGGAAATAATATATTTATTTAAAATGTATATTTAGATTTCTTCGCTCTGGAAACGAGAGATAGGGCGGCGTTGAGTTCCGCCACTCAACACGCAATGCCTCCAGAATTCGGCGGAAAGTGGAAAACGGGGTGTCTTAACACTAGGTTCCCTCTGCCAATTCAGCTGCGTGCGGGATAAAGCGTGAAGCTGATTTTTTTTTGTAACTTATGTTTTATAACTTATTCAGTTTTAATGAAGGTGTTTACAGACTTCGAGTGAGTATTTTTTATTAAGAAGTTTTTCTTTTATTTTATTTTGTATAGTGTTCACGCTATATCCCGCATAATAGGCAGAGGAAACCTATTGGTAAGACACTCAGTTCTCAATAAGACACTTCCGTTTCCCACTTGTTTTACGAATTCTGGAAGCACGTTCTGGTTGCACGTTGAGTGGCGAAATTCAAAGCTGTGCGTTGCTTTACAAATTAAAATATTAAATATCATTTCCCCGAATGAGGATCGAACCCACAACCTGTCGCGTTTATAGTCGCACGCTTGTGCCATTGCGCCACGACTGGCCCCAAGAAGAAGATTTATATATGTAATAATGAAAAATACAAAAATATAGGTACTTTAAATCGTAAGCACTCCACGAAAATGATACAAAAAGTATAAAACTCGAATACGCTATCTACAATGATATATGACTTCTCCGCCAAAAGGCATAAATTATATAAGTTATACATTCAATTTGAATATCTGAAATTAAACTTTGATAAACGTATATTATAACCGAATGTAATTTACTTTTCATAAGAAGAATATTAGCTATACTGGCAAAGTTGGGGAATTTGTGAGTGGAAACGCGGTTGTGGGTTCGATTCGCGGTTGAATAAGTTATGTGACAAGTTGAGTGGCCCATAGGCTCAAGAGTGTTAACATTGTAAACTCATTGTGGATTCAAATCCCACTTGAAAAAGTAAAATATTTACTTTTTGCATTTCCTCGCTCTGGTATAAGGGCAAAGCGTGGTGTTGAGTTACGCCACTCAAAACGCCATATCAGAATTCAACGGGATGTGGGAAGTGGAGTGTCTTAACACTAGGTTCTCTCTGGCTACAATGCTATCTGCGGGATAAAGCGTGAAGTTAAATTAAGCAAAGAGTATTAAAATAAAAATCGTTTAAAATCGTAACTTTTTAAGATTGTAATCAAAATATTATTATGAAGAGAAAAAGCAATATAAGCTCTCAATAAAACATCCATCAGAAACCAATCAGCGGCGCTAAATATCGAACAAGCGATTCGTGATTATAACGCCTTTTGTTTTTTTTTTGTTTCTTTTTTATAGCTTCACGCAATATCCCGCAAATAGAAGAGAAGCCCGAGCGAGTCTGAAAACCAAGTATTAAGACACTCCGTTCTCCATTTTCTGTCGAATTATTGAGGCGAAACAATGCCACGCTGTGCCTCGTTACCTCGGCGAATATTGAATGAATATTTAATTCCTCCGAGTGGGTACCGAACCCACAACTTGTTGCGCTTACATTCACACGCTTGTACTACTGCACCATATCTGGTCTCTCATTCTATAATAGTTATTATCAGCTTCACGCTGTATCCTGCACACAGCAGGGTAGGCAGAGGGAACCTAGTGTTAAGACACTCCGTTCCCCACTTTCTGCCGAATTCTGGAGGCATTGCGTGTTGAGTGGCAGAACTCAACGCCGCGCTTAACCTCGACACCAGAGCGAAGAAATGGAAATATAAATTTAAGTAAATATTTCATCTCCTCGAGTGGGGATCGAACCCACAACCAGTCGGTTTTGCAGTCACACCTCGTGCCGCTGCGCCACGACTGGCCTCATTTATATATATAATAATTTCACCGAATAGGAATCCACGACTGTTGCGTTTCAGTTACACGCTGTGCTACCGCGTTTTGACATACTAGAGTTCTATATATTTCGCAAATATATATACATATATGTACGTATACAGTAATATGTGAGTCTATTATGCTACGTGTTTAGACTACAAGAAGCGATTTAGTCTAAACTATACAAATATCAAGGCCAGTGGTGGCGCAGGGGCACAAAGTGACTGTAAAATCGACTGGTTGTGGGTTCGATCCCCATTCGAGGAAATTATATATTTACTTACATTTATAAATTTCATTTCTTCGGTCTGCTGTCGAGGCTAAGCCGTGCGTTGCTTAACACGCAATGCCTCCGGAACTCGGCAGAAAGTGGGGAACGGAGTGTCTTAACACTAAGCTCCCTCTGCCTACCCTGCTTTATACAAGATACAGCGTGAAGCTGATTTAAGATAATAATTACAAACAGATTAACTATAATACTATAAAATATATACATATATGTACCATAAATTCAAAAAACATTCCAAATATTTAAAGAAGATTCCTAAATTTAAATAATAGCTATCATTATTCGCGCAGCATTCATCGAATGCGAGTTCTGAACTTCTTTTAGTTAAGGTTTTCTTATTTCTTTGTTGGAACTTACTTCGTTGATTGGAGCTCTTCAAGCACTTTGTACAATAGGCGAAAGCTCGTGTAGTTATAATGGAAAAATATTTATGCCTAAGTCGGTCGTGGCGCAGCAGCTGGTATAAACGCGTCGGTTACGGCTTCGATTTCCACTCGGGAGAATGAATTATTATTTATTAATATTTTCATTTGTTTACTCTGGTACCTATACTATTTGTTTACACAAGGCAAAGCGGAGCGTACAGTTGGACTACTCAACACGCAAAGTAGGGAAAGTGGGGATTGAAATGTTTTAACAATAGGTTCTATATGCGAGATACAGCGTGAAACTCAAAAAACAGTGATAAAATAATATTTTACATTTTAAATATGACAACGAGGCCATTGTGCATGATGTTTGGTTGTAAATGTGACGGTTGTGGGTGCAATTACTACTCGGGTGAATTAATTATTTAAATTTTTTGCGTTCAAGACATCGTGTTCAATGACTACGATGTATAGCACGCACGTCGCGTCGTGGCCCGCGGGCGTCGAACGATCTGGGAACTACCGCATGACGGGGACAAATTGATGGAAATGTCCAACTTAATATAGAAAGTATAACTTGAATTATTGCGTTCTAAGTGCGTGGTACGGTGTTAAGAGTTTCAATTTCATCTTAAGTATTTATTTATTTATAGATACTTTATTGCACATAATTACAAAAAAAATGTACAAAGGCGGGCTTAACGCTTAATAGCATTCTCTACCAGCCAACCTTGTCAGGTGTGATAAGAAATATGCAGGGGTGCAGAAGTAAAATATACATACATATACATACATTTACATCCTATAAATACTTAATTACAAATATAATAATATCATATAATATATAATAATAAATTACCGATGTCTTATATAAACTACATAAAAATGTAAACCATATATAACAATATATACAAATAATTACATAACAAATTAAATACATGAATATTATATATTTATGTACCGAATAGAAATAAAGAATATACATATGTATAGACTTCGCGAAGGAGGTTGACCCTCAGCCAAATTTGGAAGTCAAGAGCCCTCAAATACTAAGGATCCCGGCCTAGCGTTGTAAAAAGATATACTTATCTTAGAAATATTTTAATACAAATTTGAAATTATGCGTGAAAAATATCACAAAAAAACGATTTTACTAAAAAATATAATAATACTGTTGGGACGTAATGGTAATGAGTAAAATCCATTTGGTAAAATATTTATATCTATTCTTCGTTCGTCTTGTCTTTTATAAACAATTTTTTTTATTCACGCTGTATCCCGCAATGTAGCAAGAGAAAACCTGGGAACCTTGTTTGAGAGACTCATTTCCGGCGAATTCTGAAGGTGTTGCATATTGAGTGCTGTAACGCCACGCCGAGCTATGCCTCGTCACCAGAGCGAGAAAATGAAAATATTAGATATTTAATACGAACTCGATTGGGAATCGAACCCAAAGCCTATCTCATTTACAGTCGTATGCTTGTGCTCCTGCGCCACGACTGACCTGTATTACTTACAATTATAATAATAAATCAAATAAATCAGTTTCACGTTGTATCCTGCACACAGCAGGATAAGCAGAGGAAACCTACTGCTAAGACACTCCGTTCCCCACTTTCTGCCGAATTCCGGAAGCATTGAGGGTTGAGTGGCGGAACTCAACGCCGATGTAAACTATGTTAGCTATAATAAAATATATTGTTAAATATTATACTATACGATAAATATTATGTTAACTACTCGATACTCCTTCGCTCGAACATAAATTCAATTATTTTACATAATTTAGTTTCTAAATATCGTGTTATATAAAATAAACAGCTACCTTTTCTTAAAGTTACATTTTAAACAACAAAAAAATAAAAACAGCAATCTAAATATATAAAACAGCTTTCGTGAAATCCTCTTGTGAACTAACGTTAAACTTTAACAGTTTTAACGATAGCCTTTAACGGTTTTAACGGTAAACTTTACGTATAGAAAACTTTAAAATTCCAACAATTTTGTTTACCAAATTCTTTTTAATTAATTGGACGGTAAGTGGAGAACGAAAACACGAAATACAGCGTGAAACTATAATATAATAAAGAATAGGAAACGAATATATTATTTCAAATGAGAATCGAACTTATTACCTTCGCACGAATTATATATATTCATATATNTATATGTATATATATATATATGTATGTATGTATATATATATATGTATGTATGTATGTATGTATGTGTATATATATATATATATATATATATAACCAATATTTAATATCAAAAAAAACCAATATCTTTAGTTAACAAAGCAAAACTGTATCACTTATGTGTAAGTACTAAGTACTTACAGATAAGATAGTCAAAGGCGATATTAAATCATCTAAAGATATATAATTACAGCTACTTCACAGCCTTTGTCAGCGGTAAATGACTATTTCGAGTACGCTGGTGAAATGAAATGCTAAAAAAACGATAAATGAAATAGTGATAGATCACTAGGATAGTCACTATGAGGAGATTTTATATACTTTTGCCTTTTGCTTTTTTGCTTTTTTTACATAGATTTGCCTTGATTACTGTATTTCTCGATATAGCAGGATATGGTAGGAAAGAGGAATCTAGTGTTAAGAGTTAAGTTAAGAAGTATTTTGTGTGTTGAGAGACGAAACTCAACGCCGTGTTTCGTCTTCTTTCTATAGTGAAAAAATGAAATATTCTCATTTTTTGATTTAGCTGTATTCTCGTACATAGATATCTCTTTATTTTCCTCCGATATCAACACATTATTCTCATATTATAAACGTATTTCATTTATTCTTTCATACAGTTTTTTCAGTTGTAACCCGCACATAGCAGGGTAATCATAAGGAACCTGGTAAACCAGTGATAAGACACTTCTGTTTCCTATCTTCCGCCGAATTCTGGAAGCATTGCGCGTTGAGTAACAGATCCAACGACGCGCTGTACCTCTTTACGAGAACGAAGAAATGAAAATATTAAATATTTAATTTCCCGACTATAAATTGAACTCCCAAGCTGTCGCGTTTAAGCCACGCCTTTACTCCTGCGCCACATCTGGCTTCAATATCCATATCGTTTTCAACAACAAAACCTATTTGCACCAGACAGTGCAAAATTACTTTTTATCCACGTCATAAGGCAGCGTAAGTGTCAGATAGATTCGACCCTGGGGCCAAACAAAAAGTTGATTTTTTTCCTCTCCTATCCTTATACTCTCGACAAGAGGGTAACGCCTATTGCCGTCTGTTTGAAATGTGATAACAAAGGCTAAATATACTTTTATTATATACGGTACAATAGACTTCGTTTTATTTATAAAATATTATATTATGGAAAATTATATATTTTTTTGTATATGGTTGAGGCCGTGTTAGCGCAATGGAACAGGTGTAGATTCGATTCCTATTCGTGGGAATAAGTGATTTTTATATATATCTCTAGTAGGCAAAGAGAGTCGTCGAATTCCGCTCTCTACATATTTTCATATATGCGAAAAAATTACAATATAGTAGTTAAATATTTTATAATAGTAAATTATTTATATTTTTACTTCAGTTTTGGAATTATTTGAGTCGTACTCTTTGAGAGCACATATAAAAATTTTAACGTAGCAGGTTTGAACTCATGCCTCTTGGAAACCGTCCAAACGCTCCAACCACTAAGCCATACGTCCTCAGAATTTTGGCGTAGCTAGACGCCAAAATTCTTATATTTTTGTTACAACTTACTTATGTAGTTAGCAATGTCGGTACAGAGACAAGACATTTTATTTATTTTTTGTACAGAGATTGGTAACTCTGTTTTCAATAGGCGCGTGTTCTAATCCCACTACTTTCATTTTATGTATTCTTTAAATTTTTTTTTTTTGCTAAGTGTGAAATAACACTCAAAAAACGTTAAAAATATTTGAATATGCTTAGATATCTCTCGCGCTTCACGTTTTGTAGTAGGAGAGCCGAAGCGATTAATATCCTTGTACTTCGTTAAGTACTTACACTAAATATGAGCGCCATATATATGGGCGCCCGTCTAGAATAAAGGATCAGATTAATAAAAAAAGTTAATCATCTGAAATTCTCGAACGCGTCAGATTAAGGTAGAGTAAGTTAGTTACATGTTAAGTCATGTATATTCCACTAATCTGTGTAACTTAAAGAAGGAGGCGGACTACAAAGTTGTTAAAATAAACGTTATCCCGACATTCTCGAGCGTCGCTAATTTTTTTTTATGCGAAGAAAAAAGTTCAAGGATTACAAAAAATAATCTGACGAATTCTGCAAGCCGAAGTAATAAAAATTGATCGATAAATTTTAATGCAGCTACGTTGACTATATTTCTCTCTCCTTGTTTCTATTCCTCTCTCACTCCTTCTCTATCTCTCTCTCATCGATAAAAATGATAATTAAAACAATACTGAAACAAAACATATTAAAATTAATATACATACACTCTTTTAATTACGTGCTATTTATTGAGCTTTTCAATTGATTATGATCAATGATTTAAAAAAAAAATCCTCATATTAGGTAAAGGGACTTGCCCTTCAGATAATCGTCGGAGACTATCTCATAATCCAACGATCTGTCTAGGGCATGAAGACGAACCATATGTATCTTAATCTGACGCGCTTGAGTATTTCAAATGACGAAATTGTTTTTACACTCTAACAATGGCTTCAAGCTTGCATCATATCCAAATCAGCAGATTATTATATAATAGCTTTATTTCAGGTTCACTCATCCCCTTAGAAAATCTGACAAACTCTATCAATTATTTTTTTTTATTTTTCTCTCCATCTCAATCATGGAAACAGTCAGATTAACATATTACATTTTTAAGAATACGTAGGACATGGCTGATATCAATATCTGACACACTTTTTTTACATTTCGACCATCCCCCACCATCCATCCATCCATCCCCCACCGATCAAACAATATATATATATATATATATATATATATATTATGACATTTTTTTCTTTTGATCATCTAAGCTTCGCAACCCAATAGGCTCTATGACGCTCGAGTAAATCCCGATTTAGCATCGTCGCCTCCCCTACTATTGGCAGGCAGAATGTATGATACGTATGTCCGTACTTAGCATTCTGTTTAGCTTGGTAGTATAAAAACTACCCAGGAAGGTCAGTCTACATAATGCATAACCAACCGAATTTATGTATTGCAAGAATATATACAACCCAGATTCGATCATCTCGAAATTCCTTTTTCTCAATTACTACAACCAGAGGCCAGTCGTCTTGCAGGAGCACAACGCGACAAATTGTAGGTTCGGTTCCCACTCAAGGAAATAAAATATTAAATATTTCCATTTTTTTCGCTCTGGTGTCGAGGCAAAACGCGGCGTTGAGTTCCGCCGCTCAACATGCGCTGCCTCCAGAATTCAGCGCACCGAAGTGTCTTAATACTAGGTTCCCTACCTACCCTCTTTTGTGCGGGTTACAGCGTGACGCTAAGAAAATATCAAAAACAATATTCTTTCTTCATGTCGTCGATAACCTTAAAACATGTTCTAATATAATAACAAATAACTTTAAGCGCATATTTCTAAAATCTAATTAAACCTTGCTATAATTTCTCACAAACTTCCATACAAACTGTGGTGTCTGACAAAATAATGAATTTAAAAACGTCTCACGTCGGTTGACAATTAGATCCGAAGATATATGGAGTCGGAGTGGTATTTAATTATACTCTATAACTAGTGCAGACTGATTAAAGACGTATAATATAATGCTGGTTTAGCATGAATTTGAAGATATCAGCTTCACGCTGTATCCCGTATGTATCATATGTATCCCGCACACAGCAGGGTAGGCAGAGGGAACATAGTGTTGAGACACTCCGTTCCCCACGTTCTGCCGAATTCTGGAGGCATTGCGTGATGAGTGGCAGAACTCAACGCCGCGCTTAACCTCGACACCAGCGCGAAGAAATGGAAATATAAATTTAAGTAAATATTTCATCTCCTCGAGTGGAGATCGAACCCACAACCAGTTTTACAGTCACAATTTGAAGATATATTCTAGATTATTTTTTTTAGCTTCCCGCTGTATGCAGTATTTAGCAGAGTAGGCAGAGGGGCCCAGCCAAATTCTAGAGGTATTGCTTGTTGAGTCGCGAATCTCAACGCCGTGACTTGCACTCTAGAAAATTATTTCTATATAAACTGTTTTTCAACATACTTTACTTTTAATATAATCTTTCAATGATAATGATATTAAATCACGAAAGTATTTCAGATGAAAAAATGAATAATTGTATTATTCCAGCGGGCTAGGATGGTCGCTAGTATAAGATAAGAAAACAGATTCGCGTGTTGAGCTTTGTCTTGTCACCAAAAAAATAAAATTTTCCCGATCAGGATAAGAACTCACAACCGTTATGCTTACAATCAGACACTATGCCACAACATCTCAACGGCCTTAGATTTAATATTTTTGATTTACAACATATAATTAGTAACTTTGGCGCGAGGATGAATAGAAAAGAAAACTTTGTCCAGGATACAACAAAAAACCGAAACAACCATTTTTGTGAACTTTGTTTCCTTCTTTGTAACTTATATATCTATAAGATTAGTTAGCAACTTAATACATGAAAGCGTAAGAGACATGGGCATAGGAAGAGGGGGGCCAGGTGGTCCATGCCCATCCCATAATAGTCCGGTGCTCACCCCAGAAATGTTAATTACAAAAAAATTACCTAGAAAAATAAAAATAAAAAACCTTTTTACACGAACATATCTGTGCTCCCTCCCAAAATCCAGGCTCCCTCCCGAAAATATCTCTAGTACGCCACAGGTGAGAAAATCCATATTAAAAATGTTAGAATACAGAAAGACTCTCTTTTCCTGTACTTTATTTTAACTGTAATACAATATAAAAATAAATGTTATAGCACAGAAAAGCAAAGCAGTTAAGCTATATTGTTAAACTGTACCATTGGACTAGCATTGGTTAAGATTTAACATAACTAGTATATTATAATATATCGAGAGCCGAATAATGTCTTAATACTAAGTTCTCAGGTTCAATCTGCCTACCCCACTATGAATAAAAACAAAGGAGATGGAAAATCTTAGGTCCAAATGTAAAGAGCTCAGATATGGTCAAAAAAATTGGTAATTCAGAATACTAAAATCAGTTCAATTATTTATCTGGGAGCAGAGATAAATAAGAAAAAAAAGTTTTAGATCCGTATCCGATATAAATAATCGATTACAGTACTAGGAAAATAAAATATTTGTTAATTTTAATGAAGTCTAAGAATTTTAACGCACTTATTAATGCGTATAATGTGAAAAAAGAAAATATCAATTAACACTTAAGAACTTATTATATCAATTAATTTCTGAAGGATAATGTAAAAAAAAATTATTTATTACTACCAGACCTTTTACCCCACTTAACTTTACTCCTGCCAGACGTTCTAAAGGTTGTTTAAATTTGGGGCAAACTACGTTATACTAGCAAGCTTTCATTTTACATATATTATTTACGGACTATTTCAAGATCCCTTATAAGCATCCAGACTAATTCGATGGCTCAATCATCCTCCCAGACAGAGATGCGCCTTTATTTGATACTACCTCCGAAAGAACCCCACTTTCAAGTTAGTTAGTACGCATATTACCTCAATTACTATATACTATATTACATTAATAGTCCTCAAAATTTCGGCTTTGCTAGAATGACGTAGGTCTGGGGGCCCTGGGATCTTGGAATTACTAGTATTAATAAAACACACTAAGTTTAATTTGAAAGAAATATACATAGATTAAAATGGGGTCGGAGTGTCTTACGCTAGGTTCCCTCTGCCTACCCTGCTGAGCGGGATACAACGTGATAAAATACACATAGATTAAGTGTTTTAAAGGGATTTTCATTTACTTTACATGCTTATAGTACGAAAATTGTACAAAAATGTTCTTGTAAATGTAAATTAATATTTATAACGTTTTAAGTACATGTAAATAAAGTGAACATTACAAAGCTTTTACATATTTAACGTGTCTAATGGTCGCACATTAGTTATTTAACAAAAAAATCGGTCAAGTGCGAGTCAGAAACGCATATTGAAGGTCCTGAACCAATTTCAGGACTGTATGCCAATGGGAAGTACAATTTATAAAAATTGCCAAACTTAAATTTGCGGACGTATGTATTCATTTTGTATGAAATGAACTACAATTATAAGTTTGTAATTATAATTTTTTCCTACGAAATATTTATAATTTTCTGCTTTTTGGATATTATCTTTTATTTTTTACTTCTTGCCAAATTCCATAACAAAGTGGACCAATACGTCCACGGCAAGAACCCTATAGATTTTATTACGCGGCCAATTCCACACAAAATTTCAGTATTAACCTCGTATCTTTTAAAGCTTGTAAAACTTACATATTTTTCTGTGCTTCTAGGAGTTAACCATCCAAAAAACAAAACATAAGGGTTCCAATTTTTAGTTATCAGGTACGGAACCCTAAAAGTAACCAAAAAGTCTACAACTACACAGTACACAGGCAACGTTTCATTTAAACGACCCCAAAATTCATTTGGCATTCCCATTGAAACAAGTGGCAATGATTGCAATTCGCTTTCCAGCTAATGCATAATCGATGTTCCAACTGAAACTGTATATACTAGAAGCGATTTACCTACCTATACCTACTTTTGGTACATTTTTTTAACTTCTACAATCTATTAATATAATAAACCTGTAAAAAGGTTAAAATAGGACATCGTGGCGTAGTGGGACTACGTCTGACTATAAACTAGACGGTTGTGGATTCGATTTCCAATCGGGGGAAAGTCTAGCTTTTAGTCTTCAGTAATATATGAATGGTATAATTTATTTCAAAGGAGTAAATAATTCGTATACATTCTTAAATACCCGGCTTTCTATAGAAACAGCATATTACAGAAACTGTGCCCAAAATTTGAATATTTAAAATTTACAAAGTGCCTAAATTTACAACCAGTTTAAAAATAAATTAAAAATCAGCTTCACGCTGTATCCCGCACACAGCAGGGTAGGCAGATGGAACCTAGTTTTAAGACACTCCGTTCCCCACTTTCTGCCGAATTATGGAGGCATTGCGTGTTGAGTGGCAGAACTCAACGCCGCGCTTAACCTCGACACCAGAGCGAAGAAATGGAAATATAAATTTAAGTAAATATTTCATCTCCTCGAGTGGGGATCGAACCCACAACCAGTCGGTTTTACAGTCACACTTCGTGCCGCTGCGCCACGACTGACCTCAGTTACCAGTTTAAAATATTGCAAAAGAACCGGCGAACTTTGGAAGCGTTAATGCAAAACCGATGTGAATAGTGCATCTGAAGGTGAAAATGTATCAAACGACGAGTGGTTTACGCTGATATGAGTTTAAGCGAGGATTTTTGTGGTAAGTAGAATTTTATGACGTATATGTTTTCTTTAAAGCTTTGCGTTTTACTTTGCATGACAAGGTTAACGGTGAGAACGGTCACTGCGTTCTACACATTTTCACCTAAATTTATGTGGTTTTATCTTATAAGAACAGGTACCCGGTTTTATCTTATAAGAACAGATCGAACGGTTTAGTTCTGTTTGAATGGAGGGCAGGATTAGCCTTTAAGGAATTCTTTATTGGATACTCGGAAAATAGAAAATTTAGTTTTTATAAGATCTTATCATAGCGTTAGGTTGAATAAAGACTTGTCCTATATATCCATACCTATTTTAGCTAGTCGAGACAGAAGAACCTAAAAAATTAAACAATTTCAAGTCTCAAATGAAACAAAATCAAAATAATAACACAATAAAAACCGGTCAAGAGTTAAAGTTGAATAGTATCCATTACTCGGGGCCTTTCCCATATTACTATAGATTTTCTTCAGGAAAAAAACCCTCGATAAGTTCTAAAAATATGACGTATAAATAATTCCTAACTAAACGGTCTTCGCTTCAGAGCGCTTACATAGATTATGCAGTGAGTTTCGTAAGAGGCCTCTAAATTTCTTATAGACTTTTATTATAGATTCTTATATACTTCTTTCTATAAAAAAAGAACACAAATAAAAATAAACTTCTTTATAATAAACTAACATGATATCCAAAATGTATTCCCTCTGCCTAATCCGCATGTAGCAGATTAAGCAGAGGGAGCCTAGTGTTAGGAAACTGCTCCCCATTTTCCACCGAATTCTGGAGGCATAGCGTTATAAGTGACGGGGCTCAACGCCGCGCTTTGCTTCGACAAAAGAGCAAATAAATGAAAATATTAAATATTTCATTTCCTCGAGTGGGGATGGAACTCACAGCCTGTCGCGTTTGTAATCAGACAATTATGCCCTTGTACTACGACTGACCTCACAAAAATATTCTTATCTTTAAAATTGACATAGTTTTTTTTTCATTCCTAAGGGGTCCGCACCACAAAAGAAAAAAACGAAACCTTGTACGAACAAACTTTAGATCTAGCGAAAATATTGTAGAATTTTGGAAGAAATATATAATCTCTTGAATTTGATACCCATATTGTAGTATTCGAAAAGTTTTTTTCACTAAGTCCAATGACGTCCCACAGCCGCCATGGTTGTTTTTTTAACGTCACCTATTTAAGAACACTTGGGCTGCTAATACGAATCTAACGATACCTCAACTATGGAAATCCATTCAGCGGTTCTGGAGATATGAGGTAATAAAGAATATTACATACATACATACAAGATACGCGCGAAAAACATAACCCTTCCTTAGCAGTCGGGAAAAAAATTGTCACCTATAACAATTACAGAGTTTCCCATCGATTTTACATTACACAATCAAACCACAAATACTTACGAGAACAAAATATTTCTTTAGTAATGTGCCTATAATATAACAAATTCATTATTTATATTAAAAATTACATGCGTACAGAAATACTACGAAATCACGCAACAGAACGATTTACCACGAAATCTTTTAACACTATAACTGACCTTCTTGACGCAATTACCCTATTTTTATTTCCTTTCCCCATGATTGTTGGTTCGAATTCCGGTATTTTTAATTTTTTTTTGGTCACAGCTTTAATTAGACAGAGGAAACCTAGTGTTAAGACACTCCGTACTCCACTTACTTACAAGGCGAATTTGAGATATTGCGTAGCTGAACACCGTGCTTCGTCTTGACAATATGGGGAAATGAAAATAGTTATTTAATTTCCCGAAATGGAAAACACACAACCATTTCGTTAACAAAGCGCCACCTCGGCGTCGATTTCTTAGTTGTATTGAATACTATTAAAAGGACGCATTACTATATTTGAGGCCGGTCGTGGCACGAGGTGTGACTGTAAAACCGACTGGTTGTGGGTTCGATCCCCACTCGAGGAGATGAAATATTTACTTAAATTTATATTTCCATTTCTTCGCTCTGGTGTCGAGGTTAAGCGTGGCGTTGAGTTCTGCCACTCAACACGCAATGCCTCCAGAATTCGGTAGAAAGTGGGGAACGGAGTGTCATAACACTAAGTTCCCTCTGCCTACCCTGCTGTGTGCGGGATGCAGCGTGAAGCTAATTTATTTATGTTTTTTATTATTTTAATAAATATTATTTTACTAAAATCTGTGAGAATCTTGCAATATTTTTTCTATATTTTCTATTTGGCACAAGCGTGAGATTGTAAACACAACTGATGTGGGTTCGTATCCAATTTTGGAGAATGAAATATTATTTTAATTTCTCCGTTATGGTAACAAGGCAAAGCGCCTGGGTTCTGCAAGTGTCTTAAGTTCTTAAATCTAGGTTCCCAGATTCTCTACACCTATCCAGGTAGTACCCCTTTTTTTTCATTCGCGTTGTGTGGGATACAACGCGAATGGAAAAAAACTGTTTATTTAAATTTTTTCTTTATAATTTAAAAGACAATGTGAACTTATTAACCTCGATATTTATTAATCTATAGACCAGCCAGGCACAAGTAGATGGGCGGTTACGCTATTATCTAAACCTTATTGCCTTATCGCCTTCTATTTTGCTGCTGTATATTGCAAAAGACCGTTGTAGCGCATTGGTACAAAAACTGAATTTAAACGTGGGTTCAATTACACTCAAGGGAATTTTAACTTTAATATTGCGTTTTTTCATTCCAAGAAGACAAAGCACGGCGTTGACCTCCGCAATGTCTCGCATATAAATTGGTGAAATCGAGAAACGGAGTGTCTGAACACTATTCTGCAATAAAAAAATCGCTTTTAAAACACCACACAATTTAATAAAAAATGAGCGCCGACATGTGAACGACGTCTCTTAAATGGCACATGCCTGTCAATAACAATAGAGTGCTGATAATATATCACAAAATAAAATTATGTAGGAACACGATGTTTTTTGTCTTTATGAGAAAAATGTAGAATCTCATATTATTTTTATATAATAGATAAAAAATTTGTATATAAAAAAAATCAGCTTCACGCTGTATCCCGCACACAGCGGGGTGGGCAAAGGGAACCTAGTGTTAAGACACTCCGTTCCCCACCTTCCGCCAAGTTCTGGAGGCAATGCGTTTTGAGTGGCGGACACCAGAGCAAGAAGAAATAAAAATATAAATGTAAATAAATATTTCTTTTCCTCGAGTGGAGATCGAACCTACAACCAGTCGATTTTACAGTCAC
The DNA here is from genome assembly GCA_013403705.1 of Heliconius hermathena. NCBI lineage: Eukaryota > Metazoa > Arthropoda > Insecta > Lepidoptera > Nymphalidae > Heliconius > Heliconius hermathena. The sequence goes on from JAAIXJ010001796.1 coordinate 111,603, forward strand.
ACTTTGAGTCACACTATATTATGCTTAAAAATGAGTTAAAAGTGAAAAATAAAATTATATTGTCTTCTGAATGTTTGTTTTACACTTGGGTAAGTATAAAAATGACTTTTTCTCGGTTTGGTAACATGTCAGGTTGTCTGGTCACCAAATCAGCGTTGAGTTTCGTAACTCAGCAGGCAATGTCTTGAAAATTAGGTGGAAACTGGGTAACGGAAGCTTAGACTAAGTTCCCTATATCCCCTGCTAAATGAGGGATGCAGCGTGAAACTAAAGGGAAAAGATTAGGTACTTTTTTTAGACACTCATATGAAATGAATGTAAAGTGTACAATTTCATTGAATTTAGTGTTGTCTAAATTATTAATATATTCACAGACAAACAAAGTGGATGGTAAAATACTATTAACAATAGTACTACGTTTTTTTTCTGTCAACTTCACACAATCAGTATACAAGCATAATCAGCAAAACCTAGATCCGAGACGGATTCTCCAGCAGTCGGCCTCAGAATTTGCGCAAATAATATTTTCAACTTCAAGCAGTACCCCGCATATAGTGCTAAGACACTCCCTTTCCATGAAGACACTTAGAGGAACTCAGCGCCTTGCTTTGCCTCGTTACCAGAGCTATGCTTTTACGGAAATTGAACCCACAATTTGTTGCATTTACAGTACACGCTCGTGCCTAATACGCGCATAATATTAATCTCTTGTTTCCTCTTCTTTACGTTCAATGCCTTCTCTTGTCTAGAAGAGATCATTGTATCGGATAGTTAGCGCCTCTTCTACATCTTTACATTTTTAAAGTGTTATTCTACATTTAGCAAAGAAAAATACTTTTTAGAAAACATTGTTAGCAACAAAAATAAGTTGTAACAAGCATATAAAGTTTTGACGTAGCCCGATGAGAACGTATGGCTTAGTTGGTCAGAGTGCTTGGACAGTTTCCAAGAGGCGCGGGTTCAATTCCTACTACGTTAAAATTTGTGTTTTCTAAAATTTACTTCTTGTACATTTATTTTCGTTTTTGATTTTTTTTAATGGACGTACAGAATATTATCTTTATTTATTATTTTCTACCAATTATTTCGTACTATACCATATTTAACAAAGTAGTTTCTACCATTTCAATTTCCCTTATTCCTCCACTACATACATATATCTTACCACGAACTTTAAACTAGCAAGTCTATTCGTGGAGCCAAGAAAGGTAATTTACAAAGCTAATAGCTGGCAATTTGTTAGGCAAAACCACGTCTTTATCTTGCTCTATTATGAGTCACGTGGTGTTGCCTTAAAGTGTAATTTTTCATACAACCTCTATGTAAACTGTATATTGTACTGTAAATTTTAATACAAGTTTCAAGTCCTGAAAGCTATTTTCTTTTAATGCAACAAAGTAGTAAATTATAAAAGTGGTTAAGTGTGAACTCGCCCACGAACTCACCCACGAAGGCTATTTTTTCTATGAAATACTTATAAATTTTAATTTTTTCTGATTTTTCCTTTATTTGTAAGTTCTCACTTCGTGCCAAATTTCATAACTAAAGATCCCCTACATCACCAATCGATACTAAAACTGATAAATGCTCGTATGTTTTGATTGCGTTGCTTTAAAAGCTTGATTTTTTCTGTACTTCGAGCAACTGTAGATCTGAATATTTGAAATTAATTTGGCTTGATACCTCCATGCAATCTTGAAATCGACAACAAAGTGATACTTCAAGAGTTCCGTTTTTATCTTTTGAGGTACGGGATCCTAATAAATTTATGACAAAATTTAAGTTAATCTATATATATAAAAGGACTTGTGCTGACTGACTGAGGTAAGACGCACGCAGAGCCGTAACCGCTGATGGTAGAAACGTGAAATTTGGGCAGATGTTTATTTTCATATTCTGGACATCCACTAAGAAGGGAATTTGAAAAATTTTAACCCTAAAGGGATGAAATAGGGGTTGAAAGTTTGTATGGAAAAAAATTTTAATCTGTACCGATTTTTATAAAATTTGAAATTCAGACTCTTAAAAATATTTCATTGAACACGTGTTTCATGGTTTTTAAGAATTCACCCCCTAAGGGTTCAAATAAGGGGTTGAAAGTTTATATGGAAAAATCTTTAAATTCCACCGATTTTTTATAAAAATTTAAATTCAGACTGTTAAAAATATTTTATTAAACACGTGTTTCGTGGTTTTATTAGAATTCACTCCTAATAAGCGGGCGAAGCCGCGCGCGCCCTCTAGTATTGAATAAGAATATATCAGATGATCACGCTAGTACCCGCGTAGGGAACCTAGCAGTAGACACTCCATTCCCCACTTTGCGTTCTATTTCTTAAACATGCGAGTTAAATGGCGGAACTGCACTCGATCTTTGTCAACCAAGCGTCGAGCGATATAAGAGTGGAAATAGATGAAATTCGAACACTCAACCCTCGCGTCTACCGTAGTCGTAGTGCCATTGCGCCATGACAGCCTCTAATATATATAAAGAGGTAGTATTATGTAAAGCTATATAAGTTTATCCCGAAATGGAATGTGGACATTCTTGCTGGCATTCCCAGTGAACGGCAATGTCGGATCATCCCGAGAGACCACTGTCCTCTGGTCTAATCGTCTTATTGCGTAATTATACTTTAGTGAAGCTTTACTTTAGTGAAGTTTACACGTTGGTTTTAGATTCGATTCCCGCTAGTAAAATATTACTAGAAAAGTTTGTTTGCATTACATTTCGGTACGTTGATAATTGCCTAGTTACGTGTCATAACTAAACACCGCACTTTTTCCTCTTGCTATAGCAAAAAAATAAAATAAATCACTCCTTACAGTGGAAGGTTGAACCTACATCCGTCGCGCTTACAGTCAGATGCTGTGACGCTGCACTACAACGGCCACAAATAAACTAATATATTTTTATAATTCTAAATTGAAGCATAAATTGAGTAAAAGCTCACCATTGTTGATGTGTAAATCTCTGGTTAATTTTATAAAAAAAGTTTAGCTTTTGGTAAGGTAATAAAGCTTGCTTTGACACAGAAAGTCATTAGATGGGTCCGAAACTTTGGGTGTTACTTTTAAATTGGAAGCAAAAACTTTTATAGGTTTTTTGTTTGCAAAGACAAGGAATGGGTTCGTATTTTTTTTAAATCTTCAATCATTTCTTTAAAAAATATTATAATTTGATGGCAGTCGTGGCGCAGAGGCACAAAGTGTGACTGTAAAATCGACTGGTTGTGGGTTCGATCCCCACTCAAGGAAATAAAATATTTATTTGCATTTATATTTTCATGTCTTCGCTCTGGTGCGGAACTTAGCGGAAAGTGGGGAACGGAGTGTCTTGACACTGGGTTTCCTCTCCACTAGAGTTAAAACGTAATTCAGAAATACATTATTAAAAAATACACTAGATGGGCAAGAAAAGTAGACTAAAAGTAATAAATCACTTCTCATATTCAACTTCTCATTACTCTTCGAAGTGCACAGAGGTGAAAGCTGTATCTATTTTTTAATAAATACTTTATTTAGTTACTAAACTTCGACTTTAAATCGATAAAATATGTCAACTTTACGTCTTTTCAGAGGGAAACTAGTGCTAAGACACAACGACATTCGCCAAATTCTGAAGGTACTGCGTGTTGAGTGGCGAAACTCAACGCTGCGCTTTGCCTCGCCGCCTTAGAAGCGCCTTAACATCGGAGCAAGGAAATAAAAATATTAAATATGATCCCCGACTGACAGTCGAACCCACAACCCGTCACGCTTACAGCCACTGCGCTACGACAATTAAAAACGATATATAAAAGGTAATATCCATATATGAATAGTATGACATAGCCATCCTAAGTTTATTAGATTTTCTGGTAAAAGTCCGAGAATGCCTAAGGTGGGGCCTAGATCCGTCATTCCAGATATGCATGGTATGACGCGACGAACGTTTCACATCACTATTTACCGTTGCCGTTATCTCCTCAGTGATGCCCCTAGGGATGCCCCTAGGGATGAGGGAAGCGAGCAAACGTCTTGATATTTGTGAGGGCAGTATACAGTATTTTTGTTTTTTAATATAATTAAATATTTAATATTTTCATTTATTCATTGTGGTAGCGAGGTAAAGCGCGGCGTTGAGTTCCGCCGCTCAAGTCGCAATGCGTGGAGAATTCGGCGGAAAGTGGGGAACGGAAGTGTACTAATGGGAGCGACGTATCTTAATACTAGGCTCCCAGGTTCCCTCTACCTGCCCTGCTATGTGCGGGATACAGCGTGAAGTTCAATACATTTACCTTACATGGCTTAAGGCTATCGCGACTGGATGAAGGAGAAGTTCAGGGCAGTGCCTGGGACTTTCCCTATTATACGTTTAAGGGGTGTAACGAATAATTTAATACTCATTGTATTGAAGCTCGCCTTGACTGCCCTAGCTCCATTCTTTACCGATTCCGGTGAATAGAAGCCATCGTGGCACAATACCGAGGCCGCTGTGGGTTCGATTTCCTCTAGAGAATGAATTGTTTAAAATTTGGCATTAACAAGACAAAATGTGAAGTTGAGTTCCGCCATTAAATTCGCAATTACGAAAATTGGGGAGCGGAGTGACTTGGTTCCCTCTGCCTCCCTCTCTAAATGCGGGATACAGGGTGAAGCTATAAATGATGCTATCTTTAAAATACGTATATATATAACATAATATGTAAATCTACAGTGAAAAATATTATTCTCTTATACTATCTACTGTATGAGAATAAGAGAATGTCTGTTTAAATATTATTCACATCGCCGCATCAGAGAATATGAAACACCTCGGACCACAAAACGGAGATTTATTTCGAAATTTAAAAATCTCATCGCGTATTAAAATGGATCTTTTGATCTTTGACTAAATAAAAATATACATTCTCTTTGCAAATATTAAGTAATTATTATAAAACAGAAATTTGTTATTTAGTTTTGTTTGTTTCGTATAAATTAAGTAAACGTATACGTATTTACATATATATAATAACTTTTTACTATTACTATGAATCCATGAAGGCCGCCGTAACAGCGACTAACTGCACAGCGTCTAACTGTAAAAGCGATAGTTGTGGGTTCGATTCACTTGCACGGGTAATGTAAAGGTTTTCTGAATGCCTAGTATTGCCAAATCAAATCAAATCAGCTTCACGCTATATCCCGCACAGAGGGGCAGAGGGAACCTACACTCCACTTGCCGCCAAGTTCTGGAGGCATTGAGTGTTAAGTGGCGGAACTCAACGCCGCGCTTTGCCTCGACACCTACCTAGTATTGTGAAATTTAATTTAATTTCGATTCAATCCAATTTTGTGAGGCAACAACGCTTCACTGTTATCACAAAATATAATTATTGCCTCGGGTAAATACCGAACCTATGACCTTCTGTACAATAATTAAGTCATATCTTTCTAAACTTTGCTTTCGCTTCGCCTGCATAATCGAAGCGAAATAATTAATAGTTGTGTAGAGCCCGTCGTGGCCCAGGGGCACAAGAGTGTCACTGAATATAGACGACGGTAGTGGGTTCGACGCCTACTCGACGGAATGAATTATTATTGGAAGAGGAGAGGAGAGGACAGGAGGGAATGAATAGTCCCTTGAAGAATGGCACCAAGGCAAAAGTCCCGCGTTGAGTTTTGCCACTTAACACGCAATGTTTCGAAAAAATCGGCAGAAAGTGCGAAACTTAATGTTGAGACACTCCATTCCCTACTTTTCGCCGAAATCTGGAGGCATTACGACTTGAGTGGCGGAACTCAACGCTGCTGTATATACTAAATATAGATATATCATATTTTTAATATTTATCTTTTATCCTGTGCTAAATATCTATTTAGAACTTCACAAACTAACCCCCAAGCTCATAGGGACAGACGCTCCAACAAAGTAAACTGTAAAGTTAAATTGCTGTAAACGGTTAACCGCGTCGCTGCAGTAGTCAAGTGATAATAACTGAAGCAATATACTTTATGTATTTTATATACTATAGAGGCCAGTCGTGGCAGCGGCACACAGTTTGACTGTAAAACCGACTGGTTGTGGGTTCGATCCCCACTCGAGGAGATGAAATATTATATTTACTTAAATTAGCTTCACGCTGCATCCCGCACACAGCAGGGTAGGCAGGGGGAACCTAGTGTTAAGACACCTATTTTTTGCCAAAGTTTCTAATACAGCGTGAAGTTGATTTATTTTTAATATACTTGATTATAGTTATTTTATTAATGTTTAACATATATANTATATATATAAGTTTATATATAATATTTTGAGATCGTCGTGGCGCAGTGGAGCGTGTGACAGTAAACGTTACGGTTTAGTAGGTTTGATTTCTACTCGGTGGAATTGATTATTTGTCATTTCTTTTCTCTCTTAAAAAGACGACGAAAAAAATTAAAAATGCCTACACTAGGCTTTCTTTGCATACTCTCCTTGAAGCTATTTTTTTCTTTTTTTTAGGTTTATGCTGTTTCCATAGCAGGGTCGGCAAAGCTAACCTAGGCACCTAGTGTTAAAACACTCCGTTCCCATTAAGACACTTACTTTGTCCACCCGAATTCTGCAGACATTGCGTGCTCAGTGACGGAACTCAACGCCGTATATTACTTATTGTACAACTATTCAAAATAATCTATTATAACAAATCTATAGACACGCTAACTAAACAGTTATTCAATATAGTTAACCAAAAAGTGCACCTAAAACACTCGAGCGGTTTTCTCTAATTTAACTTTGCTGTTTGTCAACACAGTGCTTTTATTTGCTGTACGGCTTAATAATGTACGATAGGACGAAACTATGGGCGAGTGTTGTTCTATCAGCTTCCGTTTTACGGTTTTTGGTCTCGTAGGTTCAGTGGTAAATGATTTTCATTTATTATTATGGGAGACTAAAAGCCAGTTGTGGCTTGGGACACAGCGTGTGACTGTAAAGCTAAAGGGTAGTGCGTTTGATTTCCAGTCTAAGAAATGAACTATTTAATATTTTCATTTCCTCTCACAGGTAACGAGGCAAACATTTAGCAATGCCTTCATAAATTGGCGGAAAATGGGGAAGAGAACTGTCTTAATGCAATATCACTGTTAAGACCTTTGAGTGGCGGTACTTAACGCCGCATTTTATATATTATAGCGCAGTAATGAAAACCATATAAATATCCATCCTCCGAGTAGGGAAGTACGATGGTCACGTTTTCAGTCAGCGCCAATCCACTGCGCCACGAGGACCTCAACGACAACATTCAAATATCCCTATTCAATATATAATAAAATCCTGATTCCTCTCATCATTTGGGTCTCAAATCATTCTTCTTAAAGTACTTCACTTAATACCAGTTTATGATTCAATCTCAGCAGTTACGTAGTAACGACACACGACATTACGATCTTATTACTTTTACATGTAACATTTATGTATGAAGATTTAGTTTTCATCATAATTTGGGGTATAAATGTATAATGACGCGGCAGGGTAGGCACAGGGAACCTAGTGTTTAGACACTCCGTTCCCCATTTTCCGCCGAAACTAGCTGGGTAAGCAGAGGAAACCTTGAGTTACTATTTAAATAATAGACAGATATTTAAATTTTAAATTTTTAATAATTTGAGGCCAGTCGTGTCGCAGCGGCACAAAGTGTGACTGTAAAACCGACTGGTTGTGGGTTCGATCCTCACTCGAGGAGATGAAATATTTACTTAAATTTATATTTCCATTTCTTCGCTCTGGTGTCGAGGCAAAGCGCGGCGTTGAGTTCTGCCACTCAACACGCAATGCCTCCAGAATTCGGCAGAAAGTGGGGAACGGAGTGTCTTA